>JBAIZL010000005.1:44708616-44926116 GCA_036971475.1 Prosapia bicincta | reverse complement strand
TTTTCGAAAGTATCAAAGAGTATGTGTGATTTGTATTGTTTTTTCGTTTTATATGTTTGTACTTTGTGTTTTTGTGTATCTGTAAATTTCATATTGTTCTAGTGTGTTGAGATGTGGTCCTTTTTTGTTGATGTGTAGGATTTCTAGGTTATGGTAAATGTCTGTGTATTTGTGTCCTGTTTCTTTTATGTGATTGTAAAATGTTGAGTTGGTGTTCTGTTTGTGTTCCTCGACTCTTTGTTTAAAGGTGCAACCTGTTTGTCCAATGTAGAATTTGTTACATTTGTCACAGTTTATTTTGTATATGCCTGGTGCTTCTAGTTTATCTTTGTTGTTGTTGACGTGTTGTATTTTGTATTGTAACTTGTTATTAATTTTGTACGCTATTTTGTATCCTGTTTTTTGAACTTTGTGGGCTATTTTGTTTGTTGTTTTGTTTATGTATGGTAATGTGATTTATTTGTTTTCCCTGTCTGTAGTGTTAATTTTAGCATTTTTTTGAATTTTGTACAATAGTTTGTCTATTATTGTGGTGTTGTATCTATTTGTGTATACTTGTACTTGTACTTCTTAGTCCAGGCGTCCAGCTCTAGGTGTAGCCGATAGCTCGATGTCCACTATATATTCGGAACGCCAAACTCCACAGCCCTCTGTTCAGGAGAAAGTCCTGCCACTTCTCCAGTTCAACCCTCATGTGGTCCCTCGCCGGGATGGGATAAGTGCAATCCCGAAGAATGTGCTCGATGGTTTCGTCTTGCTCCTCATCACAAAGAGCGCACAAAGGTGATTCAGCAAGGCTAAACCGGTATAAATAAGCTTCCGTGACAAGATGTCCCGTCCTAGCTCTTGCTGCAAATGTCTATTTGTGTATACTAAATATTTAACTGTGTCTAATTCTTTGTTTATGTTTTCTGAGGTCATTGGATCTTCTTTAAGTCTATGGAGCATAGACACGCATGGATCTGAAGTCAGCGTGTTTGTGTTGGATAGGGTGGTTTGAGGTGGTGTGGATAAGCGTGTCTGTCGTTAGGGGTTTCCTGTAAATGTTGAAGCTGTGTTTTTGTGTGTGGCTTTTTTGTTATGGTTAGGTCGAGAAAGTTTAGGGATCGGTTGGTTTCAATCTCTGAAGTGAAGTGGAGTTTTGGGTGTATTAGTATAGGTGAGGAGTTTTTCGCATTGTCGAGAGTTGCCTCTGTATAATGTTATGATATCATCGATGTATCTGTGCCAGGAAATGATATTGTGTGCGTGTGTTTTTTTTGTATCTTGGTGTTTTCTATGTGTTGAAAAAACATTTTGCTTAGGACCCTACTAATAGGACTTCCCATGGGTAGGCCATCTGGTTGTGAATAGAAGATTGAGTTGTGGGTGAAATAGTTTTGTTTGGTGATAGTTTGGAGGATGTTTATGATTTCGGTAGCATGGGTTTTAGGTATGTTCTGTATTAATTGGGTTTCTAGGATGTTGAGCATTTTGGATACAGGTATGTTTGTATACATATTTGTTATGTCGAGTGATATTAGTGTTTAATTGTGTGGTATGTTTGTCTTTTATTTTGTTTGAGGTTTGTTCTGTTTTTCATGTGTGTTTCTGTGTTAACGCTTATTGATTGTCTGATTATTTTGTCCATGTATTTTGCTAGTTTATGTGCAGGGGCATTTCTGGTAGTTGATTATGGCTTGGATTGGGACATTCGGTTTGTGAATTTTAGGGAGAGTGCAGAGGGTAGGTGCTTTAGGGTGGATTTGTTTTAGGTGGTATTTTTTGTTTTTTACTGATAATGTATTCAGATGTACTAATTAATTTTTTAAAGGTTCTGTGATATTTCACTGTTTGGTCTGTATGTAGTTGTACTATATTATTATTTATTATGTAATCATTGATTTTGTCATTTAGGCTGTTTGTATTAGTAATTACTGTGGTGTTGCCTTTGTCTGCTGTGGTGAGTGTAATGTTTAGTTGAGCTTTTTATTTTATGTTTGAAGCGATTTTAATTTCATTGTTCATGTTTTAGTTGGTTATGTTTTTCTGTTTGCTTAGGATTTTTGTGTCATGTCGAAGTGAGTCTTGGTTTTTAGTGTCGGTTTTTTGTATGGCTTTTTCAGTTTGCAGTATATTGTTTCTGTTTGTTATGTTAATTGATTTATAATGTAGGTTGTATTTTAGGCCTTTGTTTATGAAATTCATTTCGTGTTGTGTGAATTTGGTATTAGTGAGGTTAACTGTATAGGGGTAGAATTTTTGTGTAGGTTGAGAGTATGTTGTGTTTTTTGTTTTATATAATAGTTGATTAACCTTTTTCTTGTGTTTATTTTTGATGTTTATTATTTTATTTGTTGCCCAATTATTAGTGTCTGTTACCAACTGTAATGTGATTACGTGTCTGATCGTGTTGGTGAGATTTAAGCCGTCACTGCTTGATCAGACATCTCCAAGCAGAAGACACTGATGAAGATGGCCACATAGCGATCGAAAACATTCTGTCTCAGTAAGTTTTATCAATTTTACAAAATTTAAAGTTCGGATAGTCATAAACTATTGTTTAAGTGATTCATTTAAATCCACCAAACGTAATGGACTACAAAATTCTAGCAAATAGTTAACATTTTTTACAACTCAGGAGCATATTTACTTTTCAAATAATCCAGAATTTCTGATAGTGAGAATTTTAACTGTTTCTAGATGTAGCCTAAGAAGGCTGTTAGGGATAGAAATCTTGAAAAAACAAAGAAGAAAGGGCTTATCTAAATAAAACTAATGATTAAAATAAGCCTAAACTATATTATTTTACTAATATTCTACTCTAACTCTAGAATATTCTCAAACGCTACTTAACGTGCTATATATATCTAACCCTAGTAATATAAAGCAGTGCAGTAATGCAGACTCCTTTTGTCAGATTCGTATGTGCATATTTCTAGAGGTATGGAACCAAGAAATACTAAATTTTTTCATTAACCAAATAAAATTTTAAAAATTATTGCCATTTTATATTATTCTAATACCTTAATTAGATACAAGTTGAGAAAAAACTATGTTTGTTTTCTTGTGACACAAACGATTTGATTACTCCAGATCATTTTGAATCTCAACGACTACACACAAAGAACTTGAAGGGAACTACCTACTAGCCAGCAATATAAGTTAACAAGATACAAGTTAACAACATAAATGACTAAAACACTTGAACATATGTTAGTATTCTATACCTTCGTATTTTTTTTTTTATTAACTTGGGAGCGGGTTTAAACTGCCCGAAGCACCGCTACCTTAGGTATATTGTACTTACCTCCCTGATCTAGTCAAAGAGCCCCTTCCCTCCTACCAGGTTTAGAAGTTTCCTGACTAGGGTTTCAGCATCCTCTTCCAGAGCTGTGCTATCACCAAAGAGGTTGAAGCGCCTCTCGGCAAGTGCTTCACATCTATAAATGATGTGTGTGGCGATCTCCAGTTCTTGCCCACATAATCTGCACACTGGTTCATCTTTGAAGATACCCGTATTATGCAGATGTTTCCTTAGTCCACAGTGTCCCATGAGTAGACCTGTGGCTATCCTCAATTCCTGCCTAGACAGATAGATGAGACTCTTCTGCAGCCCCAAGAAAGGTTTCCTAAGGGTTATCTTACTGTGTCTCATTCCTTCAGCCCTGACCCAGTGCTCACAGTGTCTTTCAGCCAACCACCTTCGCACTGCAATCTTGACCATGGATTTGGAAATACCTACCGCCGGCTCCGGTCCAATTAGGGGAGTTGAAGACCCCTCTCTGGCCAGTGCATCTGCGGCTTCATTTCCAAGTATTCCCCTATGCCCTGGCACCCAACCTATCTTGATTTGATTGTGCCTTGCCAGGGCTTCTAGGTTATTTAGGCTCTCCCTGACTATGGCCGAGGTGACCACATGTCCGTTTAGTGCCTTAATTGGTGCCTGACTGTCAGAGAAAATAGCAATCCGGGTCCTGTGTATTCCCCTTCTCGCTATCTCTCCCAGACAGGCATTTATAGCATATATTTCGGCCTGAAAGACAAAGGTATGCCTCCCCAAGGAAAAAAACTAGTTTTACCCTTGGGTTTTTACAATACACCCCGCTCCAATGCCGAAGTCCATCTTGGAGCCATCTGTGTACCAGATCTGAGTTCCCGATGTTAATGACCCTGACCATTCCATCATAGTTTGGTGGGCCTGATCAGGTGCAAACGTCCGAGTAAGGTGGTCACTGCCCATCTCCAAGACAGGTTCTTTGACCACGCACTCGATTACTACTTTACCTACCTATAGTATTACTTACTTTTTTGATTACAAATAATCTCGATAATTCGAAGTAGATGGAACCGACGCCCCCTCGGTTTACCGAAAACTCGGATTAGATAGAAATATGTTCCTGTGTGTTAGAAAAAATGGGTGTTTTAATGAACCCTAATACAGTAGGTAATATAATTAAGAATGTACAAAATGAGTTTATAGAACTTTATATGGACATTTATTGGAAGTCTGACTCATTTCCTTTGGATACCGTATTAATAAAACATATCTTGGAAGCTCGACTCATTTCCTTTGCATATCGTACTGATATGAACATTTCTTTAAAGCCCTACTCATTTCTTTTGGATACTGTATTGATATAAACATTTATTAGAAGCCCTACTCATTCCCCTTGCATTCAGTATTGATATGAACATTGGAAACCTGACTCTTTTTCTTTGCATACCGTATGGCTATAAACAGTTTTTGAAAGTCTGATTTATCATTTTCTTTCAAATAGATAAAATAGACTCAAACAGAAACAGGCTCGAATTTAACGGAAGAACGAATTATAGGGACTCGGAATTTCAAGACTCTACTATTTAGGATGGCCGTTTTCTGAGTTGTATCCCATTGTCGACTTACACTGTAACTCCATAAACGGGAGACATCTCCAAAAACAGCTGTCCTTAATAATTCATTAAAGTTAGTGCTACTATAGGCAATTGTAACATACTAACAAGTGTTTTTAGTTAAAAACTAATAGCTCAAATGAAGATGGAATCAAATAACATAAATGAACTATTTTAGTCCTTTATGTAAATACATTCAGCCTTTAACTTTGATTTATCTAGGAAATCAATTTTAAGGCTTGCAGGAAATAACAAGGTCTTAAAATCAAACTTTAATTTTTCAATTCATTCTATTAGTTCACACTCTCCTAACTAATACACACACACACACACACACACACACACACACACACACACACACACACACACACAAACACACACACACACATATTATAACGAAATTCATTAAGTTAAGAAGGCTGTTGGTAAAATTATTTGAACTTGTGAAATATCCCTAGCTAGCGCTAGTCTATTGTCACATCTATCGGCCGAAATAAGTTACTGCACACACCTGCAAATCATAAATAAAAATAATTCGAAAGGGGTTTATTGTAAGTAAACCAGGACGTGCCTCGTTCATGGGAGAGAAGCTTTACCTAGACATCCACGGACCAGGGAGATTTATGACTAGGAATCCCTGAGAAAACAGAAAAACACATGCACCTGTGGGAAAGTTCAACAAATTCCCACGAAGTCAAAAAAGGAAAGTGCGGGAAGTGTCAAAATTTCATAGGCTAGCCACAGTTTGAGCGCCATAAGGGAGCCAATCAAATTTGAAGAGGGGATGAAACACAAACTGATACGATCCAAGAGGATGTTCAGGAAAGGAGTCCATTTTTCAGTACTCGAAAGGGTCAAGTAGTAGGACTCGAGGAGTCATAATGTAGGACTCGAGATTAAGAAGTAATGTTCAGTTTTTAGTAAGAAATGTCAAATTCAAACAAAGTAACGTGTCAATTTAAAGTAAGGGAGATTATTAAATAGAAAGTGAAGTATAAAGAGGGAGATTAAAGGGTAACAAGTGAGATTAAAATAAGGGAGTGATTAATAAAGTCGGTTAAGGAATAGAAGCATTTCGAGAAATTAAGAAAAGTGAAATTGATAGGAGAGTATTACTAAGTAAATTTGTGTCAAGTGAAGTAAAACAAGGAACCACGCAAGTAATAAACAATACATCTATTTTATCTTAAAGCCAACTCTTTTAAGCAACAAACATTAAGAATCTTTTAAACTTTAGAAATTCCAAAAACAAGTCATAGTTAATTGAATATATAGCTAAAATTTATCAAACCAAGTGCAGTAACTTATACACGCCCTTAGATAGCTAAAGAAAGTAAATTTAGAATTGTTAAAAAAAAAATCAATAGTAAAAATAAGAGTCTTGATGCAAGTAGCTGGATTATTAATTTCATTTCCTAAGAGTCAAAATATCCTGTAGAGAAGCATTAAGTGAAGGTACGTTATATAACAATTGTCGCCCAACGTGGATGGCAAAGGTTCGTTGTTAAAATATATATATATATATATATATATATATATATATATATATATGGTTCAAACTTTCAATTTTTAATCAAATAATTTTATTCATCCGCTCAAGTTTAAACTAATTTTTTAAACTTGTAGTGCATGAGAATTGACGCTAATACAGTTTTTTCATAAATTAATTCATTTATTACATTTTCGAAATATTTTTTGTTTTATTTGGAAGAAAAACTTTTCACAAAATATGCAGGGTATGGAATATAGTTATTTAGCCTACAATAAGTGATTACATGATTTCATAAGATACCTGAATTTATGTTATATATTATGTGCTAGAATAACTGTATTAACCCATATGTTATGTTACTTTATTTATTTTAATTGTAAATGTTTATTAAAAAGTAACTCAAATAAAATTTTTCTTTGTTGATCTAAGCAGAAAATTGACTTATGATTTGTTTATATTCCTTGTTATAAAATAGAATTTTACAAAGAAATACTGAATCTGTGAGTTTTCTTAAGAGCCCACTAAGAATGTTTCCTTTTAAACAATTATATATACCATGGCGGCGGAAAAGCGATCGGGAGCCCCCTGCGAGAATAAATGTGTGACCCACTTTAAAAACAAATGCATATCAAACCGATTTTCAAGATCCAATGCAAAGCCTATAATATTTTCGCTTATTAGGCCTATTTCATTACTATCGTCTATGACCGAAAAACCTAGGTCAAAGTTAAAGTAATAAACAGGATAATAACGTAAATAAGTCATTAATTCTAATTTACAGTTGTAGATTTCTAAGTCAAATTGGTATGGGCTAGAGCTTCTACTATTTTGTCATAAGAACATACTATTTTAGTATAAGTAGGTGCTATGATGTAATAGTAACATATTTGTACAAATATACTTTCGAATGTATACTTTTTTGGCATAAGATCGCCTATTTCAAATTAGTATCTTATAGTTTTCTAGTACTAAAATAGCAATGGTTTTTTTTCAGTGCAGTAGCATAATGCAGCACTGTCGATTGCAGCGTGTTGGTGCGGCGGTTACTATGTTGTTTCCATTTTCATTCATGCTAGATTTTTTTTTTATTTTGATTGGGCAGTTGGGTGTCCTACCAGGCGCGGCTGAGGTCGCCTTATCACCGTCACTATATATATATATATACATAGTGACGGTGATAAGGCCCCCGCTCCTATATATAGGATGATATTATTTATTGCTTTATTTTGTGAGATGTATAATCCATCGTCAACATATCATACCCAATGTCCGGACGATGGATTATACATCTCACAAAATAAAGCAATAAATAATAATTACATCCTAAATGAAATCAACAACTTACACCCTAACATAAAATTCACCATGGAGGAAGAAATAAACAATAAAATAAACTATCTAGACCTAACAATAACCAGAAATACAAATATTATTGAATACTCAATTCATAGGAAACCCACTCAAACCATTAATACAATACCAAACTACTCTAACCATCCCCCACAACATAAAATGGCTGCTTACAACTCACTCTTATGCAGAGTGCTAAAACTGCCTTTAAATAATGAAGAAAAAGCCAAAGAAAAAATATATATACCAAATAGCTCAAAAAAATGGATATAATAAAAAAAACTATAGATAAATTAGAGTTTAAAATGTTAAATTCAAACTACCTAAAACCGAACTACAAACAACAACAAAATGGGCCACATTCACATGCACAGGGTACATCATAAAAGGAATAACTAAAATACTAAAAAAATAATAATATTAACATAGCTTACAAAAACACAGGAAACATAATCAAATAATAAACCAACCGGAAAAAATATGTCCCACACTTAATAACGGAATATACAAAATCGAATGCCCAGACTGTAATAAAATATATATATAGGCCAAACAAAATAGAAATTAAAAGACATATCAAGAACACCTCAATTCATACATCAAACCTCAAACTTACAACTCAAACTTAGCTACACACGCCATCAAAAACAAACACACATTCCCCACATTAGAAACGTACACCTGATAAAAAAAAAAGTACAAAAAGGCCTCAAAATGACAATCTGGGAAGAACTACAAATTTATAAACATAAAAATAATATCATAAACGAACAAATACTAATAAAATTTAAAAAACGATACATTATTCAACCTAATAGACAAAATTAACCCCAAGACAAACTTAAAAGACTCCCACAGTGCAGTGAATCCGAAAATAAAACAATAACGGTACACCACACCTTGTGACAACGGAAATTCCACTCAACTCGCAGTCTACTACAACCCCCGGTCGGTGATGCTTGGTGATGGAGATACTATCAATCTTTGAAAGTTAACTCGCATAAATACCAAGTAAGATTCTCGTTTAAGTACATAATAGTGAAAGTGATATATAATGATTTATTTTTTTAGGAAATATGTTTTTGTCTTAAGAAGGTTAGCTATTTCGAGAGATGTATCAATTTCTGTGTAATTAATAATTGTGTATTACATCTACAACCACTTTACACAAAGGACACTAAGACAAAAGAAAAGTAAGTGCCACTTTATGCATCCATTTATTGATATATGTCTAAGAAGTGTAAACTAGTTTTTCACCTTGAAAATGGAATGAAATAATATTAATGACATCCTCTGTTACAATAATCTACAAGGGCTGCTATTTATATTTCTGGCCTTGGTATCACTGATTGCTGCTAGACACCAGCTGACGTTTCCAGTACAAAGTTCACATTGTTAAGCATAACTTCAATCAAACCATTTTGTTATTTCTTTGTTGTTAGTGTTATTGCCACCAGGTTGAAAAATTGATCTTAGGTGAAAATGGAATTAAATCGTGAACATTTTCGTGCAATAATTTTTCATAACTTTCGTCGTGCCGTGACTCGATAAGATTGCACAGATGAACTTAATTCCTTATATGGTATTGAAGCGCCTTCCTGCAGCACCGTAAAAAACTGGAATAACGAATTCAATCGCCTGTGAACCCTGTGAAGGTCGTCCAATATCGGTTGTTGTGCCAGAAAACGTCGATGTTGTGCATGAGCTGATAAAACATGATCCTCATGTGACATATCGTGAGATTGAGGCGTCTTTAGGCATTAGTATGACAAAACTAAATACAATTTTGCATGAACTTATGAGATTTGCATGTGAAAAAGGTTCGTTCGCGTTGGATACCGCATAACCTGACAAACGCTCAAAAGGAGGCTCGAGTTGATTGGCGCAAGAAAATGTTGAAGGAAGGTGCACCCATCACCAATGTTGAAGAAAGGTGTTGAAGAATGTCGCTCAAGGTGCGTCAAAAGCAGTTTATAGCTGCACATGTGACGAATTATGGATATACTCATATGATCATAAAACAAAACAGCAATCCACTGTATAGGTCTTTCAAGACGAGCCAAATCCAACCAAAGTTGTTCGTGGAAGAAGCACATCAAAGCAAATGGTTGCCCGTTTCTTCGGCAACAGGTCATGTGACGAATGTGTCATTAGTGCAACGAATGACATAGGCCTATATATTAGTAGGCTATCATAAATATCGTATCATAGACATAAGATGGTCTATTTAGACGCTCTTTTTAAACTATAAGTAATTACAACAACCAATATCTTTTTAAGTTTTATTTCGCAAATGTGCTGCCATTTAACGAAGCTATGTGCTTTCAGTATTTTATAGGCATTGTATGTGCATATTTATTAACAGCGTAAACGTCTGTCAATACCTTTTATAAGAAATCTATATTGATGTGAAAATATTCAAATATCTGTATGACAAAGGGAAATTAATACTATATTAATCAGCAGTGGCGTAGCCAGATGGAGGCACAGGGGGCACATGTCCCCTCCAAACCAATTAATTTTAGGAAAATAATATTACCCTAGGTTTTTAGCGAAACAGCTTCTCAACGACCCAACAATTATGTAATTTTAAGTGCCAAAATAGCATAAAATATGATTTCTAGAGTAAAAAATGTCCAAAATTTCTTCTGGAGGGCTCCACCCCTTGACCATCCGGGTCGTGCCCCACCCCCCAAACATTGTCCTGGCTACGCTACTGTTAATCAGGCCTAAAGTTATTATGAAACTAGTAGAGATAAAATAATGTTTATAATATGAAATACTAATAAGAATTTTTAAAACATTTCTGGGGGAGGTTTAACTCCCAAAATCCCTTTGGAATACACCTCATTTGCATTATACTTCTTTCCCCATTACTTTATTTCATGATCACTGACGAAATTGCTCTCTTGCCTGTAGGACTAACTAGTATTTCTCCAATGGATCAATAATTTTGTTATTGAAAACAACAAACAGAATACAACATAAAGCGTTAACATATTTTCAGTTTATTATTAAGTTTATTAAACGAGTAGGCTCTATCAAAAACAATTTTTTAAAATATTTTCCATCTTTTATAAGTTTTATTTCTAGCCTTAATTTTTCATGGTAGTTTTCGTTTTTGAGTAGTAAAATCTTCATATCTGTGCACATATTTCTATTCTGTAATAAATTGCTCATTATAATTTGTTCTGATTAATTTAATTTGTTCTTATTTACTTGTTCAATTTTCCAGTTACTTAAAATATGCAGTGTATCCCGGGGTTTAGATAGTTGCAGGTCTACCCCCCCCCCCAGAAATTGTTTAAAACATAAATGGCGTGTTTAAGGGCATTTCTACTCTCAGGAAAAATAGATATAATAAGCTGAACAAAAGTAGGATTATTTACTATTTTATTGTTGCTTGGTGCATTATAAATTTCGCTATAATATTATGAGCATTTCTTTTGATCTTGGATGTATAACATTTATCTTTGTAAGTTATTAATAACTAAACAGGATTTCAAGAAATAAATATAAAAATGTTGGGTGGCCTGGGACTGGAGTCGCCACTGAGTGTATCTGTCCTTTCAAATATTAAAAGGAAAAGAACTTTATTATATCATATTAATCTTGGTGTGTGATCAGTCTAAATTATTTTATTGTGTAAATAATGTTGTATTTACATATCGTGTGGTGAACGATTTAATAAAATTATAAGCTTTCACTACATAGAATTTAAGGGTGTAAATGTGAAAGGGTCGCACACAATGACAATATGCGACCAAAACTAGGTGGAAGTCGTGTTAAATGGCCAAGTCCAATTCTCCACGGCAGCTTTTAAGTGTGGCCAATCAATTCCGACGGCTCTTAATTCGCAAAACGTTCACAATAACGTCTAAGAGTATTGACAGCAATGTTCCAAACCGTCACGACAGGTTCAATAACATATTGATTTTAAACACTATTCGTGAAATTCTTCAAATAAATACTTTAGTGGGCAGGGCCTGCTAATGGAAGTTGAATGATATCGCACTCAGATTTAGGCCTACATAGCGTATGCAACAGGAACTTATTAAAACTTATGTAAACAATTGATATTTGACATTTGAAAGTTGTTTTTTCTAATGCATAGACTTGCTTAATATTTCACTGAAATAATACTCAGATTCAAAACCAAATTCTTATTTTGACATTTTTGTATAATTTGGTTGAAATAATTATTTTGTTTGAAGTTGCTTGTTGTAATCATCTTAAGAAATTATTTGAACAACTAAGTGAAAACTATGAACTTACTAGCTGACACGTTTCGAAATAGTCATTTCATTGACGAGGATAACTTCATTGAGTCTAATTATTGACGACGGTTTAGAAACGCGTCAGCAAGCAAGGAAATAGTTTTTACTTAGTTCTTCAACTAATTACTTACGATATTTTGTTTGATTTCATTATTTATATATTTTTTATTACTATACAAATGCTTTTTACTTAGTGTTAATTTCCATGTTAAATTTTAATTTATTTTAATCTCTCAAGGTTCAATATGTGTTGCTATCTGAGAAAAATATTATTTTACTATGCTCTGACAAGCTTGGATAAAGTATGTTGGCAGTTGCGGCGGTAGAAACGTGTTGAAGAGCCAGTTTGAAGAAATTTGTCAGAACAATATCTGTAACATATCCTACAATTTTGTAACAATAGAATTTAATTTAAATAACGGGAACTATTATTAACTTCATAACAAGAATTCGAAGTAATTTTAAATGTTAATAAAAGTTTTAAAATGTCGCTTACATGCATAATCACATTTATAATTTTGGGCAGGTTATGACTGCTACAATTAAGGAATCCTGTAACAAGGAAGGTTAAGGATTCGTAGCCAGGCTGTCACCTTTCACTACGGGATAGTAGGTTTCCAGGAGAGCCGCGTGTACATTCAAGGCATGATACCACAAGGCTCGGTCCACTCCAGGCTTACTAGTCTAAATAGCAAAGTGTTATATAAAGGAAAATCGCTTTAAATATAAGTATCAATGGTTAAATTTGTAAAAGTATACCATTCGGGATGTATGCACAGTAAAAGACGGAGTGTTTAGGACATGGGTTAAAATAGTATGTCGCCAACTGTCGACTGAGTAGTTAATCAGTGGTGTTTCCACTCCACTCAGACCGATCCCACTCCATGCAGTTATCCTCCCTTCAGTAAGACGAGAATATAAACACACACTCGTAAACCTTGGTCATTTGAAAGCTACCCATCTCATACGCGTGGTAAAATAGTAGTAAAATAGGGATGGTCGATCCAGTGACTTTAACGGATCGGTGATTTTAGTGACAGCGCCAGTATTAGATCAGTGACTTTTACCGGTGACTTTAGTAGCGGTGACAAGGGATATTGAGACAGCTCTGTATATGCCAATGACAGGCAGGTATACCACACTGGTGACGAAAGACAGTGCCGGTGATATTATTATTAGGAAGTTACTGCTACACAAACTTTGGGGTAATTAGTTATATAATCCTATATGAAACTACAAAATAACAGTTTATTTACAGTATTGGATGTTTGTATTAAGAAAAAGGATTTTTCTGACCTTATCAAGACTTAACAGAGATCTTCTGTCTCTTAAAACGTAACCTTCCTTAGAAATAGTCGCTCGCAAGGTAAAATAAAAGTACTAATTTAGGCTTACAAAAGTGTTGTCTACCTATAACAATAATCTCAGTTTATTTACAGTTTAATTTTATTATTTCAAAAAAATGTTGCACGCTTTCAATTATTTCAAAACAAATTAGTAGTTTATCATTTAAATCTGACATAACCTACTATACCAGCCTAGGTTATAACAGAAGATTATCAGAATTCAGTATTGGATTATGCATAATAAATGAATATAAATAATTTATTTACCTCTAAATTTGATGGTGAAGGTAAAAGGTTTGTTGTTGGTTGCAACTTCACTAACGGACGTTTCTTCAAATTACTGTTATTTGTTTTATACGATAATAATGCCTGACAAATGTCACACTTTGTAAATTCACCAACAGGGGAGAAGTGATTCCATACCTGGTTTTTTTTGGAATGCTCATATAAAATATACTATCGGGCAAGAATTAAGAACCAACCATAACATCTACGGCACACAACACTGTCACTGTCCTGATATCTGACACAAATCGCCCACTCACACTCGACGTAAATAAGTAGAATCAGTGACAGCGACAAATTAACCAATAACAGCCTCGGTAAAATATCAGTAGCTATACGTTCAGTGACGGCGACAATTTGCCAAATCACAACAGAGAAACCCCCCCTCCCCTTCTCGTCAAGACACTGTACAATGATCGGCGCCGTGAGCCGAGCGGTTAGAGTAGATCCAGTGACGGCGACAAAAAACCAATGACAGCAGCGGTAAAATATCAGTAGTTTTCCAGCCAATGACGACGACGTTTTGCCTCCGATCGATCCATTGTCACTGGAACTGACATTTTCCATATTTTGTCACTGGTATCACCAGCGACAAACAAATATAAGTGACAAAGTCACCGGGACAGAAATATCGACCTTCGCTATATTAAAAGTCTTTAGTAATCGACTGACCACAGCGAAGTAGTCAGAAATGAGTTGCATTATAAGTTAAACTGTAGTTTAGGCCTATACAAATTGTATTCTACAGTTCAGTTTTCGTTTCCTTTCTTCATTTTATAACTTTTTTCCACCAGTGGTTATATAAAGGAAAAATGTCTAAATGCGGTAATTATAGAACTTTAACGTTGGCTGATAAATATGACATTCTACATCGGGACGAAAAAGCGAAAGTGCGGTTAAGATATTATTAGAATTCCTAGTGCGCTCATTTGGAATTCCTAAAACGACCGTAAGTGACATAAAAAAATGGCAATAAAATTGAAGAATTCATGGCAAAAATAGAAGTTTCCGATGGAGATGTTTACAAATGAAAAAGAGTGACACCCATTCACGTTCAACTTGATGTTGAGATGTTTATCTGGTTGTAATTACGTAATATATAGCAGGCTACTAGAGTTTTTATAGTGTTGTGTAATAGTGTTGTTGAGTTTTGCGGCCGACATAAATCATCCAAGTCCAACATTACATTACACGCCTATTTACGTATTTATGTGCTATGCTTACCTATAATTATATGTAATTTAGTGACTTCTGTAATTCGTCTTTTTCTCTAATTTGTCGTTTCCCTGTCTCGAAAGTGACGAATTAGAGAGGTTCTACTGTATAGGGTATACATCGGGTTATGCCAAGTTCAACCTTTTTCTGAGTTGAATGTTATAACGTTTGTTTACTCAGTAAATGTGTTTTCAACCAAACCTATCCGAATTTTTTAGCTAACTTGTAAAATATTTATATTTTAGTGCAGTTTAAAAACAATGTTTTCTTTAGAAAAAATGCAAAAAAACATTTACTTTACACAGAGTTTTTTTTTAATTCGTAAAACTCTGTGTATAGGTACCTAATATTAGACCTACTTCATAATAATGATACACCTCTAACAGTTCTAACAAAAATCGTTCAAGAAGAAAGAAAGATGACGAAATAGAAGAATGGAAACGAGGATCACCAATGCCTGTTGCCTTTTACCTACAAGTTAATAGAACGTAAAGATAGAAGCAAATGAGGAAGGAGCCCTACAGTCCGCCATATGAGATCACGCCTCCACGAATCCAACCTTAAACTCCTGGCTCGGGTGAATAGCGTCAAGGTATGTATGCACCTAAACGGCTCAGTAAAACTGTAAAGTAAGCATACTCAGGTATTCAGGGATGGGTACAAGAAAGGACTAGTGAAATTTAGGTAGGTACCTATGTAAGGAACATTCATCCTATATGGATTGTGTAATTCCCCTGACACTGGTACCGGTGGAATACAGAATATTGAGGTAGGAAGGTCATATGGTCTCTGAAAGTTAGGAAAAACCCATTGGAAAGGGGATGTTAAAAACCAAGCATAATAATGAGCATTTCATCCTCGGCTCTCGCAAACAAAATAGATAAATAATAGATCCATTAAATTAATAATTAATAATACACTACAAAGTAATAACCTTTTTAATGTAGAAATTACCTAAACTGAACTGCACTTATTTTACAAAACAAATTATTCTGACATTTGATAACACATATCAAAGTATCATATCATAAAACTATGTATCTTTTCCCCGAACCAATATGAAATTTTTTAATTGGAATTCCAGAACTAGCCTACACAATGTACAAAAATAAATACATACGCATTTTACAGTTTACATCAGTTTACGAATTTAAAATAAAATACCAGGCCTACAAATACATACCTGGGGAAGCTATAGCAATTTAATTTGACAGCCAGTTTTGTTTCCCTACAACTTTAGTTTGCTAGCGTGACTAAAACAGGTCACCAGTGCTACCCCTATTCCACCCCCCCCCCTATCTTACATCACAGTACATAAACATGCAAATGACTGGTAAGGGGGAATACCCACTTGCGTTTTCTTCAGTCACTTTGCAACGTTTCGTTCCATTGTTTCAATCGATAAAATACGCGTTACAGAACGCGCTAGAGAAACTGAACTTCAGAAAGAAATGTCAAACTCGCTTGCCACGCACGTGTTGTCTTCAGTACATTATTGAAAACCAACGTTTCATTATATCATTTCAATCAATAAAATATATATTAGAAAAGTCTCTACAAATTTTGGATCCCCGCGATCACACATAGAAATGCCAAACCCTTTCCCTCGATTGTGATTTCTTTGCTTACTTACAGTGTGTAATTTATTTTTAGCGCTAAAATGTACATTAGAAAAGTCTCTGTAGCAGGTGAACGAAACTAACAGAATTAAAGACAACCGCAATAGCCATTATAAGCACGTGTTTTCTTCACTACAACGTTTTATTCCACTAAAAAATTAGGCCTACTATACAAATTTACTTTGACAGAAAGAATTATGAAATTCTTCCGCCACATGTTTGCTTCACTTATTTCGCAGTATTTCATTGAGTATATTCCATCGGTAGAGAAACCGCTAAAGAAATTAACCTTCCACGCCCGTAAGAAGACACTTAAACTCTATTTTCACATGTGTTTTCTTAATTTTCTTAATTTGGAACCTTGAATCCATTGTTTCAATCAATAGAGAAATGGCCTTCCATGATCACAGGACGTAACGTCAAACCTGCCTGTTACTCGTGTTTTTATTCACTTACTTTGTTAAGTTAAATTATGGATTACAAAAAGATATTAATAAATGAATCCGATCTATCCAGGCCATAAGGAGGAATCTCTCTCTCTCTCTCTCCCTCCCACACACACACACACACACACACACATACACAGGCGCGCGCGCACACACAATCGCACACGCACACAAAAACTGTTGTTAATGGAATGATTCTAGTAGGATATTAATCTAACGGTATACAAAAATGCATTCGTGACTGGACAAAAATAGACTTGCAACCTCTTCGGTTATTTTAATAACAATAAACCTAAAATCCCGTGGAAAGAACCTTAAGGATGAAATTTGTAGTCTTCTGGGCTAAAGTACGAGTAAATGAGGGCTTATAACTCCATTTACTTGGAGCCGTTACTGAAACTGCTTTATTTGGATTCTCGTTTCCCAGAGATATCCTTTGCCATTTCAATGCATAAATCTACACTAATTACAGGAATATATTATGAAATTTCAATGAAATGGACACAAACAATCTGATTAAAGAGGTATAAAATTATAATTGGGTATGGTTTGTTGTGTGCATAAAGCCACCCACTGACATACCACAAATACCAACTCACAGAGGATTCTGGTGACTGAAATGGTTGACGTAATGGATACCTCACGGCTCTACGTGACCAACTTCAGAATCCAGACTGTCAAGTTAGTTGATTCTATTCTGTTGACGAGACATATTCTACTAAACCGGGAAATCAAAAACAGATTTGCTATTGCACCCACTTGTGCAAAACGAAGAAAACTCTGTTTGCATGTAATTTCATAACTAGGCGAAACCAATTTATATTTAAGTCCTTGTGAAACACTTTTTCCATATCAAAATTTAAACAATTACTCTGTATTAATTAATTAAGTTTAATAGTATAAATCTTTTTAAATATATTTGATTTACATAACAATTTTTGTCAAAACATACTTTACAAAACATACGTTCAATTGAATTATAAACTTGAAAGCAATATTCTTTTGATATTAAGAAAATCCATTTGGGTAACGAGAATATGTACTGATCTCTCTGATATATGCATTGTCATCCACAAGTGAATAGAGAAATTCAATCTTTGGAAATATTGTTAACGAGGATCCAGCTTTAGGTTGTTAACGTATATTATTATTAAGGCAAATGATCCTGATGATAAAACTATTTCAAAACGGATGCTGCTATTAATTATAATAATGGTTAACAATGGTCAATACAATGGAGTCTTTGTATGTTATCCCTCTGAGGATGGTTACTTGGTAACTGAAATGTACATAATTGTAAAATAAAGAAAGTTTGTGGTTAAGAGGTATTTGTGTATGTATTATTAGTAGCAGCTACCAATAACGGTTAATACGTCATTTTTCAAACAGTTCTATACTGTTTATTTTGATTTGTGAATATGAATGTTTGCTTAATATCTTTTTGTTTACACCGGTTGAGTCTATTTACTAATACAGTACTTGCATTTTTAGTGTAAACATAGGCGTGGCTACTGAGTATTACTGTATTGAATAGTTTACAGCTTTGGTCTTCAGGCATTTGTGTAAGTTTTGTGTAAAACTAAAATACACTTGTTCGCAAATGTACACCCATTGTAAGCACCGAAGTAGGCAAACTTGATATAACTGACATGTTTATACAAGCAAGCAACACCCCCACCCCGTCCCAACACTGGCTGAGGTCAGTAGTCCTGCGTGTCTCACGGCACCGGCGCTCGGATTTACCCAATACTCGGCTAAACTCGGCAGAAAACAGCCGGGCCTCAGAAGCAGTATCAAGATAACTCATTTCCTGCTAGGCGCATTAAAATTCATTTCGGTTACAAATAGGTCGCTAAGTCTCGTGACACACTATTCCCTAGCCAGAGCATTCACCTTAGGCATCGGACAGAATCTCTTAGTAAATAAGGCAATCCTGGAAGGCAAATTAATAAGCATCTGAAAGTCCGATTATTGTAGATCCAATAGCGGTGCTAAAGTTTTCGAGCCACCGCTCAAACTTTTATACTACTCGTTTTAAAAATGTTACGTGACCACAATGTCTCGTAATTATACCCAATTAACACGTAAGTGATAAACTAAGTTACATTCAGAATCAAACTACATCTACATTATTGCTATAACTATTTATTATTTCATTCATAAATATTTATAGCTTTATATTTTGTAAAGATATCTATTATAAAAATAACTAGAATTCATCCGCATATTTTACACATAAAATTTGTTTGAGGACCGTTCAATCAGTTACACAACTGATTAACTGCGATCACGAAATACACTACTCGTAACTCTACGCGAAATTTTCAGAAATTCTTCTAATATGCATATTCTTATAGAGAATCTTCAAAATATTCTATCTTATAAGATGAACCGCCTGTTTTTAGAAATATACACAACACTTGCATGTATGACATTATTTATTTTTCCTGAAGATGTTGGTACTGTTTTCCAACTTAAAGCTTTGAATTGTATGATTCAATAAATTATTCTTGTATTTGTATTTCTTTTTTTCATATAGCCTATACTAATATAAACATAATATTTTCATAAACAAGAATATATAATTTTTTATTCTTCTTAATACACTTTTATTATGAATACGTGAAGCTTTTCGCTAATCTGTAGTGTCAGCGAAAATCTTCACGTATTTATCATGATAATAGTGTATTAAGCCCCCCATACACGGGCGAGCATGTTCGTGAGCATGTTGGCGAACCTGCTCGCGAACTTGCTCGCCGCCGCCACACATTACTCTTGCTTTTCTTGGCGCTGTGACAATCAAGTTGTGTCAGTGTGTGCGTAATGGATGCTAACGCTGTGGTGGCTATTGTGTGTGTGTGTGTGTGCGTGCGCGTGCGTGCGTGTGCGCGCGTGCGTGCGTGCGCGTGCGTGTGCGTGCGTGCGTGCGTGCGTGTGTGTGTGTGTGTGTGTGTG
This sequence comes from Prosapia bicincta, assembly GCA_036971475.1. Classification (NCBI taxonomy): domain Eukaryota; kingdom Metazoa; phylum Arthropoda; class Insecta; order Hemiptera; family Cercopidae; genus Prosapia; species Prosapia bicincta. The sequence goes on along the minus strand of JBAIZL010000005.1, from coordinate 44,906,259 downwards.
TGTGTGTGTGTGTGTGTGTGTGTGTGTGTGTGTGTGTGTGTGTGTGTGTGTGTGTGTGTGTAGAAAAGTCCGCCATAGAATCGTTCTGGTCAAATAGAATGTATAACGAATCTATTAGGTTGTATTGTCCCTAGAACTTACAACAAATCTTCAACCAAATTTAGTTACTCTCCTAAGTTTTAAAATTTGCCTTAAACTTTCAAATTTTCATCTGTTTTACCTCTAAATTTCGAAGCGAAGATACTACCTTCGATAGAGAGAAATGTTTATATTTATTATAATGACGAATTTGTACTAACAACAAACAGAATCAAGGCATCACATACCATGATTTTTCGAGATCAAAAAGCCATGGTAAGATTAACTGATATAAAAAGCAGTCGACAACAAACAGCTGAAATATTGTAATCTTCAGTTTGCTTTTTTCTGTTAAATATAACAACAAAAAATAATAAAATAAACTTTCTATTTTTAACAAAATAATCAGCTAAACATAGTTTCATATATGTGGCGCCCGACACGATGCGTGCACACGTCCAATGTCGCTGACCCACTGGCAAGCGTATAGATAAATAGCTGCAATTTGAGTAACTCGCCTTATCTGTACAATCCAAATGGCATTGACGAACTGCATTAGTTATAAGCTAAACAACGTAAACTCTTTAATGAAGCTAACTCAAGTATTGGCAGACATTATTTTGACAATTTCAAGTTTGAAGCGAAATCGAAATGTAAATTTACGAAACATACCTTTAAACCTTTTTCTGAAAAGATTATCAACTTGAAAATTATATTATTAAACTAATTAAAGACTTACATAATTTGTAACCTGATTTCAATTCGTCTAGGCGATCTTACCAGTGTTACATTGACGCACATTATATGGTACTGACAAAGATAGCATATTACGTTTTTGTTTCAGTAAGTTTTTCAAACATTTACTAAAATTATAAGTTTGGCAAGTCGTTATTCTTTATATACATAAAAGTGTTAAGTTAGTTTGTGTATGCAAAAACTCACACGTTCTGAAAAGATTGAGCTCAAATTTTAACACGACATACAACCCACTTAAAAGATGATTTTTATTTGTTTTTCGCGTCAGTAAAAGACGTTATCGCCAAAAAACAGCTTTTTAACTTCACCATCAGCAGCCTCACCATCTCCCGCAAACAAGGGGATCACTCACCATACTACCTAATGACAACCACAGTCACATAGAAACGTTACCTGTTTCCAATTACATTGTTTATTAACAAAAACAAACGTATTCACATGCATCCCATATAATTATTATACAATCTTAGTTAAATATGTACCTCAATCGAGATACTTTGAGTGATCATGTGGTTAAACCTTTCGACAAATCGTAAGCACAATATTTGGGAATGACAAGACTCACCAGAGATCCAAATGCTTCATTTGATGTGGATTTAGGCTGTGAAAAGAGTTACAACACCGGGGATCTCCAGCCATATTTTCAATCAAGCGTTCCCAAATTAACGCGTGAACATAGGGGCATTTATGATCGCATAATCCAAATAATAAATGACATAAATGACGGGGTTTGGAGGAACTGGAAAAAGCATTTATCAGATTGATTACGGCAATGGTTCAATAAAAAAATGGCATAGCTTTAGCGTCTGAAAGATTCCAAAATTAAATTTCTTTGAAACATATGCTTTGTTTTGTTCCTCATTTCTCATCATTGCAAGCACAGTGTGCCACAGTAAAGCGTATAGGGTACAGTTAGTTTATAATGACGTTAATTTCGTCGACCATCATGAACAACATGCACGAGTTATGGTGTTATGTTGTAAGCCTGCTTTACACCTAAGTGGGCATCTTTTAAATTCTGTAATAATATACTATGATTTAAAAAAAGGAGATTAAATTATCAGATGTGCTAATTAAAAGGAAGTAAAACATCTAAGAAGATTCATTTACCACCGTTGTCCTTCAAGCGATGACGATTTGTCAGGGTTTTCACCTAGAAACGCACAATTAAGTTGCATAAGCAAGCCTCTAAGGCATAGGTTCCCAAACTGGATGGCGTCCCACCCCCCTTGGCGGTCGTGAAGGTGAGTCAGGGGATCGTGAGAACAGTTGGAAAATAGTAAGATAAATTCTTATTTAGTTAAAATTTAAGTACACAATGTATCAAAATTTAAAACTACATTAACACCGGTGATTTTTTTACACAGGTAACATTGAACATGATGTTCAGAAAATTTATATGAAATGTATGCATTTATAAAAGAAATATAAGTAAAGGTTGTACAAATTTTGTAAACTTGAAAATAAATTAACATGACAGCTTGAAAAGAATAATAATACAAAAGTGTTGGGAAACGAATGTTTGCCGTTCAATGTGGCAACTGTGCCACAATGGCCAAATCTTCATTTTGTATAAAACACTTAGAAGTGAATCACAGCCAGCTCTTCGACTATAGTTGCCTTTTTCAAGCACCTACTTCTAAGAAAAAAACATTTTCAGCATTCGTTGCAATAAAAACAAAATATAGGAACAAACTTGATGTTACTAATGACTTGCGTTATGTCTTTACTAAAATACAATCTCAAATAGGTGTGATAGTGAAAAAAATTCAAGCTCATCCATCTCACTAACAGATTTTCCTCTTATCAGTTAAAATTTACTTTGCGAATTAAAACTTGAAATGTTATATCATGTTTCTTGTGAAAGTATATATAAATAAATTAATTGTTATATATATATATATATATATATATATATATATATATATATATTCTCGCTCTTCTACTGTTGTTGGGTTCACCTAGTCAATGCTGGATGAGATTCTAGCGAAACGTCGGAACTGCGAATTTATGGACTGCAGAATGAACGGATGTACTCCAGATAGTAACTATTCATCGTGTTTTTCCATCCGTGAAGGAATACGTATCAGCATATATATATATATATATATATATATATATATATATATAATATTTATTGCTTTTTAAAATCCCATACTATTTATTTATAGTGTAATGTGGAAGGGGACGTGGGAAGCCTTGATTTCAAGAAGAGGTGGCGTGGTACCAAAATGTTTGGGAACCCCTGCTGTAAGCTCCACTGTTAACTATTTTCTGTCTTTTCAGTTTTATTCCAAAAACTTTTCCGGTCGTTACTCAAGGTAACGATGCTATTGCTTGCTCCGAATTCCCGGTCAAGGACACTCAGTTCCTTCTCTTCGTTATTTGACTTTAGTTCAGGAAAAGATTATTTTTGTTTTTGTATATCCCTACATGATTTTATAGCGCAGAATTAAGGCAATAATTGGTTACCGGAGGTAATCATGACCCACGTGAGCAAGATCGCTTACAACTTTAGGTAAACAAGGTTTATAGATTGTTTATCCTAACTTTTACCTGTCAAAATTATTGACTGCTATTTTACACAAAACTATTGACAACTTTAAGAACTATGCTCGATATAAACCTTGACTCTTTGATCTGTCACGCCAACCTTGAACCTACAGTCACGTCATTAATCACGTAGTGTATTCAAGTAATTTCAAGTGTCTGGTTTCTTGAAGCTTTACAACCCTTATTTTACACCGATTTAGCCACCGTAATACTATTATTGAGAACATTTATTAGGATATTTAAAAATATTGTTTTTTATCTTATAATAATTTTATTTGAATGGCTAAAAAATTTCTATTGCTTCGAAATGACTATTTTGTTTTAATGCAATGACGCTAAAAGATGTCTATGGTAAAATATACCGTTTCTGTTCAGCAGTAATAAATCAAACAACCCCGTATATAGAAAGTTCAGACTTTGGAATCTCATTTGATTTAATTTATGCAAACTAAATTTTTAATTTAAAGGGTGACATTTGAGGCATGAGTGGTGAAACTTTTACTGAACGCTAAGCATTAAAACTCCATTATGAATGAAAATGCAATTTTAAGTCATAAAATGTTATGTTTATACACTTCATAATAATTGTCTATATAATAATAATAATAATATTAATATTATTATATAGACAATTATTATACTATTAGACAATAATAATATTTTATTACATATATATATACATACATATATATATATATATATATATATATATATATATATATATATATATATATATATATATATTTTAACGTACCTACTCAAATTGCCTACAGGATAATTTTGACTCTTAGGAAGTCAAATAATAAGCAGCTACTTGTTTTTACAATAACTGATTTATTTTAATCCGGAGGTCAAAACGGTAGCATTTATAGGCAGTTACACATAATTAGTTTTAACTAACTCCAATTTGTCGTTAGGCATCAAAACTCTTATATTTATTATTAAATTAACAATTCTCTTAAACTGTCCTTCATTATCTCAAAGTGTGTATAGGTTACTGCACCTGGTTTGATACATTTTATATTTAAACGACTTATTACTGTTTAAAGAATTAATAAATAGTTTGTGAAGTTCTGAATATTTTTGACTTTAAAGAGTTGGCTTTAAATTTACGACAAATCATTACTTATTACTTGCGTGGTTCCTTGTTTCACGTCACCATTCACAAATTCTTTTATTCACAGATCTCTTCAATTTCTCTTTCTCTTCTCACTCGAAATGCATCCATGGCGTAACTGACTTTTTTAAATCACTCCCATATTAATAACACTTACTATTCAATTATTTCCCTTGTTTAATCTCTCGTACTACTTGTCTATCTCCCTCTCTTAATATAACTCATTACTTAATTATCTCCCTTATTTAATCTCTCGTACTACTTTTCTATCTCCCTCTCTTAATATAACCCATTCTTAATTATCTCCCTTGTTTAATCTCTCGTACTACTTTTCTATCTCCCTCTCTTAATAAAACCCATTACTTAATTATTTCCCTTGTTTAATCTCTCGTACTACTTTTCTATCTCCCTCTCTTAATATAACCCATTCTTAATTATCTCCCTTGTTTAATCTCTCGTACTACTTTTCTATCTCCCTCTCTTAATAAAACCCATTACTTAATTATTTCCCTTGTTTAATCTCTCGTACTACTTTTCTATCTCCCTCTCTTAATATAACCCATTCTTAATTATCTCCCTTGTTTAATCTCTCGTACTACTTTTCTATCTCCCTCTCTTAATAAAACCCATTACTTAATTATTTCCCTTGTTTAATCTCTCGTACTACTTTTCTATCTCCCTCTCTTAATATAACCCATTCTTAATTATCTCCCTTGTTTAATCTCTCGTACTACTTTTCTATCTCCCTCTCTTAATAAAACCCATTACTTAATTATTTCCCTTGTTTAATCTCTCGTACTACTTTTCTATCTCCCTCTCTTAATATAACCCATTCTTAATTATCTTTCTTGTTTAATCTCTCGTACTACTTTTCTATCTCCCTCTCTTAATAAAACCCTTTACTTAATTATTTCCCTTGTTTAATCTCTCGTACTACTTTTCTATCTCCCTCTCTTAATATAACCCATTCTTAATTATCTCCCTTGTTTAATCTCTCGTACTACTTTTCTATCTCCCTCTCTTAATAAAACCCATTACTTAATTATTTCCCTTATTTAATCTCTCGTACTACTTTTCTATCTCCCTCTCTTAATAAAACCCATTACTTAATTATTTCCCTTATTTAATCTCTCGTACTACTTTTCTATCTCCCTATCTTAATATAACTCGTTACTTAATTATCTCCCTTGTTTAATCTCTCGTACTACTTTTCTATCTCCCTCTCTTAATATAACTCATACTTAATTATCTCCCTTATTTAATCTCACTTAATACTTTACATTGCGACGTTACTTTATTTGAATTTAATATTTCTTACTAAAACAACGTATTTCCCCCCGAGTCCTGCATTTTGAATCCTTCGAGTTCTAGAGTTTGACCCCTTCGAGTCCTGAAAATTGACTGACTTTCGTGTTCCTCTTTGGATCTTTTCGTACGGGTTTCATCTCCTCTTCAAATTTGATTAGCTTCCTTACGGCGCTCAAATTTGTTCCAGCCTATCAGAACGTCATTCTTCATTGCTTCCCCCTTGGCTTGGGTGGGAACTTCTAGAACTTTCCCAAGGTGCAGGTGTTTTCTGGAAGTGATTTTTTTGCATTTTTAGAGATTCTTCACCATAAATCTGCGTGATCTCTCGATGACCAAGTAAAGCGCCTCTCCAATGATCGAATCACGTCTTGGTTTAACTACAATGAAACTTTCGACGTATGGTAATATTATTTTATGGCTTACCAGATGTGTGCAGTAACAGTTTTTGGTCGAAAGATTTACAATAGACTATCCATTGTTACATAGCGACAGTGTGCTACGATCTCACAAGTTCAAATATTTTACAAACAGTTTTCTTAACTTAATGAATTTCGTTATAATATATATATATATATATATATATATATATATATATATATATATATATATATATAATTAACACATACAGTATTCATTTATAAACAATTGGCTATAGTATCACTTACTTTTTGTCCAAACAAGGATAGTTGAACTGTGAACATCCTATTAGGTACTTAAAAGAGTCGGTTTCTCTGGATCATTATTATTTTCAACCAACTCTACACAAGATATTTTGAGAGCAGCTACCTACTACCCAAGCGCATCTACTACCATTTCGACACCTTTCCTCTACTCGAGACCCGGATTTGTCTCGATCTCGTAGTACCAGTACGACTGAGATTTTTTAACAGACACGGTCGGTCCCACATATAAAGTCATGACTGATCACCGTAATATCGACTACCTTACTTTACCAGCTCCCCCCCCCCCCCTATACCTTTGCCGCATCCCTTTCATGCGGCATGGAAACTTTGTGCTACATTCTAGGTCGTCTGGTACTAAATGACGACTGATGTCTCTAGTTGTACTTTGGGATTCCAAAATTCTAAATAAAGTCAGCCGTTTCGGAAAATGTGTTCCATTATGAGCTTGTAACCACTGAGCTGGGGTCCGAGTTGATAATGAGTCACCCTTCCCGAAACGCCCATCCTTATTTTCCAAAGTAAGTGCTACTAAAGGCAACTGCCTATATATTGATATGTGTTGCAAGAGTATAAATGAAATTGTGAGCTCAAGTTAAAGATGGAATCAAATACAATATTTAATAAAATATTATCATTAATGTGTAATTATATTACGCTAATTTTGTATATTCTTGAATTTTATTGCTTTTGACGATCGACGAAACTTTAACGTTAATATTAATCTAATTAACAACTTGTCGGACTTAAAATTTAGGCGAGTCATTGACAGAGGCCGCTTTGTGACTGAAACGTTTTGTTTCAGTAAGTTTTTCATAAATTTAACCTACTTGAATTATAAGATCACCAAGCCGTTAATTAGTTTATTATAAAGTTAAAATGTATATTTGCCTACTTTAGTTTTACTTAAATTAATTCGGTACTTACTTATTATAAGGAGGCCACTATTATACCGCGCTCTGCGATGGATAGTTTAGGTTAGGAGTAGTAGATGGCCACCATACAGATCAGGAAAAACCCAGCCCTCAGGCGGTCTTACGTCATTAACCCTTTTAATCCTTTTAGTTAATCCTTTTAACCCTTCCACTTGACCCTTTTAACCCTTTTCCTTAACCCTTTAAAGACTGGTGCCGTCGTTTCTGAAAAAATCGTTATACCTGAGTCGTATTCGAACCCCGTATGTTTTTGTTCAGAACCATCAACGCTAACCTCTCGGCTAACTTGTCCAAACAATAGAGACGCTTTTATTTGTGCTATATGACCCCTATTGTCGTTAGTCTTCTTGCATGATAGTTTGGATGTCATTGATCCTTTCTCAAGGGTTGAAAGGGTTAAACTAAAGGGTTGAAAGGGTTAAAAGGGTTGAAAATGTTAAATGAAAGGGTTGAAAGGTTTAAAAGGGTTGAAAGGGTTAAAAGGGTTAAAGGGGTTGAAAGGGTTGAAAGGGTTGAAAGGGTTAAAAGGGTTGAAAGGGTTAAAAGGGTTTGAAGTCCAAATTGACCTGATGTCAAAAATCGTCGTATTCGTACCTTCTGCGCCCCGTCTTGAGGAAATAATGTCTTTAGGCGTAATCAACATGCTAGTACTGTATGAACTTGTTTACTTCCAAGCTTAATTGTTTTTGATTTGGTTAATTCTTTATAATTCTTATAAATCAAATGAATATAAATAGAATATTGGAGTTTTATTATTTTATTTTTCTAAAACAAGACGTTTGGCTCGTTATATGAAATATATTCTTGTTTAAAAGACAGTAAGTTATACACTGTGTATAAACACTGATATTTCAACACGAAAATATAAATGACATTATTTGCAAGTAAAACACATAGTACAGGAGTATGTTACATCTAAGTATAAATTAAATGGTCATTAAGTTTTAATCATTCAATTAGCATATATAGTATTATTTTTTTAATTAAAGAAATTAAACTTTATAAATAGAATATAAGAAAAGTCAATTAATATTAGGGAAAGGATTGAGGAAAGGTATTTAATATAACTTTTAAAAGAAGTATTTAAATCATTTTAAAAATTTAGTGTTGTAAATATGTACAAATTATTATTATTATTTTTAATTCACCTACTAATCATTAAGCGTTATCAAAGACATATTATCATTATTGCTATCAAGTTAACAAATAGTCATTGAACAACTTTCTATTTTATTTGTAATCTTCAAGGACTTTGAATAAAATATACCATCAAAGAATTAATAATCTTTATTGAAAATAGGTTTATTTTATATTTAAATCATAACCATAAAAATAGAGATTTCTTGTGATAATAACATAATCCTTTAATCAGAACTTTCTTTGTTTTTTTTTTATTTTTATGAAATACATCTTGTTTATTATATTTTAGCTTATTGTAATATCTTTTATTATAACAAAATTCTTTAATCAGAACGTAGAGATTTCTTGTCAAAATAGCTTTATTGAGTACATAGATCAAGAAATATAAATTCTAATACTACTTAAGATTCGTTTTCTACACACACTACAATCTTGTAATTCCAATGAACACTCAGTACACGAAAATATATGTCCACAAGGTAAACTAGCGATTTCCATTTCATTCGTACAACATATCTTGCATAAAAATGGATCTTCTTCTTTCTCTTCTATTGGTTTGGTTTTAATTGCATTCAACACAGCTGTTGCATATTTACATGAACTAAAATGCAAAACGTGCTCTTTAATTGGGTCATCGTTATGTGACCATTCTTTAAGTCCACCAGCACATACAAAACATATGGTTTTATCGTCTTTTCCAGTATAAAAAAACCCAGCTTCACTCAAACGTATAGGATTTATATTTTCGTTAGATATTCCCTCCCATGTGGTATAGGTCTTTAACCGCTCATTGTATAGTGAATAAGCATTAAAAACAGTTTTTTCAATAGAAAGAGAATCTGTCCAAAAAAATGTTCCTCCCATATTGAAGTAGGCCTACTACAAGTAAATGACATAGTAATATCTTATCTCTTATTTATAAAGACTTTTCCTCTGTGTTTTTCCAGGGTTGGAACTGGCATTGCCCACATTACAAGTCTTGTTTTTTTTTAATTTTTTTTTTGATTTTTCATGAAATTGACTATATTTTAAACTAATTTTTAAGATTTTTTAACGTAACACTCTCCTTCAGATATTTTATTTTTTATATTAAAAAAATTACTAACTTTAAAGATTTGTATTTTTGATTTGTCGAAATCTGTATTAACAATTTTCAAAACATTTAAAGTGATTTTACAAAGATTTTATACAATTCTTTTAATATTTACAAAGACAGATAAAAGCAATATTTCAGCTTCTCAGTGATTTATTTGTTGTTTGAAAAAACATTTGTAAAGGTTTCTTATTCAATTTTCAATTAAAGTTTTGATTGACATTTCTCGATGTTTTTAATGATTACATGGGCGTCATTTGTGTTAGTGACATTCAAAATTATTTTTACATTAACACTGAAACTTTCTAATTTTGAATGTTTACAAGAGTTTCCTCCGTGCCAGTGACATTCAAAACTATTTTTACATAAATACTTAAACTTTAAAATTTTGAATGTTTACAAGAGCTTCCTCCGTGCCAGTGACATTCAAAACGATTTTAAATTAATACTGTGACACTTTAAAATATTACAAATAGACACTTTTAAATTTCAAATGTTAATAAAAGATAACTTCATGTCACAAACATCCTCTCAATGCAATATTCATTGATAAAGAAACGTCCATCAAAATTCTAATGATTTATGTGTTTTTTATTCTTTTATATAATTTTTACTAAATATTTACAATAGAACAAGACTTGTAAGAAAAAAAATAAACTTCGATGCTAATAAAAATAATTCTACCAATACATATTTATTAAAACATTAATTATTTACCAATGCTTTGCTAGTGCATATTTTTCAATGTAATACATTTTCAGAACTTGATACACAAATAGCAAGAATTAAAGAAGTTTTTTTGATCTTTTACCTAATTTTTTTAAACATTTTAACGTCTTGCAAAATAATTAGATACTCTTAAAATAATTTCTTGTATTTAACTATATTTTTTAAACAGTGCTACTTCCTCGTACAATTTATCAGCTTCAGGAAGAGTACTTGATATTAATTCATCTGTGTTCATACAGTCAATGATGTAAGATATTAGTTCAGGTTCATTATAAAATAGTTCCATGATTCTTCGTGTTATCAAAGGAATAGTATTTATGAGTAAAGTCCATTCGTTGATATTGAGAGTAGCAGTATTATGCCCGTCATACAAACTGATATAATTTTTTCCAAAACATTTTTTTAGCGTAATGTTACCTTTCATCATTGAAAACTTACGCTGTTTTCCATCAACTACTACTTGAGGAATTTGAGTCAGAAATTCGTTAAATTCCATATAAGACAAAAAAATATGTTTTTTCTTATTCGTTTGTATAAGCACACCAAGAGCATAATCTTTGTGTTAAAAAAGTCCTGTAGCAACGAACTTTGTACATTCAGCATTTATAAAATTTATTGACTTTAGAAAAATTCCTACTGGTAAAACTGAACAAGTTGCTCGATCCACATCCATAGATTCCATGACTAAAAATGGCATCTTATCTTAACCTAATATGTGTTTTATAAACATTCACTTAATGGTTTTCTATTACGTAACCTACCGAGACTTGTTGGAACTTGTCTATATATGTTTAATTAACAATTACTTGATGATTTTTTTTGTTACGTAATCTTCAGAAGCTTGTTTGAACATGTCTTCATAATCAACTACCTAACGATTTTGTTTTTACATAATCTTTTTCACTGATCCTGTGAGTAATGTATAAACAATATGCGAATCATGAAGTATTAGGCAATACGCTGAAGTATTTTCTGGAATATTTTGAGATGCTTCTATTTCTAATCTTACGTCCACAGGACCCGTTTTCACAGAATCGTTTTGTTTTGAACAATCAATTACAAAAAAGTTAGCTTTATTCATAAAAGTATCTAAATCTAAACAAGGAGACGATTCACGAAAGTAATTTTCGAAACCTAGGATTTTTGAAAACTAGTGTACATATCATAAATAACAGAAATATCTCCATGAATGTTATCGTATGGAAAATACTGTGAATTGAGATACAATTCAACGTTTGTAACTTTACAATCGTCAAATTCAGAGGCGTTCTTTTTTATCTGATTTTTTCGATTTTTTTGCAAAGCTAAAATCACATATCTGGGTTTTTCCATTTGAGAGGCTGTCTTCACTGTCCAAGATATACGGTTTGTTGTAGGAACAGACGGATATTCTATCAATTCCCATTTTCTCATTGTTATATGAATAGGAGCATCGCGTTCAATCATTTTCAGAATTTTCAATCGGATTGGATCAGCCAAGATGACGTGTGGAACTCTCCATGCTATGCTAGTTATTTTTAAATCTACGAAATCTGCATTGTCACTGTAAACTGCGTTTAAATCAGATGACGAGCGCAACAAAACAAGTTCGTGTTTTGCTCCCACCACAAACTTTCTGTAGTCTTCAAAAAATCCCATCAACATTTTTAAAGGAATCGACATGGTAAACTCTTTTGTTACTTTTGTATTACCCACTCCGATCCATCCTGCATTTATCAGTTTATTTTTCTCCAGTTCACGAATCGAAAGCATACTTTTAATGGTACTAGTTATTCCTACATTTCTTGTACGGTCCAATTCGTTAGCATTAATCTCATACCGAATGTCATCGAAAAAAAATGCCGCGGCATTGTTTACTAAACATACTTCAGTTTCTTCTCCGTTAGCTTTTTTGCCACTGACAGTGCCCTTTATGTGTAATAAACTTTCGAAAGGTACGGTAATGACATCTTGTTGATGAATCGGTATACGAATTTCATCGTTATTATTATAAGTTGATGAAGAATACGGTTCATGAGTATGATACTCCATACCGTATAGAGTATTGTCGTATTCGACACCACTGTCAATTCCCAAAAGTTCTTCCATTCTTTACGATTTTAAAACCTAAAGATCTAAGAAATTTGACGTTTTTTAATGTTAATCCTGGTAAGGATCTTGGTAAACTGATGTTTTTTGTATTTTTACTCTTTTTAAATACTAGTCCCATTTCGTAAATGTAATCTAACTGATATAGTTTCACCACGAAAATCTATTATATCTCCGTTTTGATCTTTTAGACTAACAGTAATGTTATGAATTATTTTTACGTTGACAGGTAAATATATTACATTCGGAGGATGTTCCACGATCTTGTAACCAGGAGGAACTTGAGGAAAAGACTCGTGTAGAATATGACATTCGACACCATTTATATACGATCCAGTTACAATATTGCATTCAACACGAATAACATTCACCTTAATGATGTCAACAGGTTTGTCTGAAACATGTTTTTTATTTGATACTAAATGAGAACCAGAGAATCCTAACAGTTTACCTATAGAATGTTTTTTTATCGAAATGTATTTCTTCGGAACATTTTATTTCAGCTTTCAAAGTGGTATTGTTTGGACGTAGCGAAAAGTAAATACTCGGATCCAAATTCATTAATATGTATCTCTCTATATCTTCAATTTCGTATGATCCCGTTGGCAATGTGATGTATTTATCCTTTCCGTAATGAAAAACGTTATTTATACCATCTACGATATTTGGGATCGAGTTGTAGGAAGCTAAGTCTATGAATCCTATCTCCCATTGTCCAGTAGAAACATCATACGGAGGAAAAAGTCATTAGATAAAACAGATGTATTTCCTGATAACACTATACTCATGACGTCAGAAACTTTAGACACAAATGTCCACAAATGACTGAATTGATTTTCTGGTATCTCTTGTAATTATAGTGTACATTAGCATTCCTACCGAAATATTTTGCTAGTTCAAGGGGTGGTCTCAAATTTCCGAAACTATCAAAGTACTCTACTGATTTACCATTTTTTTTGTAACAAACCCAATGAGTGCCAATTCCAATAACACTGTCTAAATTTACAATGCCTGATTCATTTTTCAATGCACGTAATGGTAGAGTATCTCTCATATAAACTCCTCTGAACCAAGTTATGTTTAGTACTTTTGCATATCTTTTTAATTCAATATTTGTCAATGGTCTGATAGGAATCGATTCAATTATTTCTTTTTTTTTTGTTTTTTTCCTCCACGACCCTTATATGGTTTAAGGTATAATCCTTTACCCATAAGTTTTTTTAATAGCTGTTTCAAGTCATGAGGAGTACGATGGTTTCGACGACGCGTACGTCTTTTACCCCCACCCAACTTTGATTTCGCTTTCATTGCTGACGAAACAGCTAGGGCCGCTGCGCGTTCGCCAAGAGATGCGTCACTGGATTTAACTCTTTTCCAAGCCTTTTCCGCTAGAACTTCGTCGGCTTCACGACGATTTTGAGAATCGGTAAATCTATTATAGGTAATATCGTGTTCCCGGCAGGCTTCGTCTAGTGCATTTATACCTTTATCTCCGCGTGCTAAACGTTTACTTAATTTTGTTCCTGGACCGCAGTAATTATAAGTGGGTAAATGTAATTCGATTGGTAATAGATCTATTGCTTTGTTCAAAACACTTGAAATCAAACCGCCTCCTACAGCCTTTCGTTTACGACTGACATTAGTTTTCCATTTGAATGCCATTTTATTACTAATCAGAAACGTATAAGTGTTTGCTTTTAATACTTTTTTCTAAACTAATTTTATAATTTGAATTAATTTCTAATTTTTTTAATTTCTTCTCTCAACATCGCTATTTCAGAGTTAATTCGAATTTGAATATCATTGTACAAGGTAGCTAACTGTGAAAAAACTACTACGTCATTTGGTTCTTTACCAGATCCCACGTGACTTATACGTTTAAATCGTCCGTCATATTCTTTTCCACTTATAAGAAGAGCATTATCTACCAAGTATTTTAAGTTAACGGCGTCTCCCTGCAATTCTGGAGCATCTATATCGCGCAAACGATGATTAGCAAAGAAAAACGTATTTCCGATTTTAACTGGAATTAACTTTTCCAGATACCCCTTTGTTACCGCATCGTCAGTATTTATAGGTTCCCCCAATCCACCCAATTGAATACCATTAGCATAGTATTGATTCTTTTCGTCATTGAATATCAAACAAGCTTTCGGAATAAATGATTCGAGGTATTTTTTAGACACAGCATCGTTTCGGCCAGTAGGTTTTCCTAAACCTCCTATAGAAAAACCGTTAGTATAGTATTTGTTCTTTACATTATCGAAAGTTAAACACGTTTTCTCGAGATAACCTTTGGTCACTGCATCATCTCTGATATTAGGCTCACCCAATCCACCCAGCAAAACACCATTGGCAAAATATGAATTCTTATCGGTATTGAAAGTTAAACAACTTTTGGGAACAAAAGATTCGATATATTTTTTAGTTACTGCATCGTTCATATCTTTAGGTTCACCTAGACCGCCTAAAGAAATTTCATTAGCGTAGTATTTGTTCTTCGAACTATCGAATATCAAACAATCCCGTTTAAGCGTTCGCATATTAACAATGTCATTTTCAGAAACAGGGTCTCCGACTTTAGGCTTAGAATAACGTCCAAACTTATCGACGCTCATTTTATCAGTGTTCTAATTTTCTTATTACCCCATCCTTTTATAATCCCCGCTTCCCTCAGCTCTTCTATAACAGACGCTATTTCGTTTCTATGACCTGTATGACCAGCTTCGTAAGAAGACAGTAAAATCCTATCACATAAATCGTTAGGATTATCCCAATAAGCGTATCCTTTACCAATCCTTTTCGGGGGAAACAGATGCTGAATAATATTTTTGTATTTATCGTTTCTAAATCTCGATTTATAATATTTCTAAAACTGTAATTCACTTTATGAGCATGAGTTTTTTTACAAATTTTTCTATAGGCTTCTACATCTTCGTCCGTATATATTTTTCTTGGTATACGCATAAACAATAATTCATAAAGTCCTTCGGTACCGTTGTAATTTTCTCCTGCTATAATAATGTCACCATCTTCGGCAAACTGAATCTCTTTATCTCCGACCATAAGAACATTACCTTCTATTCTCGGTCCATATACATTATCTATCAGATCCGAGTCGTTAATCATTTTTGTCATGTACAAAAGTGTGAGTTGATTAGAAAAGGTTGTATTTAAAGTCTCTTTGTATTCTTCTTGTCCTTTAGGAGTAGTCATTAACTCTTTTACACTAGATGATTCTTTTAGAGGCGTAGAGTGTGATGTAATTGGCTCAAGTTTTATTTCTTCATTCTCAGGTATAGTTTTCACTTTATCTTTCCGTAATTTCGAAATTTCCTAATAAGGGGACTGTATTTTTTAGTCATTACTCGTTCCCTTTCCACATCACCGAATCTCATTTCACGGTATTTTCTCTTTATAGCCTCTTTCAATCTAGATATCTCAAGGATAACTTGTTCTTCGTTGGGCGTCATGTTGTATACTGATAGTGAACAAGTGAATACATTTAAAATAAATCTTTTACAAAACAATCGAATCCGATTCTGTAACGACCTTGATCTTTTTCACTGTCTTTATCTATTACAACAAAGCCGTAAATATTTTTCCATGCCTCAGCACAGATGTCTTTAAAAACAGATATTTTAATGTCAGGAGTCACGTGGTTATTATAAATATGTTTTATATTGAGGTCGTCTTGTTTAAATATAACTAAAAAGTTCGTATTATCACGAATCAATTGTTTTGGAATTTGACTGTACGATTGACCTAAATAGAAAGTATCGACATTATTGTGACGACCCATTGAAAAATATTTTCTAATATTGTCTTGTTTCTCACAAGCAATATCATCGAATATTACTACGGAATTTTGTCTTACGTCATTGGGTTCAAGTACACTTTGGTTGTCAGAGTATGAAAAGTAGCCGATTTCAGAATCTGAGAAAACCTTTTCTAAAAGTTTATACTTTGACTGATGTAATGATTTTGAAAACACATACACATTAGCAAACTTCAACCCATTGGGTTCAAACAATAAATTGAATACTACATTTGTTTTCCCGCAATTAGAAGGTCCACAAATAATACATCGAATAGTATTTGGTAAAAGTGTACTATGTCTGACGCATTTTTTTTGTACACTCTACATATTTATCAAAATTTGACATTGTAAAAGATTGTAGGGCCTTTTCTGTACGCATTGTGATGTAACACTAATGATATCAGTATTTGTTTCTAAATTTATACTAAATAAGTTGTTTCGTATCGATCCAACTGTTGTGTGTTTTATCAAAACCTGTCCATTTGACATAAACTTTATTACCTTTTCTCTTTATCACTTTATCGATAAGATAAACATCACCCATTTTCGCTTTACTGATTTCTTCGGTATAGAAACCTCCTTTCAAAATATTACCTCTAGAATCTTGTAACACATACGTTACAGGTATTGTAGGTTTTACAGCAAAAACAGAAAATACTTCGTTTGACCAACTCGGATTGTACCCTTTCGCAAAAGTTGTTTTGTACTTGGAGATTCTTACTTTATCATCTACTTTAAATTTGGGTAATAGTTTCGTACCATTAACAGATATTCTTTTTAATAAATTCGTTTCATGTTTTTTCCTTACACTAACAGGTTTCATTCCTGTGGTTCTATGAACTGATGTATTGTACGATTTTACTAAACTATTCAGTATATCTATCCATACATACGATCCCCTAGCAGTAAACTCTTTCCACATTTTACTTTTCAACGTACGATTAAATCTTTCGACTATGGAAGCTTTTTTATCTGAATAAGTAGTATAGTGATTAATTTTGTATTTTTTCATTAAATTTCGAACATGAATGTTGAACCATTCTTTACCTTGGTCTGTTTGAAAATAATTCATTGGATGATTTTTCAAAACACTATCTAGAGCAGAAGCCACTTCGACACCTGTTTTCGATTTTAAAGGAAGCGCAAACGCAAATTTTGTAAGACAATTAATCATAGTGAGTAAGTATTTGTATCCTCTGTTTCGTTTAGCATAAGGAATCATCTCTACCAAGTCTGCCTGATATAAATCGTGAATGCCTTTCAAGGTTACACGTCTAGTTTTGAAATGTCTTCTAGCCGGTTTATGTAATTCATTTGCAATAGCATATCTCAGATCCATTTTAGAAATGTGATTGATTATAAAAAATACGAACTTATATAGGTTAATTTCCACATCACCCAAGAGGTATAACCTTTGATTCGTTGTCCATTATTTTATCTGGCGGACTCCCCTATAGGCATACAAACCAGATTTGTAGATTTTTGTAAACAGCAGTATTTTTAAAATGATAAGAATTTTAATTATATATTTTTTGTTGCTATCCATTGTTAACTTATGTAAACAGCAACAATTTTTTGTTTTATTTTGCTGTTTAAATATTCTATTATTAAACATTAATGTGCTGTTATTCTGATTGTAATTTATTTTATCACAAGTTCCAATTTTATATAATGGCATTTTATATTCATTGAGAAAGTTTTGTTGTAACTCTTTTGTTCCCAAGTTTGTGTCTGATATCTGTACTTTTAGCGTCAGTCATTAACTGCTGTGCTTTGTCTGTTTCGACGGTTTAGTCTTATTGCTGAATATTCGATATCTTTATCAACTATTGCTTTTGGAACTACAATTGAACATGGGAAACAAAGAGAATCGAAATTTTTTATAACCACGATTCCCCTTCTCGTCGAAATTGTTGAAAAATTCTGTTCTTATGTGCCCTCATTCGAGTGGAACCCTTACTCTAGTACAGGTAATCTCGAAAGTATCGGTTGAACTACAGCCAGGTGAATTAGATTGAATAATGCCTCCAAAAATCTGAAATAACATATCAGAATTAATTTGAGAAGCCGGGCGAAATGAAACATACCCCAGTTCTCGGTTTTTAAAATTCAAACTTGACAAGGTGAAACCGAGTTGATCTTGATCAGTCGCATTACTTTTCATTGAATCAATTATATCATTAAGTCCTTGTCTAATCCAGTCAATTTCATTGACATTAGTTGGCGGTAAATTGAATTTAAAAAGAAACCTAGTTCCATTAATACGATACTTTTTAACATACTTTTCCGTATTCGCAACAAGATATACAGCCATTTCAATAAAATAGTACTCACCAAAATACAGCAAAGACGAAATTAAAACTGTGTTTTTGGTTTCACTACCTTTTATAACTTTTTCAGATTAGAATATTGTAAGCAAGTCATTAATGTTTTGTACAAATTAGAATATTGAAAACAAGTCGCTAATGTTACATTTGAAAAACAACTTTGGAAATTTTGAGAGATTGTTAATAAACAAGTCAATTAAAATAATAATTAGGGAATTTTAAGAAGCAGTTAAAAACACATTAGGGAAGTTTGAAAGAATTTGTATTCTTGGAAAATTTGAAATGATCAAAACAAATTAATTACAACTAGAAGGTTTAAATTTAACAAACAGAGAAATATTTAATCAGTTTGTATCGTGAACTGCAGAAGAGAGCATAAGCATGTCAAATCTTATTGAAAAATTCAATTTGTCAACAAGTGTAGACACAGTGTCTATTCAATCATTTACGTTAGGGGAACCATACGTGATTAAAGAAGCAAGAATAGTAGAAGCGAAATATGGTCGTGCAATATTAGTAAAATTTATCAATAAGGGAGAAACTGTTCATGCCTATCTACCAAGACGATATACTAATTTATTTTCAAATGATCAAGATATAGAAGCTATTATAGGAAAGAAGCTTTTTGTTAAATCTAAAAAAGAACGAACAGTTGATTTAGAAATAACAGAATGAGTTTTTTCGAAGAGCGAAGAGGAGCTTTTTCTGAACACTAATACAGTGAGTATTTTTATTGATTAACTTTAGTAGAATACAATTATTATTACTTACTTGGTATTTTGATTGAAAAGAAGTTTTCTATCAATAATAAGTTTATGAAAGTTCAGAATCACGTATTTTGTAAATAATAGACGTTTCTAATATTCTATTTATAAAGTTTAATTTCTTTAATTAAAAAATAAATATAATATATATTCTAATTGAATGATTTAAAACTTTGGAGATGTCTTAAAGTGAATAAAGTGGAAACTGAAGTTTATTATATTGATTTGTTATATTATTTTAAATTGTTATTTTTCTCCTTGTTCCATTGAAATAAATAAAATGTAAACAAAATGAAAGTTCTTTCTTTCATTTTAAAAATAATATCGTAAATTTGATTCACATAATGTGTTGAGTTATTTGTATCAATTTACCATAAATAAATATATAATACATAATTGAATTAATAAACGTCAAGTTGAAATACTTTATGTTATCAAAATACGAATTTGCTCCATAAAGATGTTTACCTCTATCAGTTGGATATGATTTAAGAACTGCATATACAAGTGAACTTTATGAAATAAAACGTTTAGATGTAACAGAGAGAAATTTAAAAGGTTTTGGATCAAGTGAAATAAACTGATTTACTAAATTGAACATTCTGTATTATGTGTTTAGAAAAATAAATTAAATTAAAAACAATTTAATAAAAGGTATTACAATAAGCTAAAATATAATAAACAAGATGTATTTCATAAAAATAAAAAAAAACAAAGAAAGTTCTGATTAAAGGATTATGTTATAATCACAAGAAATCTCTATTTTTATGGTTATGATTTAAATATAAAATAAACTTATTTTCAATAAAGATTATTAATTCTTTGATGGTATATATTATTCAAATTCCTTGAAGATTACAAATAGAATAGAAAGTTGTTTTCCATCCTATCCTACAGATATTGTTGAAAACTTTCACTAAACATTTATCTGAAAATAGATTTATCCTAGAAATCATTTTACTCTATATACAATTAGAAAGTAGATTTCTATTATAGATACTTTGGTTGAACATTTTTAGTATGACAATAGATTCTTATAATTTTTGAAATACAAAAATACTTAATCATAAAGATTGTTAGTTTCTACACGATATTTAAGTTAGAATTAAGATATTCTATTAAGAATAAAAAAGGGTAATAATAGATTTGAATTTTGTTATAATAAAAGATATTAAAATAAGCTAAAATAGAATAAACAAGATGTATAATGTATTTCGTAACTTAGTACTGTAGACAGTTTAATACGCCTAAAGCCTAAGAGAAAGTAATCCTAGAGATGTATAAATACGCATGAAGATTTATAACCGTATCACTATGTTGGCAGCTCACGAAGACATCGAAATACTTTTAGCTAACCCTAAGCTATGTACGAGTGGGAAAACCTTGGCTCATTATTACATCAGGGAAGCAACGGCTTTAATGGAGAGGCATGGTTTGGCAGAGTACGACACAACAAGACAGCCCTACACGGCTTGTCCATGGTCAGTTTACACATCTTGCAATGTACCAGATACGTGTGTTTGTGTTATTTTAAAAAATCTAATCCGAAAAGTGTACATGTGTTTCGAAGGAAATGATAATTTTGAGTTGAATAATGTATGTATTTAATTTTGTTTCAATAACAGAGAAATTCAAAAGATTAATAAACTGATTTACTAAATTGAACATTCTGTATTATGTGTTTGGAAAAATAAAGAAAATTAAAATTAAAAAGGTATTAATTCTTATACTCCCATCCATTACAGAAATTAACAGCATTGAAACTAATTGACTTAGTACAAACATTTATTCAGGACGAAACAGGTAGAGACCTAGCACACAAGAAAGGAAGCATAGGGTACACAAAGTACGACTTTTTTTTGACATCAGGTCAATTTGGTTAAGAAATGGTAGCCTCCGTGTAGATCACCAACCCTTTCATTGACTTAGCATGAAACAACAAATAGCAACTAATTATTGCAGCTTATAAATATATTTTATATAAATTTGTTACAGATTTATTTTATAATGTCAATATGCAACATTAGAAATTGCTAATATTTTGTTTAACCTATGTAGACTATATATTTTTCAATGAAAACCTGTTAACTTTAGAATTTAAACTGACAAAATTAATGTAAATGAAATGAAAATATGGTTACTGTCGCGGAATTAAAATACTTTAAAATAACAGGATTCAAGAGGAAAAGAGAGGGTGAGTATGACTCACTGCCTTATGGCTACATTAAAAAAGCACGTAAAGCTATTTAATATTTTTTGTCATTTACACATGTTCTAGTATAGATTACTCTGCACGATTCTACTATCATTAGAATATCATAAAAAACTGTCACTGGTGTGAAATTAATTTTTCCCTAAACAAAAGCAAAAAAATTCTTGTGCTCATGTATTATCTTGATAGTAAAATCGATAGCACTACAATATGTGAATGTTTATATTTGCATTATGTAAGGTAATCTGATAATAAAACATGTTAACATAGAATAACATGAAAAAATAAACTGTCACTGGCGTGAAATTTTTCCGTAAACAAAGGCAAAACATTAAGATAATTTTGTGCTCATGTATTATCTTGATAGTAAAATGTATGGCACTACAATATTGAATTTTTATATTTACATTATGTAAGGTAATCTGATAATAAAACATGTTAACACACCAATAAGTTAAACATCTCACGTTTAATACTATTGAAAGTAAAATTTATACTAACTTTCACAAAATTAATAAACACATGTTCTAGTATAGATTTCTCTGAACGATTCTACTATCATGAGAATAACATGAAAAAACTGTCACTGGCGTGAAATTTTTCCGTAAACAAAGGCAAAAAAATTCTTGTACTCACGTATTATCTTGATAGTAAAATCGATAGCACTACAAAATGTGAATGTTTATATTTACAATATGTAAGGTAATCTGATAATAAAACATGTTAACACACCAATAAGTTAAACATCTCACGTTTAATACTATTGAAAGTAAAATTTATACTAACTTTCACAAAATTAATAAACACAATAAAGCCTGGTATGTAGACCTACTGGGGAGTCCGCTGTCTTCTTTATGCATTTTATTTTTAAATGGGCAACATATGTGATATGCTGAATGTCTCTTATGAAAGTATTCAATTGAGTTAACTTAATGGTTATGTCATCAATTCTGTATGTCCTGTTATTATAACCTGTAAGCACCGTAGTTCCAACGATAGCTTTAGTGAAGACAAAAATAGGCACTACAACATGTGAATTTTTATATTCATGTAAGGTTTTCTGATAATAAAACATCAATATGTTTCACATGTCACGTTCAATACTATTGAAATTACAACGGCTAGTCTTTTTATCTTCTTTGTGCATTATATTTTTCTCTAAAATGGGTAACATATATGATACCCTGAACGTCTCTTATGAAAGTATTCAATTGAGTGTACTTAAAGGTTATGCCATCAATTGTCCTGTTATTATACAATAAAACCTGGTATGTAGGCCTACTAGGGATGTCCGTCAGGTAAAACAATGGACAACGCATCAATGGTCATACCTCCAGGGTGATGTGGAAATTGCCTCATTTGTACTGATGGCTCACAAACGTATGTAGGACGCTGCCTGAACGATCCAGAGCATATTCTTTTTGCAGTAATTCCATTGTAATCCAGCTAGGACAGAAGACAGGTAAGTTGTGAATTTTTATAAGATATCGCAGCTTGTTATATACCCTCTCCCACTGCTTCGAATTTACACCAGAATGAATACTCGTCGATGCTTCAAGTGTATTTTGAGGAAAGTAATAGTAAAATGTGTATTTTTAAGTAATACTGACATTGATGACTCACAAGTATGAATTTAATGTAACTGTTTTCTACATATAGGATACCTCTGTACTCTTTCCACACATTGCATGGCTATAGTAGTCTCTCGAGTATGATATACAGTGCTCATTAGTACCTAAGGACAGGACTACGTAAATAACCGAGCAAGATCTTCACCATCCACGGTTAAGGGTAAGAAATGAGTAGCAAGTCCGTATCGGGTTGAGTCAAAGACCAGGGAGGTATCGGACAAGACTTGAGGCGTTTGGATAAGGGAGGTACAGAATCAGTATCTGTTGAATACAGTAATAACAAGACCTGAGGCGTTTGGGAGGCAGTGGCAAGACCTGAGGCGTTTGGGAGGCAGTGACAAGACCTGAGGCGTTTGAGAGGTACCAGATTTTGTAAAGTGTTTCGAATACGGCGTCATCGGGTAAATTAATATAGGCTAAGGCACCACTCCACCACCCTCTGTCGGATACCTCTGGATTAGGAATTGCCACATACTTTATCAACAAAGAATCACGTATATTGTAATTGACTTTTCTTATATTCTATTTATAAAGTTTAATTTCTTTAATTAAAAAAATAATACTATATATGCTAATTGCATGATTAAAATTTAATGACCATTTAATTTATACTTAGATGTAACATACTCCTGTACTATGTGTTTTACTTGCAAATAATGTCATTTATATTTTCGTGTTGAAATATCAGTGTTTATACACAGTGTATAACTTACTGTCTTTTAAACAAGAATATATTTCATATAACGAGCCAAACGTCTTGTTTTAGAAAAATAAAATAATAAAACTCCAATATTCTATTTATATTCATTTGATTTATAAGAATTATAAAGAATTAACCAAATAAAAACCAATTAGGCTTGTAAGTAAACAAGTTCATACAGTACTAGCATGTTGATTACGCCTAAAGACATTATTTCCTCAAGACGGGGCGCAGAAGGTACGAATACGACGATTTTTGACATCAGGTCAATTTGGACTTCAAACCCTTTCAACCCTTTTAACCCTTTCAACCCTTTCAACCCTTTTAACCCTTTCAACCCCTTTAACCCTTTCAACCCTTTCATTTAATCCTTTCAACCCTTTTAACCCTTTCAGCCCTTTTAACCCTTTCAACCCTTTAGTTTAACCCTTTCAACCCTTTCGTTTGACCCTGGCGTTTGAGAGGTACCAGATTTTTTAAAGGGTTTCGAATACGGCGTCATCGGGTAAATTAATATAGGCTAAGGCACCACTCCACCACCCTCTGTCGGATACCTCTGGATTAGGAATTGCCACATACTTTATCAACAAAGAATCACGTATATTGTAATTGACTTTTCTTATATTCTATTTATAAAGTTTAATTTCTTTAATTAAAAAAATAATACTATATATGCTAATTGCATGATTAAAATTTAATGACCATTTAATTTATACTTAGATGTAACATACTCCTGTACTATGTGTTTTACTTGCAAATAATGTCATTTATATTTTCGTGTTGAAATATCAGTGTTTATACACAGTGTATAACTTACTGTCTTTTAAACAAGAATATATTTCATATAACGAGCCAAACGTCTTGTTTTAGAAAAATAAAATAATAAAACTCCAATATTCTATTTATATTCATTTGATTTATAAGAATTATAAAGAATTAACCAAATAAAAACAATTAGGCTTGTAAGTAAACAAGTTCATACAGTACTAGCATGTTGATTACGCCTAAAGACATTATTTCCTCAAGACGGGGCGCAGAAGGTACGAATACGACGATTTTTGACATCAGGTCAATTTGGACTTCAAACCCTTTCAACCCTTTCAACCCTTTTAACCCTTTCAACCCTTTCAACCCTTTTAACCCTTTCAACCCTTTCATTTATTCCTTTCAACCCTTTTAACCCTTTCAGCCCTTTTAACCCTTTCAACCCTTTAGTTTAACCCTTTCAACCCTTTCATTTGACCCTGGCGTTTGAGAGGTACCAGATTTTTTAAAGGGTTTCGAATACGGCGTCATCGGGTAAATTAATATAGGCTAAGGCACCATTCCACCACCCTCTGTCGGATACCTCTGGATTAGGAATTGCCACATACTTTATCAACAAAGAATCACGTATATTGTAATTGACTTTTCTTATATTCTATTTATAAAGTTTAATTTCTTTAATTAAAAAAATAATACTATATATGCTAATTGCATGATTAAAACTTAATGACCATTTAATTTATACTTAGATGTAACATACTCCTGTACTATGTGTTTTACTTGCAAATAATGTCATTTATATTTTCGTGTTGAAATATCAGTGTTTATACACAGTGTATAACTTACTGTCTTTTAAACAAGAATATATTTCATATAACGAGCCAAACGTCTTGTTTTAGAAAAATGAAATAATAAAACTCCAATATTCTATTTATATTCATTTGATTTATAAGAATTATAAAGAATTAACCAAATAAAAAACAATTAGGCTTGTAAGTAAACAAGTTCATACAGTACTAGCATGTTGATTACGCCTAAAGACATTATTTCCTCAAGACGGGGCGCAGAAGGTACGAATACGACGATTTTTGACATCAGGTCAATTTGGACTTCAAACCCTTTTAACCCTTTCAACCCTTTTAACCCTTTCAACCCTTTCAACCCTTTTAACCCTGTCAACCCTTTCAACCCTTTCAACCCCTTTAACCCTTTTAACCCTTTCAACCCTTTTAAACCTTTCAACCCTTTCATTTAACATTTTCAACCCTTTTAACCCTTTCAACCCTTTAGTTTAACCCTTTCAACCCTTGAGAAAGGATCAATGACATCCAAACTATCATGCAAGAAGACTAACGACAATAGTGGTCATATAGCACAAATAAAAGCGTCTGTATTGTTTGGACAAGTTAGCCGAGAGGTTAGCGTTGATGGTTCTGAACACAAACATACGGGGTTCGAATACGACTCAGGTATAACGATTTTTTTCAGAAACGACGGCACCAGTCTTTAAAGGGTTAAGGAAAAGGGTTAAAAGGGTTAATTGGAAGGGTTAAAAGGATTAACTAAAAGGATTAAAAGGGTTAATGACGTAAGACCGCCTGAGGGCTGGGTTTTTCCTGATCTATATGGTGGGCATCTACTACTGTTAGGTTATCATAAATATGTTACTATTACTTCCCTGTTACATTATAAATCGAATGTGGAGAGATGCTAAATACAGGAACAAGAGGCATCGAAGTACCGCCAGAATATGTGTGGCGATTGGGAGTGACCACGATTGGCGGCGATGCGTTCAACTCAATTCCCGCGAACATCGCTATTTTTTGGGAGACAGAAAACAAGAACCGATCGTCATAATGATAAGTCGATTATTTTCCCAGCAAGTCAAATAAAGTCTGTCCTGCATAAATATTTAGTGTTCTTACGTCCCCTGCAAAGTATCCTCTAAAAATAGTGGTCTCCGTATAAAAAGCAAGTACTGTAAATTCTTTGTTTTACGATTACAATTTAATAAATCATTATTATATTTTTAAAACTTGATATTTCGTTTTAATTCATATAGTAATTTCAATTCATTGCTTTTTGTTGAATTTTCATCATCTAAATTTCAATTGCATCCCCTAATTTTGAAATTTAACCGGCGTAAATAAATCAAATTAGTTGCAAACCTGTTGACGTCACCTCAGTTTGTCTTCTATTATTTAATAGTAGAAAAGTGCTATCAAATGTAGTTTGATTCTCAGTTAAATTTCAATTAGAAACGTATCCCTTTGTCAGTATGGCTAGTAGTGGTCATTCTGCTTTGTCATGAAACACTAAATAACTTCATTGCCGCTAATGGTGCACTACTTCATGCGCTTTTAAAAACTTGTACTTTATTCAAATTTTGCAGCAACCGGCAATTACCCGGTCTGAGTTAAGTGTTATATCGAACGCTAGGTAGCGTGCATGTACTTGTCGTGTCGGAAGATAAGCTGCAAGTATGGCTGACCGGAAAGATAATACTTTCGTCTTCAAGGCCTTGCTGGTAGCGTAAACATGAAGATGTAACCAAGCGAGCGAAGAAACAGTTAGACCTAAGTGGAGGCAAGGCAATGTGGTGCCAACCTAAGTTGGTGTGTAGGCAATCAAAGAAGAAACACGTTAATGTGTGAGTGAGGTTCTTTTAGACACTGGCTTGTATGACTTGGTTCATGTATTACTATAAAGCTACGAAAAAACTTAGTCATATCGACATATTAATCTACTGTAAATGCTAATACAAGTTACGCAATAAAATGGTTTTCCATTGAAGACTTTCGAACTTCGATCTCTCATTGTGCCAAGATTCTTATGAATGGAAGTTTTCTTTAATTTGGGAATCAAAAAAAGTTTAAAATTTTTTGTTTACTTTCCAAATAGACTCAGAAGCATCCCAGATGAGTAGGTCAGGAAAAAGTCAGCTAACAGGACAACTTTCGATTCAACCGGCAAGGCTTTCGGCAATTATCAGATTTCTGTTTTTGATTTATGACTCACGTGTTTTTAAACTCCAAAAATAACTATTAAATTTTAAATCATAAATGTCTATTGTTCCTACTTTCTACAAATACCCGCCCAAAGTGTAATGGATGTGGTATAAAATATAAGTGATGAAATAACATTGTCTGTGATTATGTTTAACAGACGTAATTATGTTCTAAACAAAATTTTGACTCAATAAAAACCAACACAACTAGTATATAACTACAAAACAGAAACTCTATACAATGACTGAAATCACAGAGTCTATGTTCAATACACCCTAACTGTTTGTTCCAAGTAGATCCTTCCCATTGTCCTTTTGTTAATGCCAAGTATCATGAGTTTGAGTACAAGGCCCAATACCATGGCACAAAATTACGGAGTAGGATTTTTAGTGGCATTAGTTGCTGACTTGGTTGGCACTGGCACTTTGCAGGCATTCTCTCTCAACCTCAATTGAGAGTATTGGGCAAAGGCAAGAATGGAAAGTGGAATGGGTTAGATACAATGAAAGGTTAAGGTATATCCAAAGCCTAAATGAGGTGCTTGCTCCCATACAGGTAGTGCAATGATATATACTCATAGCTAGTCATGGGTTCAAAGTTTAAAGATGGCTATGAGAGGGTATTTTGAATGCATGGTTGATCATATCCCTCAGCGATGTCTGTCGCTCTTTGAAAGACTGTCCTTAATCTTACACATTCCTTACTAGAGCTGGTCATTACTTATGACAGTATAACCTCAAACTTCCTCAACTGAGTGAGAAACTCAGTCTCATAAATCACATACTAAAATTATCAATCCTCAAATTTATAACATGTAAAAGTTACGAGCAACACCTTCTTTAGTTTTCAAAAAAGTCTTGATACAAAAAAGTCTAATTTATTGCCAAGTACTCTGCCAATGATTTAGGAATTTCTGTGGTATATAAATATGTTTTTTTGGATTATAGAAAAGTGATTGATGTATATCAATGTAGTAAAATTATAACAGGAGGAAAGGTACGGGAAATTTCACTTTTTGACTAACAAAAAAAGTTACATTTCTCTCTTGTCAGTTCACTTTGTAATTAAAAAATAGCCAATAATCATTCATCTTTGTTTTTTCTCCAGCTAGTGTCTGTTCTCTACCATTGCCACTGCTATTGCCATTGCATTGTGCCATGTTTTCGTTTAAATGCGTAAAATAGTGTCACTTTTGGGAAAAATAAAATCACTTTTTTTTGTTCATAGATTTAGTCTTAGTCCAAGACCTAATACCTTGTTTGTAAAATTTTCATTAGAACAAAACATGTTCTTTACTTTTGATTAGTTTTACTTGTACCAAAGAATTTTTTAATAAAATGTTCTAAATATCTTCAGAAATTTTGAAATTATGGATTTTAGGGGTTCTGATTTTTGAGGTTTTACAAAAATAGCAATTAGGAAATGAAGTTTTGGATAGGCTACTTAGAATCAAGAGAAATGGAGAAAAACATATTCTGTAAAATATTTTCTAGGGAAAGGTGGAAGACCCAGGCAGAAAAAGAATTTTTTGGCTGGTAAACCTATGCACATGGTTTGAAGCTACTCAAAAGAGCAAACAAATTCGACATTTCTCTGATGATCACCAAAATCTGGAAGAAATTGGTTAAATGAAGACTAATTGGGCAGATCTGCCACGAAATCGATAACTCTAAGGCTTCAACTTTAAGTTTCACTTTTCCTCTTGAACAGGTTTAATTATGCAATCAACAATACCTATATATTATTCTCATTTCATACCGTACATGTAATATACAGAGTTTTATATGTCATCAAGAGGTCACAATACCTACACTCACTTACAACTGGGTAACATTTAGAGTTATTGGTCTCTCATTTCATTATGTACTAAACAGTTTATATTACATTAAAAACAAAGAATTATTTTCTAAACTCATTCAAGTTCTTTGCAAAAAAATAATAATAATATAATATCTTATCCACAGCCTATCTTATCCATTTTTTCTCAGTAAACTTTATCTAAAATTTTTAATTACAGGTAGTTAATATTTAATGTAACACCATGTAGTCTTTTAATATTTTCAGGTTGTTGTTTTATATATTTTTTGTAAATGCCTGTTAACTGACATTGTTACCTGAGCTTCTATGTATAAAAAACTTTTATCATACATATAGGTTGAGAAAAATATGTAGGCCTATAACAAGGGTTTAGATTATAGTATTAGTTAATTTTTACATTTGTGCTGAATATTTGTTAGTTACACATCTAATAAAAAATTCCTGATTAGCAAATATTAATGTCAAAATAAAAATTTTTCAGTTTTGATCAATAAGTTTTATACTCCCATTTCCCACATCCCTATTCATCAGCTGGTATAATCTATAGGTGCTGTTTATCTGGGTTATTCACTTTGAAGGAATAGATTAAAAATTAAACACTCACCTTGTTTAGCAAACTTTCTCTTAGTGCACCATCAATAAATCCTAATACATGCCAATCCTCTATTAACATTGGTCTTGATGGCAGAAGAGGAGGATCACCATCAGATCCACTAGTGAGTGACTCGCCTCCATCGTTCGTTGGTATTGGAGAGTCATGTTCAGGTACTTCACGATGTTTCTTCCAAGGGTCCTGAGGTCGAGAGATTGCAGGAGTTATCGGTAATGGTATATGACTCGACCTTGGTCTTCTCTTTATTTTTTTATCTTCTCTTTGGTACAAAATGCTTTCTTTTCCACTTACACTTAAATCGCCATTCTCTAACTTCATACTCAAATTTTCTCCGTCGTTTTCTACAACTGATTCTGGATGTTCTACTTCTTCACGTATTTCAATGGTGACATCACTATCTGGTGTTCGTAATTTAACAACTTCCCCTCCAAACCGAACTCTTCTTGGTGTCCTTTTTGTAGTGTCTTCATTATCTTGTAATACTTGCATTACAAAGTCATTAGTATACCTTTCATTGCTGTTATCATCTTCTTTAAGCTCATCTTTTTCTTCCAGTATAGTCATTGTGATGGCCCTTTCTGAATCAAATTTAATTTCAGTTTCCAAAACGACCCGACTGGAATCGATAAATTCTTCTTCTTGTTCCACCTCGTTTATTGTTATTTCCCCAAATATACTATCAACGTCTTTACCTTTGTTTATAACTTCACCTCCTTCAGATTCTGTTGATTCTTCACGTAAACTTACATCACTGTCAGTACTTTCGTAATTATCATCTACAGCCGAACGTTCTGTAAAAGAGTCTACCTTATCTTTACTGTTTTTTTGCGACTCTCCCACTGAATTTAATTGAACAGCTGGTGATAATATTCTATCTCTCCACTCTTCTTCTCCTTTGTACTGTGTTTTATCCACCTGTATTTGTAAATCTATGCCAGAATCTCCTAAATCGTTTTTACTGTTGACTTGGTAAACTTTACACAAAATGTCAAAGTCTCTCTTCACTTGTGGGTAATAACTTTCTAGGAAGTGATCAAACCGTGATTCGCCTATTAAGTCGCGTATTTTAGCCATCGACGATATAGCCTGTTGCTGAAAAGTGGTTTGTATTAGTTTTTTAGAAAGCGCTGTAACAATGTGCACTAAACTCTGGTGAGAGATAATCTCTGTAGATGTGACAGTATCATGAAGCAAAACCGGCATGGAGATGATAACACTCTGGGTTAGATTGTGACTTGCAGCTGGTGACTCCAAACCTTGCGTCACAATGCTTCTCAATACAAACTCAGAGTCTGAGGAATGTTTTACATAAACAGACAAAACATCTAAAGCACTCTTTCTGACAGCGGGCGCCGAGTGACCCAAATTACACGTCACTTCGGTTAACACTACGGGAACCATTAAAGAGTCTAAATCGTTTCCGGATGCAGCCAATACCGGAATTAAATCCACCAACACTCTCATCGCATGCTGACGTACTTCCCATTCGGGGTCCGTTAACCTCGTCGCTAGTTCGGAGAAAACTTGCACTTTGTCCACGTTCTGCGGCAGTCTGTTGTACCGTAACACTTGCTCCCACAGAGGAGTCAACTCCAGTATTTTCGTGCTCGGCCTATGGCGCTGCGGCGTCGAAGGCGTACGACGTTGCACTTGGAACGATCTGCTTTCTACTATTGTAGGTAGGAACTGTGTCTTCAAACTCTCCATTGTATGGCCTATCACATCGTCGTCGTCGTTGTCGTCCGCCTCTTCCTGTATAGAGCCCAGACTTTCACGGCTTTCTGAAGACCACCAGCACATCGAGATCGATAACTCGCGACATTTTACACAGACAGACCTAGGTGTTGGATTTTGTATAATTAGCACACGACATAAATACTAAAATTGTCTTCAAAGTTAAATGTATGTTAAACTGAGTCAAAAAACGAAATTTTAATCTACATTTTCAGAGAACAAACATTTTCAAAGATGTTGCCTTATAATATATATCACTGCACAAAACAAGAGGTCGCATATTACCTGTGTGTCGAGTTAATTACAGTGTTTTAACATTATTTACGACCTTTAGTAAAACCTTGGATGTTCCAAATGTATATTCTCAACATAAGAATTATTGAGTAAATTTAATCATCTATAAGAAAAGGATTTACAAAATATGTTTCAACCTTGAAATATGTAGACTTGTCGAACTTATAATTAAAATAAATTTATAAGAAAGTACGGATAGAAAATATTTTCAAAAATCACCTAGAATGATCGAAAACGTTTTCTCACAGTATGTTTTCTTTAAACTTTTAATTAATTATAATAAAAGTCGCTATATTACAAAGTTGAAACAAAAGTTTTGCCGATCATTATGGACAATAAAACCCACGAATTTACAATTTGTTTGAACAAGCTGAAATAATTATTATTTTTGTTTGTTTGTTAATGTAAATAAGTTTTGAAATTAAAAAATACTATTTATTACTTTCTAATCACCATTTTATACGACTGTTTTTATCAGACACAATGCATTCCCTTAATTTAAAATATATGTAGCTTAGGCCTATATTGTATACACTTTATTAAAAACACAGGATTAAATTTGCTGTTTCAAATAACATATTTTTTTCAAACATAATTATTATAACACACTTTTTCAACACAACTTTTTTGTAACTTTTTTGTAACTTTGACTAACCCTTTCAACACTGCCAGCATTTACGTCTAGGCCCGAACAATCACCAGAACTTGGCGCGGTAAGTCAATACAAAATCCCCGAGAACTGATCCAAGAGTGTGCGCTATCGACCCTCTCCACGCATGCCCATAGGTAGTGGGCATTTGACACAGTTATTCTCTTGACCAATAGGGATGCTTTTACCTGCGTTGTTAAATTTACATATCTTCCGATTTTCTTCCCTAGTTATACAGGGCATTTCCTTCACATTTATGCACAAGAAAATCTAGTAATTTTGTTTGCGTTCTAGTAAAACTTTCAATAATTCATCAGTAATTACACCACACACAATTTTTACTCTGTTATTATTACATTTCTTTTTAATCCCAGTTATCAAAAAACCCCTTTTTGTCAGGTTGTATTTGCAATTTTCAGAAATAAAAATCTACGAGAACTAAAATCAATGAATAATAGACACCGTTTGTGTAAAATTATGACAATGTGGTAAAAACCATTAAATTTAAAAGCAAACAATTAATATAACCGTGATAAAAGAAATGACCCAGCTCTCTTTAACAAAACAAACGATGGAAGATCTATGTAACGTCGCAACATCAACATGTTTTCACTCAATCCAAGGTACTAAATCTGCGGTTTAGCTACCTTTGAAGGGAAAACCTACACACAACGTCCATTACACTCTTCTCGTTCACTCAGAATCTGCCCTCCGAAGGAAATGTAGTCCAAGACTAGCAGTCTTAAGAGCATTTTGCCTTCAAAGTTCAACAAGTGTAAATTTATTTTTAAAAAAAGTCACTCTCTGTTACTTGTCAAAAAATATTTAGTTGTACACAACAAAAGAACAAGAATGTATTGAGCGCATATTAAAACATTTAAGGTTTGCATAGAAAAGATTATAATCTTAAGAGAAATCTTTCGTTTACTTCATTATGAGCCGAAGGACTTCCAACAAAATCCATACTCAAGGTGTCTTGATTTGTAAATTAATCGTACTTCAAATTGTTGACGGTTTTTTCATTTCTTTAACTAACCAATTTTTCTCCATCAAAATACATTTTCCCAGTGTTAAAGCGGCTTGTGGGTGCAGTGTTTTTAGCGTTTAAAACACGTCTTAGCTTTCCAATGCACTACACCAGGGGGTCTCCAACTTACGGCCTGCGGGCCGGATGTGGCCCGCGAACAGATTTTTTCCGGCCCGCAGAAAGCTAGCATACTGAGAAAAAAATAATTTGGTAATATATTTCCTTTTATGCACTTTTACCATTAAATATGAGTACAGTACTCGTCTCGCACTTGCCACTTCTTTTCTCTATAAGTAAAAACTAGCTGATATCAATTAACGATCAACCATTGAGCAATAGTAAGTGGTCAGCACTACTGGTACCCCTACTGTACCTGAGGTAGGACCAAAATAACCTCGTCGCATCAACGCGCCCTTCCATGACTCATCATCGTTTTGTTTGCTTTCAAAATTCTTCTAAATATTCTTGTCAGTGGCTTTCCATCGTCAGTTTTAATCAGAACTAGTGCGAGTGTAGGTTGATGTTTCGCGAAGTGCATAGTGATCGTGGACAGTGTCTTTTATTTTGTTTATTTTATTTTTCATAACAATGGCTTATTGTAAACAAAGAAAATTTGATTTTGAGTGGCGTGCTTTTAATAAAAGGTGGACCCATGACTATTTTACGATGGACAACAATAACTAAGCTCTATGTCTTATTTGTAACGAGACTGTCGCTGTTTTGAAAGAATTTAATGTCCGTAGACATTATAAAACAAAACACAAGAGGAACCATTCCAATTTAACAGGCAAACTACCAGAGAACAAAATTGGTTCTTTGAAAAATTCGCTTTCAATTCAAAAACAAATTTTTACCAAGCAATCTCAACAAAAAGATGCTGTTGTAAAAGCCAGTTTCAAAGTCAGCCTTATTCTGGCTAAAGATGGTAAACCTTTTACCGACGGCCAGTTGGTGAAAAACTGCAATTTGGTGAGTGTGGAAGAAATCTGTCCTGATAACGTTTACTGTTCAATGCTATTAGTTTGCCGGCGAACACAGTAGCGCGCCGAACGGAGGTTCTTGGAAATAACGTTGTTTATCAGCTGAAAGACGCATGCAAGGACTTTTAATGGTTCTCAATCGCTCCTAATGTCACTGACTCGGCTCAAGTTCTTTTATTTGTTCGTGATGTGACCAGTGATTTTAAAATCACAGAAGAGTTGGCTGCCGTTCACTCTATAGAGAGAATTGAACCGGAGACAAACTCTTTGCAAAAATAAATGAAACCATTTCTAATCTAGGCCTCGATTTCAAACGCATGAGAGATGTTACTACTGATGGTGGGGAAAATATGTCTCTTACAAAAACTGGAGTAGTTGGAAACATTTGCAATTCTGTTAAAACAGTGTTAAAAATAGCGGCGTTGAACCCCTAATTTATCATTGCATTATCCATCAACAAACGTTGTGTGGTAAACACATAGATGTAGCTGAAGTAATGAATGTAGTTGTAAAATCAGTTAACTTTATTAGATAAAGATCCCTCAAACACCGCCAGTTCAAAAAATTTTCTTGCTGAAATTAATAATGCTTACCAAGATGTTCCCTACCACTGTGAAGTTCGCTGGTTGAGCAGAGGCAAAGTATTTCAGCGGTTTTTCGAACTTGAAGTGATTGACATTTTCATGACTGAACAGCGTCGTCCTGTACCTGAACTTTCTGACAGTGTGTTTGTATGGAAATTAGCTTTTCTTGTAGACCTCACGGCACATATTAACTTTTTGAACTTGAAACTGCAAGGCGAAAACTCTTCAGTTTGTGACTTATGCTAGCATGTCAAAGCTTTTAGAATAAAACTCATACTTTTCAAGAACCATTTAGGATCTATGAACTTCGAATACTTTGAATCTTGTCAGAACTTAAGTGCATTAAGCACTGCTACCTTCCCCAAGGATTACGTTTTATAAATCATGTCTAAGCTATGTCAAGAGTTTGAAAATAGCTTTGAAGACTTTGACCGTGTAGTAGAAGACATTCAGATGGTTCAAAACCCTTTTAAGTGTGACATTGACAAAGTGCCTGCAGAAATGCTGCTTGAAGTCATCGAGCTAACAACCAATGACTCACTCAATACTGATTTCCAGGAATGCCACAAAGAAGGTAACCTACTTACATTTTACAGTTCTCTCTCAGAAAAAGACTTTGAAAACATTAAAAACCATGCTCGAGTTATGTTTCCTCTTTTCGGTTCTACCTACAAGCGTGAACAGACTTTTTCAAAAATGAAGCTTGTTAAATCTAAATACAGATCTTCCTTGTCAGATGAGCATTTGAAATCAATCCTAATGATCGGAACTACAAAGTTTGGTCCTAAATAGGCTGAAATTTTAAGTGGCAAACAAATGCAATCGTCTCACTAAAAAATAATTGTTATTTTTAAGCTTTACGTATGTTGTAAACACATGCATTTTCCAGTTTTCTTTAAAACTCAATAAAGTACATTTTGTAGTAAATTGAAAAGATTTGGTTTGGTATCATCCTGTTTTCATTAGACCTACTTGAAAACTCCTACAGAATAATTATTATTTGATAGGAAATATAATTATTTGTTTGGTCTCAGTTTTATTTACAATCACGTAAAGAATTTTAGTTAGCCAACAACAAAGATATAAAAGGATATATAGTAACTTAAAAAACTAAGCAAGAAAATCTCAAAAATCACCACTAAGCTCTTGATTAGAAAAAACTTCGTGGGTGTATTAAGGGGGGGAGGGTCGTCTAGACTTTCTGTACTGAAATATTGCC
The DNA here is from genome assembly GCA_036971475.1 of Prosapia bicincta. Lineage (NCBI taxonomy): Eukaryota > Metazoa > Arthropoda > Insecta > Hemiptera > Cercopidae > Prosapia > Prosapia bicincta. The sequence continues at coordinate 44,869,637 of JBAIZL010000005.1, read as the reverse complement.
TTTCCTCAAAAAGTTTTCAATGTGGCCCTTGAGTAAAAAAGGTTGGAGACCCTGCACTACACTACCGCCACCAATCCCTAAAAAGATTCTCGTTGTTGATTTGCGGCAGCCGCAGAACTACATCACGTTATTGCCTGTATGTTTCCGTGTTTTCGCAAAGTGTTTCTCTGGGCTCGTGTGCAACGAACCTTTTAGCTGTCACAGAGGTTGGTAGACATCAACATTTCCTGCACTCAGATTAGGGCGCACTGTCGCATCGTTAACGTGACCGTACTGTAGAAATAAGCTGGGCGGCATTTCAAGGTGAACTGGTCGGGCAGTTCCGACGTGCCAGCAGTTTAGTGCGTTGCCAGCCAGTGTAAGTGTCTTCATGATGTACAAACAATAACTTGGGTAAATTTTATAAGCAGGCCAAATAGCATTTGGCATTTTGAACAAATTTGATCCTAATTACCTTATACAAGCCCCAATTTTGACATTTTTCCAAATTACCTCCACAAAATAGCTTATAGATTTTACTACCAAATTTGTCCTTTAAAAGGTTTTCAGTTTTCCAAACTATAGCCTACTACTCATAATAAGTTTTTCTGCAATTTTTTAAATTTAAAGTAATAGACTTTTTCCCACCTTTTAAGTGCAGTAAGTTACACACACAAGCAAGCAGTTTAAATCTAGATGAAGCTGAGAATGTGAATCCTATTTGTTTTCTCTTTAAAAATCCAACAACATTTTGCAGTTTAAAGCAGTAAATAAGATTTGTTTTATTAATTTTTACACATAACTTAATAATTACTTTACTAGGATGCTTTAAATAGTTTATATTTATACTTATTTACCTCCTTGTTTGTTTTAACGCCTTTTTCTTTAAGAATACAATTCATACTAGCTTTAAATATATTAATTTCTTTATAAAGAATTTTTTATTTTGTAATTTAGAGGAAAATGTTTGTTTAAGTCTAATTTTTAAGAAATAAATATTTTAGTTTTATTGAAGAGCAATTAATTTTATTAGCATTATGCAAAAATACGTAGATATATATACATACCTCTTGAAAATATCTACATTTCTCAAAAACCACTGTCTAATTTACTTCAAATTTGGGAAAATCCTTGTCAAAAAACCAAAATTTAGACAAACTAATTTTTTAAAGTGTTAGATACAAAATAAAGAACACAAAGGCAAAGCACAAGTAATCAAGGCTTTAATTTAATTCAATATTTCCATCAATGTTTTACCAATTTATACTTTCCTTTTGGCCATAATCCTTGTTTCTCAAGACTAAAACATAATACAATAACAACAATAAATATAAACCACAAATAAATATCAATAAAAATGTTGTTAATATAATTTGTTCTATAATAAGAATTATGGTAAGTTTTTGCCTTGATAAGTCATCTATAATATTTGATTGGTGTGAAAATAGTCAGTATATGTATTTTTTTAAAATTCTGTTGTAAAAATATATCTAAAAACCAGAAATAATTAAAATAAAGTACTATGAATATTTTATTGATAGTGTTTCATATTTGCTATCAAATTAAATATAACATAAAAATAAAAATTAAAGCAAACATTTGTACAGTATTTATATTTGAAAAAAAAAATAACAAATGAAATCACTATCATGCAAAAGTATAAATATCATGTTTCTCCATTAAAGCAAAATATATTGTTTTAATTCCATTTATCTATACTCATGACAAGTCAATTCTTTATCTCAGCAACCTCAGTTGTATCATCCTTAGTTGTAGCAAATCCTTTTTTATAAATAAAATTCAAATTCAAATACATAATGAAATGAAAATTAGAAGAAATAAATTAAATCAAAACCTCACATTTGCAGAAGTGCCGTCTTTGAGTTAAATGAGACTGGGCATCAGACTAACATGGCTCAAGTTGTCAATAGCTCTACTTACTGCCTTAGCCTTCCTTCTAATTTCATCTATAATTCACATAAACAACTACCAAGGAGATGATGATGTAACTAAAACTAAACTAGGATACTCTAGTGATCAAATCAAGAAAATTGTTGTAAGTATTGTTATACACTATGTATGAAATATGTTTTCAATGCCCACCAACTGTTTAACAATGATTACAAAGAAATCAATAAAATTATTTAAATGCTAGCTATCTACCACACAGAAATGGACACAATAGTATAATAACTGAAAAAAACTATAGCACACAATATAAGTAAACTAAGTAAAGCACTTTATTACACTCATATAAATAAACAAAACCTCAAAAAACATCGTTCAGTAATTCTAAAAAAAAATAATATAGAGAATAATACTAGGCTACTATAGGTAGCCTATCCTATAGCTAGTGTATATTAAGCTAGTCTACGCCATAGCTAGTGTACGCCACTAGTAGCTTATGCCATAGCTAGTGTACGCCAGTGGTAGTCTACTCCATAGCTGGTCTTCACCATTGCTAGTCTATGCCATAGCTACTGTACGCCATAGATAGTCTACGCCATAGCTACTGTATGCCATACGTAGTCTACGCCATAGCTAGTGTAAGTCAAGCTAGTCTACGCTATAGCTAGTATACACCATAGGTAGTCTACGCCATAGTATATAATGCCCATAGTAGTCCAGTCCATAGCAGTTTATGCCTTAGCTGCTCTACTCCACAGCTAGTCATAGCTCGTTTATGTCATAACTAGCCTACTCATATCTAGCCTACATTACATTAAGCCTAAGTCTTAGCCTGTTTACGTCATATTAGTCTACCTTATAGTACTCTATGCCATAACTGTATTTAAAACTAACAAAAACTACAACGCAGCATTCAATGCAATCACAAAAAGGAGTTACTACACAAAAAAAGTGAACTATATAAATTCTATACAGAGCAAACAATTTGCATCTTTTAGAACAGATTAAAAGAATACACGCCTTTTGGGAAATATATTAACTTATAATTTACTGCCCAGATAATAGAAAGGTATAAAATAAAATATAAATAAATTTCTCTTGTATATATGTTTATCTCAAATAGAAGGAAAGTGCTTTATACAAAATTGAAGAGGGAGGTTTATAATGTAATTAAATAAGTGTATCATTTTGTACTTTTTTCTATTTATGTTTGGTTTTAAACTTTTCTTGTACCAAATAATATAGAGAGTTTATTTTTGCTAATGATAAAGATAATAATAAATATACAAAAACCTCTTAACCACAAACTTTCTTTATTTTACCCTTATGTACATTTCAGTTACCAAGTAACCATCCTCAGAGGGATAACATACAAAGACTGATAAAGATAATATTGCAGTCTTTTCTTTAATAAAACATATACCAACCCAATGGTTCCCAAAATATGTGCCACAACTACCTGGAGTGTCATTGATCATTGTCCGAGTTAGGGCTGAGTGCCCCTCACATATACGAGGTCTGTTCAAAAAATACGCGGACTGAGGTCATAAAAAAAATGTACTTTATTTGGAAGTTACACATCTGGGTCTCCTTCAAAGTACTCTCCTCCCCAACGCACACACTTATCCCAACGGTGTTTCCACTTGTTAAAACAGTCCTGGTACGCTTCTTTTGTGATGGCTTTCAGCTCCTTCGTCGCATTTGCCTTAATCTCCAAATCAAATCTTTCAAATCTTCTTCCTTTGAGGGTTTTCTGAGTTTTGGGAATAAGAAAAAGTCACAAGGAGCAAGGTCAGGTGAACAGTGATCGAGTGTTTGGCCAAAAACTCACGAGTTCTGAGTACTGAGTGAGCTGGAGCATTGTCGTGATGGAAAAACCAGTTATCACTTCGCCACAGTTCTGGCCTTTTGCGTTAGACGGCGTCCCTCAGACGTTTCAGTACTTCAATGTAGGTAATCTGGTTGACTGTAGAGCCTTCAGGGAGGTACTCGTAGTGAACAACACCCTTATCATCAAAACAAAACTGTTAGCATCACCTTGACATTCGACCGAACTTGGCGAGCTTGAAACATGCAGTACGCTTCATGGCAACATCGCCGTAGGCCGTGTTAAGCACGGCAAATGTTTCTGTTGCAGAGTTCCCTAGTTTTAAACAAAATTTCACAGCAATTCGTAGCTCCTTCAGGCTGTCCATTTTACAATCCGCCAAACGAAAAAAACACTCTTTACTAAACTGCGTGTAACTCATCAACAAATGAAGATATCTGCGACTGAAATACCGCGTTTTAATCAGCTGATTTATACGAACCTAGCGACACCAAGTGGATTCTCCTGAAACTAACTTGAGCCGCTAAATTTAAACAGTCCGCGTATTTTTTTTAACAGACATTGTGTATGATAAATGAATCAATATATTTGACTCTTAACAAGATAGTCTGATAGTATAAAGAGATTTGTTGGTGTTGTAATCTTATCCCTTGCCTTCTGAATGATTTGAGTGACATTTAAAATCGAAATAATTTATAAATAGGAATTTATGGTCAACATTTAAATTTTTTGTTTATGTAATATGTATATTTGTTGATCTGTTTATGAGGATGAGATGTTCTGTAAAAGTGTGACTGAGATAATACTGAGTGAGGCATAAATATTTTGATAATTCAAGGTTGTCAAAAAAGTAATTTATTTTATTGTTTATGTATTAAAACTTACATGGTTGGGAAATTCATTGAAAATAATTCTATGTGAGTCCTATTGTTTAAAAATATCATCACTGAGATGGGCTCCGAATGCAAATCTCTGCATATGCAGAGTGAGGCATAATTATTTAGATAATTTTTTTGTCTATTTATGTTTATTAACAGACTTCAAAAAAGGAGGAGGTTCTGTATTCAATCTGTATGTTTTTTTCTGTTTGTTCCACGATAATTTTGAAAGTATTGAACTGATCAGAGTAATGTTGCTTGCAAATGAAAGGTGAACCCATCTCCTTATTCCCATTATAGTTACATTCCAATCCATCTGATTTAGAGACAATAACACTCTATTAAAATTTTTTTTTAAATTGTGGAATGACAATTCATAATTATAATTCTAAATCATAATAAGGATTATGAACTATAAGATAGTTAATAAGCAAAATAAACAACCTCAGCATTTATTTTATAAAATAACATAGAAAACAAATACGTAAAAATGAATACATTTTCTTATATCTTGGTTAAGAAAGCTGCTTAGAATGAGCATCATCGGATAATAATGAATGAATTTTCCTCGTGAATACAGCTTTTTTCCATGGACTACTACATATTGATGTATAACTTGTATGACTTGAATGAAATAAGCAAAAATAAATACACTTAAAATACGATTTAGTTCATTTACCATAAGCAAGATATTTAATAATCCTCTGTTGAAAAAATTCATTACTTCACTGAATATTGAGAGATAAATTTAATAAATCTAACTTTACTATAACTTTTCACTTAATTTGTTTATTAATATTTTGTGTAAACATTTTTTTTACTATTAGTTATTAAAGCTAGCATTTTTATATATTCGCCTGAGATTTTGTATTATAAAATTATTAACATGTTTTGAAACAGAAATGAAAAAGAATAACTGCAAGATAAGAAATAATATGTAGAATTTTAGGAAAAATTAGCAAGGGAATTGCAAACATGAATTACTTAATGAATTTGTCTGACAAACTGGAATTACATATTACTTAAATAATATGTTTATCACATTATTCAAGGGCGTGTCAATTATTTGAACAATTACAATGAAAATATTGGAAAGAACCCCAATACCACAAACATAATAAAAAATAACAAATAAAACAAGTTACTTAATATTAAACCCTTATGTACATTTCGATGACCATGTCATCATCAGAGGGTCTTATTACAAAATTACAATCTAGCAAACAAGATGTTACGTACAAGAGCGATCAAAAGAGACATCCCTCTAGTTTGTAACGTCTTGTTTGCTAGATTGTAATTTTGTAATAAGACCCTCTGATGATGATGACATATTCATCGAAATATACATAAGGGTTTAATCTAAAATAACTTGTTTTATTTGTTATTTTTGTGGTATTGGGGTTCTTTCCAATATTTTCATTGTATTATACTGTACCACTGTGCTCTTGATATTATGTATTTGAACAATGACCAAGCAATATGATTGGAGGAATTGGGCATTGGAAATTTGTATGTATGTATATATATATATATATATATATATATATATATATATATATATATATATATACTGTATAGGTTAGTTTTGGTTGGTAAAGATTATTTAGATTTTTTGGACTAGGAGACTGACAGACTTACCTTGGTAAGAGTCCACACTGTAGTCTTGAAATATATATATATATATATTGGCAATTTTGCCAACATAATCAACAACATGAAACGAAATTTGATTATAATGTAGATAGGAATTAGAAATCATACCTCTAAAAATAAATCAAAGTTAAAAAAAAACAAAATTAAATTTAAAAAACATGAATATATAATTTTTACTTAGTAAATAGTAAAAAATAATTCTCCAATATCAAAAACATAATTTATCATAAGTTTATTACCTACAAAAGTTTGAAGTTGGCGCCACAGTCATGCCTTGTTTTTGCTAATGCATCAAATCTACTCCAAACATATCTGAAACAACTTTTTGATTCCTTGATTTCCCATGATTAATTAGCAAACCATAGAGTCTTCTCACGAAACAAAAATTTCATGCGTATAATCTTTGTTCTCGGCAAAGACCATATATCAGATTTTCTCTGATAAAAAATATGTGATTGTATATTTTTTGTTCAGATATGGCTACAGATTGCGGACAATTCAACTTTTTTTGAATTATTGACACAGAATGTGATTACTATATATGCTTATAAACATAAGATATAATATCTCCTTAAACCTTTTGTAACATAAATTTTCTATACTATAAAATAAGTGCATGGAAGAAATGATTGAATAACCTGCGTTTATATCATAATTTGCTACTTTAAAAAAAATCTATATGCCAAGGTGCTTCAATATCAAGTAAAAACCTCTCAGACTCAGACAAAGACAATGTTAACGTTGTTTGGATTTAGAATGTTAACTATGAGTCCAAGTATGAAATTCGGCATCAACTTCAAAATTTTGTAGGTAATAAGCTTATGATAAATTATTTTTTTGTTATTGAAAACTTGTTTTTCACTTTGTTAATTAAAAACTATATTTAAGTTGGTTTGGACCAATTGTTTAGTGCAAACATGACCCATTTTACTTACATTTTTTGTCTATGATTTCAATTGCAGCTAATGGAAAGACTTGTATTATCACTTTTGATAAACAAAAAAAAGTGTTGTGTTTATTGTCAAGTATATAAGCCTAGACAACTGATGCAGAAAATGTGGGCATTACAAATACACAGCTCTCCTATGACATTTCTTCCCTAACTTCAAATTTTCACTTTATCATTGGATTTATTCATCTCTTTAAGCTCATATGTGAACTTGTATTCATTTTCAAATCTGTCCACAACTGAAAGAATATGTGTATATGTTTAATCTAAACAGTTTAGTTAACACATGTTATGAAGTAAACTTGTCACAAAGCAAATTTTTTCAATAAAATACTACTCTCATACGAGAGACTTTTTTTGTGTTTTCTCATTCACTGAGTGAAATTTGTAGATTTAACATTATTTACACTTTTGTAATCAGACACAAATAATTTCTCAAAAACATAAGTGAACTTCTGAACAATACTTGATAAAAACATCAGGTATTTTTTTAGTTAAGAAAAGAATTTAGCTATTGATCCATTTTTTTTCAGAGTGAAGCTGCTGTATCTAATGAGAAGCGGCTTTTAAGAATACAAGAAATATGCACGAAATACAATTTAGGCCTGTATAAAGACTCTGCACGTCATTCCCAATTCAAACACCCTCCTACTCCACAGTATAGCGTCTTCTACATTGATCTGTATGTTAATGAAAAACCTTTCCTTTGCTCTTAGTTTAATGTGTCTGATAAGATATGTAAACAAATAGTTATTTTGACTTTTATTACTTATTAAGGATTGGAAAGGTAAGTAATAGGTAGAACAAGGGTAAAGGTATAAAACTCACTAGTCTAGCTTATAGTGAAGAACAGTACGTACTTGTGTTTAGGGATCTAACAGGTGCGTATCCAGCGACTTGCTTTGGGGAGGGGGCGATCGATGCATTATATATATATATATATATATTGTAATGTATTTTTCCTGACACAACAACGGGTTCCTTTACTATTAAATATTTATTTTTATTGATATCAAATTTCTATTTAAAACAAAAGAACTCAGAAATATTTATAATTCTTTATTATCACAATTTTATTTCAACATTTAAACAATACACAGAACAAAAATAAACTTAACAAATTTTTAACACAATATACTAAACTCACTTTCTTTGATTTTTAGTTACAAATTTACATATACCCTAGGCTAATTTTACGATCTCTTACTATCTCGGGGTTTATAGCATGGGCTATATTTTTTAATTCTTTGGTTAATTAAATAAATTTTGAAAAACAATATTAAATTTTGAAATTAGTTTTAATAAATATTTTCCTGATGGAAAAACTTTAATTTGGAATGAGCAAAAAAGGCAAAACTATTTGAACTGGATTATGTTCTTATTACTATTAATCACAAGATATTCTAATGTACAAAATTAAACTTCCCTATTATCCTAAGAGTCCACTAAAGTTTATTTTTTTATATAGCGCTAGGTACTTAACTTATCAAATAACGGCGAATGGCTGCTTGCTCACACGTAGAACTCCGTTCTCTTTAATTTGACATTTTACACACTTAAATTCGTTTTAGTTCCTTCAAATTATATTAACCCTGTACTATATCTTTTAATTCACTTATTCCTGTTTAATCTGGCCAAGTTTCCTCACAAAACTGTATAATTTTGACGAATTCCTTTCAAATTGAATTTTGACTGCACAGGGCAGGTCCGTTTCCTCGGCGTCCCACGCTAGACTGACTCTAACTACGCGTCCTTAGATTTTAAACAATTGTTTGTTTTTTTAATATGGCGGCTTCCTTCTTCAAAAAGAAATCATATGCTCTAATTTAACGAAGTTCCGCTCCTTCCCACTAGAGTCGACTGCAACTGACCTACTTCTTGCTTTCTACATCTGTTAATGTCAACGAACTATTTTCACCGTTTTAATTTGGTTAACATACTGTTTCAATTTTCCGATCCTTAACAAACCTTCCAGTGTTTACAATCGTTTTTCACTTTTTCCTTCAAGTAATTACTTATGCCCTATGTTACTAATATTTACAATTTTGTTTGAATATAATTATTATTAGATTATCTTGTTTTAATTTATGTGTTAGGGGTTTTGATATAACACATTTCCTAATCGATTTTACAGTTCAAATACCTTGTTTACTATTCTAGGCTTTTACCTAAATTTAGTTTCAATTTTAACCTAACCAATCTTTTAATGAATTTTTTTTAAAATTTTGTGTGAGTTATTTCTAATTTATTTTTCCAATTCTTAAAGAACATTATATAGCCCATTCTATAAATGTTACAATGTCCCCTAATTTAATTTAAATAAAAAAATATTCCTAATATCTACATTACACATTCTTTACATTTTACAAGCTTGATTAAATATACATATTTTTTTTTAAATTAAATTTAAATTAACATTTACTTCCTAATTGTACATTTTATTTAATAACTAATTGAACACATTTTTTATTGAGTAAGTACCTCAACACTTTGGCTAACTTATCGTCCATTGTCTTTACCACTTTTAGAATTGTCCACTTAAAAGTCATTTATACCTTCATCTGTCCACTTTCGTCCATTTATACTTAATACTACAACACAATTTTATCTTAATTCTTTAACAATCAAATACTGAGCTGAAAACTTCAAGCTTCATATTACTTAACTTATCTTCTAACAATACAATATACTTATAACTAACATTCAATCAACAATTCTTTAACAATTCTAACATATAGTAACAATAAATCATGTTCTGGTATTTACAATTACTTCCATAATTATATATATATATATTTTTTTTTTTACATTTATTACAATTGGAATCCTTCCAATCATAAGTCTGATTCAATATTTATTTAACATATATTCTCTGATACCGTGTCTTTAAATCCCAGCCTATCCGAGTCATAGTATGTCTAGATTTGGTCAAATTGGTTATAACATTTCTCTTTCCCTTATTTCTGTTTATTCCTTGTTTATTATTTATCTCATATTTATTTTGCTTTTAACTTCATCTAACTCTCAGTTCTAAGTTAGTATTTTATCTCCCCTTCCAATCTCACATCCAGTTCAATTATTTTCTTATATCATCTCAGTTTATTTTGTATGAAGTTTAACATCTAATATTTTTAAAGGTTGCAATCTTATATCCTCTATTTGATCATATCTATAGCTCTTTCAATTACACTGTCCCTATATCAACGAATATAAATTTTGTTTTAATACTTATTTATCATAGATTCATTTTTCTTTTATAAGATATAATATATACGACGAAGTTCCATTATTTATCAACGCAGATTCTCCCTTACAATACGACGAAGTTTAAATACACAATTACCATATTTTTATTACAACGATGCTTTAATATTTATTTTCATAGATTCATATTTCTTTTATAATATATAATATATATACGACGAAGTTCCATTATTTATCAACGCAGATTCTCCCTTACAATACGACGAAGTTTAACTACACAATTACCATATTTTTATTACAACGATGCTTCAATATTTATTAACATAGATTCATATTTATTTTTATTCATTATTCGACGAAGTTTCCAATAAGTTATCGTAGATATAGTTACCATCCCTTAAAACTTATCTCCTGCTAACGTTTTCTTATACACATAGTCACCTAGAGTTTATTCATATTGCACCCTTTACCTATATTTAATATCTCCCTTCCTATTTTATTTTTATTTTTCAATATCCAGTTCTCCTGGATACATGTCATATTATTGCCTGTGTCTATTAATGCCTGTAAACTTGTTTCCTCTATTTTATTTCTATTCCTGGGTTTCTTATTGTCTTAGTTTTCCGATTGACTGTGGGCACCATGCTTGTTTAGTCTGTGTAGAGACTAAAAGGTTAGAAATGAAACGCGGGGCGGCAAAGCATTGTCTACCAGGTTACTTACGGTTGCGCAATCATGAATCACCATTAACATAGAAGGTTTAATAATCGTTCTAAGCAAAATCTAGTAAGTTAGAAATAACGGCACGACGACACTGAATTTAACCTGAACATAAAATACAAATTCTAAATATTCCTTAGCTACGCACTTACCCTAGGTAGGAAGTGAAGCAACGTTTGAAGGAGCGAGGTTGAAGTCTCCACAGTACTGTGGTCGTCTTAGGCAGCATAGAAGTCTTGAAGGCGGTCACGCAACTAAAAACTCAATTTAAGTCATGAGTAACAAGTAAAAGTTTAACTTACAAAGCACTTAAGTTCTTGCCGCGAGTCTACGCACTTAGATTGCACAACCGGCGAAATCGAGCGACACTTTAACGAAACGGCGAAAATATAGTTCAAAATGTTCATCGGCGCGGTCCGAACTTGACGCACACAATAATGAACGAATGCGGTACGTTTAAAATGTCTGAAACAAAGCCCATGCGGATTAAGCGGCGCGGTTTAGCACGAGACTGCTCTATTCGAGGGACAAAACACTTCTGGCGAAGCGGAAAAGTACGTAGAATAATGATGGGAGGGGGGGTGCAGAGAGTTCGTCAAGAAAATCAATACTTGTTCCAATATCGATTAGTGGGTCAGAGATCACGTGACCAATACCGTCAGGGCACATCTGGTCGGGTTAAATAGATAGATCAGAAGCAAGTTCAAACGTCGAGCGCTGACTCGAACATACCGCCCACCAAAACGAATGTTTTTAATCCGCCAGGTGGGTAGGGGGCGAAGAACCATTAGAGCATTGGAAACCGAGGGTGCCGAAGAAAAAAGTGACAGGGGAAAACGAAGAAAACTAAGAGAAACAAAAGGGGCAAGAGCGACGAAGAAAGAACCTGTAGGAAAGCGGTGAAGAACTAATGAGGAAGCGGAAAGCAGACGAGCTTGTTGACTGGTCGCCTCAGCTGTCCGTGAGCGGTCTTGATCGTGGCTACTCTGGAGACGTGGTCTTTTCCGGGATGCAGACTGATGATCCTACCCATAGGCCAATGAAGGGGGCTTGGGTGTTCTCCAGTTATGAAGACGAGTTGATTTTCCTTGAGTGGCGACGAGTCCTTATTCCACTTGTGCCGTTGAATCTGAGTGTGTAGATACTGAGTGGACCAAATTTTCCAGAAGCGGCTGGACATCTGTTGGAGCATAGACCATCGAGATTTAAGCGGAGGTTCAGTATAACATTCTTCAGGAAGTGACAGTAGCGGACGGCCAATCAAAAAATGCCCAGGAGTGAGAAAGGACGCTCCTTCGCTGGGGTCTGGCGAAACTTCGAAAATAGGACGACTGTTCAAAATGGCCTCTATCCTGATGAACAGAGTAGATAGCTCTTCAGCGGTGAGAGTGGTGTTGCCTACAGTGCGTCGCAATAACAACTTAGCGGATTTGACAGCGGCTTCCCAAAGTCCTCCAAAGTAATGGGGCAGCCGGAGGATTGAAATGCCAACTGATGCGTTGGTCAGCTAGCTTGCGTGCAATAAGCGAGTTAGAGCGGTCCAGAAACTTGTAGACATCGTTAAGGCGGTTAGCAGCGCCAGTAAAGTTCGTGCCGTTATCGGAATAAATTTCTGAAGGTAGACCTCGTCTAGCGGTGAAGCGGTGTAATGCGGCGAGGAAGGCATCAGTAGATAAGTCGGTCACCAATTCCAAATGAACTGCTTTAGTGGTCATACATACAAATAAACAGAGGTAAGCTTTCAATAGCTTGGAGGTGCGCAAATGGTTGGCCTTTGTGTCAAAAGGTCCAGCGAAATCTACTCCTACCCTATAGAAAGGTGGAGACGGCGTAACTCTTGATGAGGGCAGAGGTGCCATTATGGGCTGGCGTGGTTTAGTTTGCATGCGGAAACATCGAATGCACGCATGGATGCGTTGTCGAAGTAATGATCGTAGAGCTATGACCCAAAATTCACTATTGATCAAGGCTTGAGTGGTACGCGGTCCAGCATGCAAGGCCAGCCTGTGATAATGGTCACAGATGAGGTCGACGTAATGATGACGCTTTGGTAACAGAAGCGGGTGTTTAGAATCATAACTCAGAGACGAATGATCAAGTCTACCGCCCACCCTGAGTAGACCATGGGCATCGATAAATGGTGTTAGGCTACGTAAATGGTCGTTGACGCGTTTACCAGTTTGAAGCTTTTGTAGAGCTTCACTGAAGACAGAGGTTTGTACCAGTTTAACGCATACAGCTTTTGCGTTATCCAACTCCTGTATTGACAGCGGTCGTAGCGTAGGTTTGACTGAGGCTGCTTTGGCCTTATAGCGTGTGTTGTGATGATGGCCGGTCGCCATGCTCTTGCTGCGACAGTTGTCGATGAATCTTAATACGTACGCGAAGACATGGTGAAGAGTGGTTAAGCTCGAATGTCGCTCAATGACTTCCATAAGACGGTTGGGCTCTTAAACAGCTGCGCAATTAACCTTAGCCTCAACCTTTGTTTCCGTCTGATCCGGGTTAGTGCCTTTAGGCCTATACAGATTCCAAGCGGTAGGACAATGAAATAACCAAGGAGGTCCATGCCACCAAAGCGGGTGTGTGGCAAGTTGATCAGGCAAACAACCGCGAGAAGCAACGTCTGCGGGGTTGTCAAGAGTCGAGACATGAAACCAATGATCCATGGAGGTAATTGACACAATCTCCGTGATGCGGTTAGCTACGAAAGTTTTCAATTGATGAGGCGGGGTATGAATCCAATGAAGTACTATCTCAGAATCAGTAAAGAAGAGAGTGTTAGCGATTGGAATGAAATCAAGAGCTGGTTGAATTGATTTGTATAACTTAGCCAGCAGTACTGCGCCGCAAAGTTCCAAACGAGGTATGGTAAGTAATTTAACAGGGGCTACCTTACTTTTAGCTTTCAACAGGCTAGTGTTGACGACCCCATTAAACTCAGATCTCAGATAGATAGAAGCAGCATAGCCTGCTTCGGAACCATCACAAAACCCAACGATGCGATGACTGGCTGATCGCGTACCTACATGGCGAGGAATTTGAATAGCAGACAAACAGGCGAAGTGGACAATGAAGCTGTCCCATTGATCGAGCAGAGGGGTTGGCAGAGGCTGATCCCAGTCCAGTTTCCCCAACCACAAGCGCTTAAGAAAAGACTTAATCCAAAAAGTAATGGGCATTAAGAAGCCAAGCGGGTCAAAAGTGCGTGCGACGTAGGACAAGATGGTGCGTTTTGTGGGCACCAGCGTAAAAGTTTGAGTTTGATACGAGAACGAGTCTGAAGAGGGGTTCCATTGCAAACCCAATATTTTAATTGCAGCGGATTCGTCTTGAAACAATAGCGGGTTTTCCAAGTGAGAGGAAGGTAGCGTTGCGAGTAGCGAGGGTTCATTTGACGACCATTTTCTGAGTTCCAGGCCTGCGCGAGCGAAAATGTCGATAAGTTCTTGTATTAACGTCTTAGCGGCCTCGGGGGTGTCAGCTCCAGCGACGACGTCATCTACGTAGGTCTGATGAAGGATTGCTTCAGAGGCTGTAGGATAGCGGGTTCCCTCATCCTTTATTAGTTGTTCAAGCGTTCGCAGAGCTAAGTAAGCGGAAGGGGTTAGGCCATAGGTGACCGTAGCTAGTTCATACTCGATTAACGGTGATTGAGGTGAAGACCGATAAAGTATGTGTTGGTAAGAACGATCCTCAGGTCGGACCAAAATTTGACGGTACATCATCTTGATGTCGGTGCAGACAGCGTAAGTATATAAACGGAAAGAGATGATTAAATTAGCCAAGTCCTTTTGCAGTTTAGGACCGGATAACATTTGCTGGTTCAGGGTGTTTGCGTGGCAATCGGGTGATGACGCGTTGAACACAACTCTAAGCTTAGTAGTAGAGCTGGTGGTCTTAAATACGCAATGGTGCGGAATAAGATAGTCAGAAGCCTTGAGGGCGGGGTACATGTGCCCTAGAGCGATATACTCGGCCATAAACTGATGATATTGTATGGCTACCTCAGGCTGGCGGTTTAAACGCTTTTCTAACGCATGATAACTCGCAAGAACAGTGTTACGGTTAGACTTGAGCGGGATAGCTTCCGGCTTAAATGGGAGTGCTACGATGTATCTTCCCGTTGCGTCACGATCAGTGGTAGTGGTGAACAATTCTTCACAAAGTTGATCTTCGGGGCTGAGGTGCTTTGCTGGTGCGACTTCCTCAACTTCCCAAAAGCGTCTAATGTTGTCATCGATTGACTTCAAGGTAGTGATGAATACACGTGGCTGCTGAGGCATGCTATAAGGTATGGAACCCATGACGACAAACCTAACCTGGTGTTGAGTGCTGAGGGTTGTCCTTGGATAATATTGCAAGGTCCATTCACAAGTATTTGCGTAAAAATGTCAGCACCTAGAATGATGTCAACACCGGAAGGGGTGTCGAACTGAGGGTCAGCTAGCGGTAAGTGCTGATATTGAGCACGTATGCAAGGCGCCAAAGCGGTAGATGGAAGCGGGTCAGTAATGCGGGGAAGCACAGCGGCTTCTGCGGTCAGCATGACACCTGGGTCATGTCTCAAGAACATAAGCAAAGTAACGTACTCATGAATGCGGGTTGTCTTGGCTGCGACACCAATCAAAGAAAGATTTGATTTCCGAGCGGGTAAATTCAACAGAGTGCTCGCATGCTTAGTTATGACAGAGATTTGACTGCCTGGATCTATAAGTGCTCTAAATGGAAGCGGTCGGCCAAATTGGTCCTGAATGATGACCTGCGCGGTGCCTAACAGGGCGAGAGAAGCTTCAATATTGCAAGAAAGAGCATGCGGTAGCGATTGAGTAGCGAGGTCAGGTCTAGCTGTTGAACGAGGGTGTCGCGGTGAAAATAGTCGTTGTTGTGCAGGAGAGTTGTCGTGTAACAATGTGTGGTGTGACTCTCCACACTGTTTACACCGTTTCAGAGATTTGCATTTAGCCCGAAAGTGCGATCCCTGACAGTTAAAACAACGTCGTAATTTGCTAATGGCACTTTTACGGTCGGAAACAGTTAATTCCAAAAACGACTGGCAGTTAAACACATTATGGTTTGAGCCGCAATAATAACACATCCCAGTATGACTAGTTGAGATGTTGGCTTGAGCCATGTGAAGCGGGGGTAACCGATGTCGGAACACTGATAGCCCAGGCGCGCTCATAACTGGCGGCACATTTCCTTGTCTCCCTCCTGCAGACGGCCGTATAGGGCTCTGCATCACAGGTCTGGGCTCATAAGTGCGTGGTAGCATTTGAGACGTAGCTGTATTGACATAAGACGTCGACGGCTGGACCGTTGGACTATGTTCAGCTTCGAGGTTAGTTTCGACATGGTCAAAGTTTATACAATGGGCCCCTTGTGAATCAGGTTCATTGACTGAGGAAATTAGTACGCGGGGTTGCTGAGTGAATTTCGTGTTAGTAGAAGCCGCGGCAAAAGTTTGGTTAAGCAATTCCAAGGCCCTAGCCTGCTCAGTGACGAAATCATTTAAAAGTCTGTATGTGGGCATTTGATTTGTTCCCAATCTGGTTTCAAAGTTAAGTCGAGTCTGTGCATCTAAGTTACCAACAGACATTTGAAAAAGCAAGAAGTCCGCCAAGTCGTCTAACTGGACAGCCTTTAGTGCGCACACAGCATTTGAATGTGCGGTTAAAAATCGATTAAGTTCATTCTGAGACGCGTTCTTAATAGGTTTAAAGTCTTTAATGATTTGAAAATAATGATCGGCTAAACGGCGAGGGTTAGCATAACGATTGCGTAAGGCTTGATATGCGATATCATAATTTTGCTCAGATATTTTAAGTCCAGTGACAATGGCTAACGCGTCTCCTTTAAGCGCTGACTTTAAATATTGAAATTTCTGTATTGCATTAATACTGCTATTGCCATGTACCATTGAGTCAAACATCGTTATAAAATCGGTCCATTCGTTACTATTGCCTGAAAAGCTAGGCATTGTAAGGTTAGGTAAGTTGGGCAAAATTGTACCGGGGTTAACCTGCGAGGTTGACTTCACCTCGGTCTTAATAATGTTCGGATATTTAGCCAACATTGGCAAATACATATCTTGAAATTGCTTTTTAATTTTAAATGCGTTTTCAGCAAGATCGGCAACTTGACTGGCGAACGTTTTCTCTAATATATCATAAGTTTCAATGAAATTGGACTGAATGCGTCGAATTTCCCGTGCGAGGCCTTCTGGTATTTCTTTATCGTTAAGCACATTTTTCACTTGTTCCAGCTCGCTTACAATATTTCTCAACTTAGACAAGTAATACTCCGTATTAATTTCCATTTTAAAAATAAATTTCAAAAACACAATCAATTAAAATTTAAAACTCACTATAAGTTCAAACGTGGTAGTAAAGTGGACTGTATAAAGTTTGTAAGTCGTAGCAAGCATAAACACTTCCTTGTTCGTAATCGTGTATCGATCGATGCGACTATGAGCCACGTGGCTTATTGCGCAATGTGGCATCGGTATTTATCGTTACCGTTTTCCTGTATCGATGTGACGCACATTCTTTCACGTCGCGGTAAGCACATGGTTAAGTTAGTCACAACTTCAAAAATTTTAAATTTATAAATTTTATCGCTGAAATAATTCACTATCCGGCCCAGTGGGGACCAAATGTTTAGTCTGTGTAGAGACTAAAAGGTTAGAAATGAAACGCGGGGCGGCAAAGCATTGTCTACCAGGTTACTTACGGTTGCGCAATCATGAATCACCATTAACATAGAAAGTTTAATAATCGTTCTAAGCAAAATCTAGTAAGTTAGAAATAACGGCACGACGACACTGAATTTAACCTGAACATAAAATACAAATTCTAAATATTCCTTAGCTACGCACTTACCCTAGGTAGGAAGTGAAGCAACGTTTGAAGGAGCGAGGTTGAAGTCTCCACAGTACTGTGGTCGTCTTAGGCAGCATAGAAGTCTTGAAGGCGGTCACGCAACTAAAAACTCAATTTAAGTCATGAGTAACAAGTAAAAGTTTAACTTACAAAGCACTTAAGTTCTTGCCGCGAGTCTACACACTTAGATTGCACAACCGGCGAAATCGAGCGAAACTTTAACGAAACGGCGAAAATATAGTTCAAAATGTTCATCGGCGCGGTCCGAACTTGACGCACACAATAATGAACGAATGCGGTACGTTTAAATTGTCTGAAAACAAAGCCCATGCGGATTAAGCGGCGCGGTTTAGCACGAGACTGCTCTATTCGAGGGACAAAACACTTCTGGCGAAGCGGAAAAGTACGTAGAATAATGATGGGAGGGGGGGTGCAGAGAGTTCGTCAAGAAAATCAATACTTGTTCCAATATCGATTAGTGGGTCAGAGATCACGTGACCAATACCGTCAGGGCACAGCTCGTCGGGTTAAATAGATAGATCAGAAGCAAGTTCAAACTTCGAGCGCTGACTCGAACAATGCTCTTTTCTTGTCCCCACGCCTGTCCTTGCCTTAACACCGTTTACATCTCCATTGTATCTCTCATCTGCTTCATAGTTTCTATTTTCTCTGTTATTCTCATATTTAAATTCCATCTCCCATTTTCCAAACTCGAGTTGTGCCTCCACATTCATTAACCCTTTCAGACCTGGTGTACTCAAATGAGTACATTAAATTTCAAACTCCATTTTATGTAACAGAAGGGATTTTTTTTAGTTTTAGAAATTCCCTCATCTTCACATAACTGTTATATATCTGTTATGCACACTAACGCTATCTTAGAGTGAAATGGGAACTATCTGAATTGAGTTTAGTTTCTGTTGACACTGTTAGTAAGGTTATGTTTTGTTGTGCTAGTTTCTGAAGATAATTATTATAATTTATGTTGGTTTATACTGTTATGTTATTTTTTTTCTGATAAAGAATACTCTTTGTGTTATAATTATATGTACAAAACATTTAAGGGACTAAAATATAACTTGTCAGACGCACATTTGTTAATGTACTCATTTGAGTACAACAGGTCTTAGTGAAGTAAACTACTATATCCTAACTTTAGTGTAAAATCTTGTGCAGCTATGTCTTGCAACAATTCTGGTAAAAATTGTTTGAACTCTAATCTAAATTTTAAAGGTATCGATGAAAATGAATTAATAGACCTATTATTTAATTAAAACCTTTCTGAGTGTGACATGCTAGATGATGAAATTGATGAAGAAAATAATGATAGCCCAGGTGTACAAATATATACATGTAGTACAAGAGCAGGAGCTGAGATAGAAGCTCCTAACTATGAAGTAGAATGTGATTCAGATGTTATTGAAGAAGATGTCAGCAATGAAAATGCAGATGTCAATTTAAATTTATCGTCAGCTTTGCCTGAGTTCAGATGTTTTCCTAACACCTAAGAGTGACATAAAGTGGCGACATAGAACAATGCCTAAACTAAACAATGACTTTATCATGTCTCATAATGAAACTGACACTTTCTTATCACCAGTAGATTATTTTAAAAGGTATATTCCAGAAACTTTCTTTGAATTAATGTCAGAGATGACAAATATCTACGCTTTGCAGAATAATCATACCAATTTTAAGCCAACAACGTCTGATGAACTCAAAACATTATTTGCTCTTCATATAGTAGTGGGCGCGTTGAAGTTCCCTAGAGTGAAGCTATACTGGGATACAACTTTAAAAATGAATGTATTCCTAGAAAGTATGTCACGTGATAGATTTTTTCAACTAAGGTCTAATTTACACGTTGTCAATAATTTAGAAATGCCTAGCCCGTGCTCAGATAAATTCTTTAAAGTACGCCCCATCTATGATATTATAAGAAAAAGGTGTCTAGAATTAAAAACAGTAGAAAATCTTTGTGTAGACGAGTCAATGGTGCCATTTACTGGGAAATTCAGTGTAAAGCAGTACATCAAAGGGAAGCCAACTCCTTGGGGAATAAAAATATTTATGTTGTGTGGTCAGAATGGTCAAGTATTTGACTTTATGCTTTATCAAGGTAGTACAACTGAGTTTAATCCTAATGTAATTAAAATCTATGGGCTAGGAGCAAGTGTAGTGCTTAAACTTTGTGAACGCATACAAGGTGAAACTGGCCATAAGCTTTATTTTGATAATTTTTTTTCTACATACCATTTGTTCCAAGCTCTAGCTCAGAAAAATATTCTAGCAGCAGGGACTGTGAGAATGAATCGATTTTCTAAAGTATCAATAGTTAGTGACAAGGAAGCATTAAAAAAAGAAAGAGGTTCATCATTTGAAACATCCAGCTTGGATGACATTGTGTTGGTGAAATGGGTGGATAACAAAGTTGTAACTATGGGTTCCAATTTTGTTGGTTGTGGAACTACTGACAGAGTAAGGAGGTGGGACAAAAAAGAAAAAAAATATATTGAAATTGATAGACCTGAAATAATAAAAAAATATAATCAAGCAATGGGAGGCGTCGATAAATTCAATCAACTTGTTAATTATTACAGAATCTTTATCCTATCTCGTAAATGGACTCTCAGAATGATTTTTCATGCTGTGGATTTTGCGATTGTTCAGAGTTGGTTAGAATACAGACAAGATGCAGAAGCCCTAAAAACACCAGCCAAAGAAATTCTTGACTTAATGCACTTCAGAATGAGAGTCAGCGACGGACTTATATACCAAAACAGAACACTAACTTCTAAGAAGCGAGGCAGGCCGAGTTCATCATCACCTTCACCTGTGACACAAGTTGTACAGAGGAAAAGAGGAGAAGTCAGACCACAACAGGAGGTTCAGTTTGACATGACTGATCACCTACCTTTACATGATAACTCGGAAAAACAAACTAGGTGTAAATTTCCGCAATGTAAAGGTAGATCAAGGGTTAGATGCAGAAAATGTAATGTTCATTTGTGTTTGAATAAGGACAGAAATTGTTATTTAAATTTCCATTCTAAATAACAGCCTTTATAATTGTTATTGTAATATAAAGTGTTTCTATCATTCACAACTTGCCATATTTGTAGCGTTTTTAGCATAAAATAGGTGTTTTTTTTGTAAATAGCAGTATTCATAATTGTTATTTTACTTAAAACTTGAAATGTATCATAATAAAAGAACAACTGCTGTATTTATTTCAAACTGTAATGAAACTTTATAATTTGGTGTAATACATTAATTTAATGTTGTAGGGACCTGATGTACTCAATTGAGTACATTATGATAACTTATCAATAGGTAAATTGATAACATTTAAATTCATTTGTAAATTATTAAAAAAATACCTAGAATTTGAATATGACATCAAATATTTTTTTTTACTATGCAATTAAAATCAGGTTTGAAAGGGTTAACATATCCGTACCTCTGATAAATTTTCTCAATAAGCCTTGTACCACTAAGCCTTGAAACGGATATTTAACTCCTCCTATTTCTCCTATTACCATTTTCATTTTATTAGTCTCTTCAATCTTCTTATTAGTTGCGGTTTGAATTGTTAAATTTTTTATTTGCCATATTTCTAATTTTCCTATTTTATTTCTATCTGCTAACCTTCCCTGCTCTCCTAATATTTTCTCCCTATCATCTTCGACTTTCCTAAAACGCTCATCTGTTATCTTTCTTTCTCCTATCTCTTTTTCATTAATTTCTATCACATCAGCACTTATTTCATTTGTTCCCTCAAAATTTTCCTTAATCTCCTCCTCTAATTCTCTATCTTTCTCCTCTCTGTCCCTTTTCACATCCTCTATTACAGTATTATTCTCTGTCCTCAACTGTCGCCTCATATCCTCTATCATTTTCCTATTGTCCTCCTTTTATTTCGTCTATCTTATCTAATTTTCTCATGTTTACACTCATTTCCATGAGAGTTCTCATCATCTCCCTTAAATCTTCATTCTCATTATTTCCCCGTTTTTTTTGTTGGGTTTGCATAGGTGGTAGTCCCCTAGCTTCTTCTACCTCAATGTTTCCTATTGGCATATCTGTGCCTTCCATTTCCAAACTTGTCCCTTTTTCCTGTTCCCCTACAACTACCAGCTCGCCTATAATATTTTCTTCTTTTTTTTTTTTATCTGTAAGTAACTTATTATACAAACATAAACAATTTTTATATATACTATAAACCTAGCCTTGATTCTATTCAACTCAGTGTTTAATTTTACAACATTTTTTCTAAATCTATTTCCAGTTCAAATGTTTTTCATATAAAAAGTTCTAAATTAATTTTATTTCAAAATCTCTCTAAATAAATTTTATCTCTTATTATATCGAGCTCCCACGTTGTCACGCCAATTATTACAATTTCTTCCGTGCCGCGATACAACGGGGTTTTATTATTAAATGAAAATAATTAATTTCTCTAATTACAAAACACAAACTCCTGACTAATTTATTCTTTATTATTATTTTTCTAATAATCGTACCCCACGTTGGTGTGCCAAATGTAATGTATTTTTCCTGACACAACAACGGGTTCTTTTACTATTAAATATTTATTTTTATTGATGATATCAAATTTCTATTTAAAACAAAAGAACTCAGAAATATTTATAATTCTTTATTATCACAATTTTATTTCAACATTTAAACAATACACAGAACAAAAATAAACTTAACAAATTTTTAACACAATATACTAAACTCACTTTCTTTGATTTTTAGTTACAAATTTACATATACCCTAGGCTAATTTTACGATCTCTTACTATCTCGGGGTTTATAGCATGGGCTATATTTTTTAATTCTTTGGTTAATTAAATAAATTTTGAAAAACAATATTAAATTTTGAAATTAGTTTTAATAAATATTTTCCTGATGGAAAAACTTTAATTTGGAATGAGCAAAAAAGGCGAAACTATTTGAACTGGATTATGTTCTTATTACTATTAATCACAAGATATTCTAATGTACAAAATTAAACTTCCCTATTATCCTAAGAGTCCACTTAAGTTTATTTTTTTATATAGCGCTAGGTACTTAACTTATCAAATAACGGCGAATGGCTGCTTGCTCACACGTAGAACTCCGTTCTCTTTAATTTGACATTTTACACACTTAAATTCGTTTTAGTTCCTTCAAATTATATTAACCCTGTACTATATCTTTTAATTCACTTATTCCTGTTTAATCTGGCCAAGTTTCCTCACAAAACTGTATAATTTTGACGAATTCCTTTCAAATTGAATTTTGACTGCACAGGGCAGGTCCGTTTCCTCGGCGTCCCACGCCAGACTGACTCTAACTACGCGTCCTTAGATTTTAAACAATTGTTGGTTTTTTTAATATGGCGGCTTCCTTCTTCAAAAAGAAATCATATGCTCTAATTTAACGAAGTTCCGCTCCTTCCCACTAGAGTCGACTGCAACTGACCTACTTCTTGTTTTCTACATCTGTTAATGTCAACGAACTATTTTCACCATTTTAATTTGGTTAACATACTGTTTCAATTTTACGATCCTTAACAAACCTTCCAGTGTTTACAATCGTTTTTCACTTTTTCCTTCAAGTAATTACTTATGCCCTATGTTACTAATATTTACAATTTTGTTTGAATATAATTATTATTAGATTATCTTGTTTTAATTTATGTGTTAGGGGTTTTGATATAACACATTTCCTAATCGATTTTACAGTTCAAATACCTTGTTTACTATTCTAGGCTTTTACCTAAATTTAGTTTCAATTTTAACCTAACCAATCTTTTAATGAATTTTTTTTAAAATTTTGTGTGAGTTATTTCTAATTTATTTTTCCAATTCTTAAAGAACATTATATAGCCCATTCTATAAATGTTACAATATATATATAATATGTGTGTGTGTGTGTGTGTGTGCGAGCGTGCACGCGTGCGTGTATGTAAAACATTGAACAGAAAAACGCTTGCGTTAGAAATCGGTAACGTGATAAAGATTCGTAGCAAATTAGACTTTTTAATAAATAATTATTCCAGTTTCGATAACACTTATGGCTAGAGAATATTATTAATTTCATAATAAGCTATTATTATAAAAATGGTTTATTAATTAATACAAGCAGTTATTCTTCCAACACGAACAATTCCGGACTCAACTGCGAATATTACGCTTGCAAAATTACGTATTGAAAATCATATGTTGGAGACTAAGCTTCACTAGCGCTATCTGTTGTTAAAACGTTTAGACGTTTACGAGGGTATGCCAAGGGAACGCGTCACATTTTCAAATTAAAAATTAAAATTTTATTTTTATTTACAATAAAAGACGAATTAACTTAAGTAAAAGTCTAATTTAATAGAAAGTCCTAATTTAATAATATATTGTCGATTTTTAACCCAAAGTTCTTGAGGGTTGGGGGGGCGATCGCCCCCCCCCCTTGGATACGCGCCTGTCTAGGCATAATACCTATTAGTTTTAAAGAAAGGTATCTATATTTTCACCCCTAAAGAATAAGGAGAATAAAGGTAGGTTTAAAAAACAGTCGTAATGATCCTTTTCTAGTACTGGAAATACTATTTATACTACTAGAAACAGAAGAAAATTATAGAACTGTGCGACAGGGTAGCTTAACTTAAGTGAATTTAATCTTTACTAGAGTTAAAGAGCATGTCTACCACCTACTGGAAAATAAATAGATCCAGTAATAATGTAAAAATTTAGATTATGTCATACAAATGGAATAAAGTGAGATGTAGGTTTAAGGTTTTATGGCTTCATTTATTACTGAAATCAGATTACTAGATAAAGGTATCCAACAACAATATTATATTGATGTTTAACAAACTATATTCTATTTATAACACAAGAAGCCTCTCTAAAATCTCAACTGTTGACCTTGAAATCATAATCCAACATAACAATCTAAACCACTAACAAGATACACTCAGACATAAAATTTAACATAAAATAACTAAAACTAAACCCCCTAAAATAGTACCCAAGACCATTTAAAACAAACCCATAGAAATAACTTAACCATAGGAAAAGCAGCAAAAGATAACTTATAAGCTTTAACATAAAAGTACATGGTTTTAACATAAACAATAACACTATTAAAAAAAACCCTAACCACTTAGTACAGCACACAGGTAATGTTGTCTGTCAATGATCTCGAGAACTTCTTACATAAACTGTTGTGTAGTTTCTGAGGCCATGACTGCATAACCATAATACTTTTGATTAAAGTGCTGAGAAGCAAGCAAAAGGCGAGTTTACATTTCGTTTGTTTATTTTTGTGACAAATATCGAGTGTTTTGATACTCTAGTCCAATCATATTGCTATTTGTTCACCTTATGTCTTGTAATAAAATTGAATATTTATTCAATAGTAGTGGGGGAAAACCAGTCAGCAGAGCTATAGCTTAAAAATTTTTTTTGGTAAGGTGGAGGGGGTTTATGTTTTGCCTCATCACATTACTCATTTGAGTTCTAAATGTATGGACTATGTTTTTCATAGCACTACAGTCTTCATAAGGGCAACAAACTAGTTGTCAAAACATTGCACTAAATAAATAAACTTTTGACTAGATATTTATCAGGTTTATCATTTATTCAAATATAAAATCTTTATTTATCATAAAATATAATAGTTTTATGAAGGGAATTGGTCATTTACAACTAATACACATTACTTGTTCAATGAAGTGTTAATTATTTATAGGCAAAGGAAAATTAAACTGTATGAATGTATAAATGCCATAGTACATTCCATTAATGTAAGATGTAGTTTTAAATGTTTGTATATTTCATACTGTCCGGTTGTATGTTGTTGGTTATTTTTGTTTGTTTGTGAAGAATTTGTAGGTTAGACGTTATGTTTGTGTAGTTATGGTTTATGGATGTGAGATATTTGGCGAAGTTTGATTGGGTGTTTTTGTTTGTTAGTGCTTTTATGTGTTCTTGGTAGGATGTGTAAAATGATCTACCTGTCTGGCCTATGAAAAAACTAGGGCACAAACTGCAAGTTAGTTAGTAAACACCAATGGAGTTGTATTTTTTTTTTATTATGTTGTTGGGTTTAAATTGTTTGTTGAGAGTGTTATGTCTTGTAGGCTGTTGTTGAATTGTATTTTCGAAGTGTGTTGGTTAGTTTTTGGGTGATCTGTATGATATTGTTAAGTATTTTATGGGTTTGTTGAGTTGTGTATTTGTAGTTGGGTTATTGAGTTTGTTTTAGGCAGTTGTATAATTTGTCAACCATTGTTGTCTTGTATCCATTGGTTTGTGCTATATAAAACATTACCTCCATTACCCAAACAAAACAAACAAACCCTAAATCCAGCTACGCAAAACACCTAAATAACACCCAACACACACATACCGACATACAAACTAATTTAAATATTCTACACACATTAAAACAGAGTAAAAAACTAACAACCTTAGAAAAATATGAAATTTACAAACACTACACAACAGACAGGAAAAATATACTTAATGACCACAGACAGTTTGAAGCCAATTCAAGGATCCTGGCATGGAAATAATTTTTGCAAACAAATTTACTTCTTGCAAGTGATAACACTTTTACACCAACAAACAAAAATATCTTATGACAATTTTGTCTGAATGTCCATTAAAAGTGGACAAAACAGTGATATTTTAGAGCAGCAATTCTCAACCTGGGAGAGGGGTAAAAGAATTCCAGGGGTTAACAAATTTTTTAAAATTTTGAATTTGATGCTGGACCTAAATACACAATCATTGAAATTTCTTTATAGCTTAACAGAGCTATAAAGCTCTATTTCTTTCCTCAATAAAATGTGAGAAACTAGCTGTGACTCAGCATAGCAGGGCTTTTGTTTATTAATAGCGCTGCGGTAAGTAGTGCACATGTCTGCCATAGTGCCACTCCTGTCCATCACAAGTGCTACTTGTCACACAGAATCCAGTTGTGCATTTGCCTTCGCCTGTGAATGTAACTTTATTGTAATTATTATAGCAATTGTGTTGTTGATTGTCATTGCCATAACATTGTGTTTTAGTGGTTAGGTGCTATTAAAATGAATAAATTAGGGCCAAAGAAAAGACTCTACAGTGACGGCTATAATAAATACATTTATTGATAACGAAAAAACGGTAGTCATTTACCTCAGTGCGTAAATTGTCATGTGGTTCTGAGTAATGATGCAATACGACCTGGACGTTCATGCTGCCCTGAAGGACAAACCTACTGAATTTTTCGTTTGTAGGAAAATTTACCTTAAAAGAATGAAACTTGATTCCAGTGGAAGTTTTCGAATAGAAATTGAAAAGGCCATTAACGCTTCTTACAAAATTGCCTTATTGATAGCTAAAGAAAAGAAACCCCACACAATCGGTCACTCTTAAAACCTTGTTTTCTTACTGCTTGTACTACTGTGCTCGGTGAGTCAGCTATAATAAAGTTACCAAAATTTCTTTATCTAACGATACAGTCAAACGTAAAATTGATTTAGAAAAATTAACTGGTGCAAAAGCTAAAGAACTCCCCATTCTTTGCATTGCAGTACTATGAAACAACAGACATTTCAAAACAAGCGCAGTTGTTGTTTTACTGTAGATAGATAGATGAAAAGAAATTCATTGAAGAAATACAGTTTTAAAAAAATGTTGAAACAACAACTAAAGCAGTCGATACATTTTCTGCTCTTCAAACATTTTTAGAAGCTAATTAACTTACCTGGGAGAGAGTTAGTAGGATATATATATAGTGATGGAGCTCAAGCGTTGACAGGTTTCCAATCAGGATTTATTGAATTAGCTAAGAAGAGAACCCTAAAATAATTGGATCCCATTACATCATCCACAGACCTTTGGCTTGCCAGACTCTCCCTGAATCACTTAACACTGCTTTGAACTTAGCAGTTAAAGTAGTGAATCACGTCAAATCCAGTACTTTGAACACCAGACTTTTTCGAGTGTTGTGTCAAGAACTGAACAGTGACCAAGAAACATTTCTCTTTCACACCTAAGTTAATTGGTTATCCAAAGGTAATATGCTTGCAAGATTGTTCAAATTGAAATCAGAATTTGAAATCTTTTTATGACTTGAAGTGAAAACTTTACAAGAAATTTACAGATGATAAATTTATCTTTTACCTGTTATATTTGTCAAACTTTTTCAAAACAATAAATCTTCTGA
The DNA here is from genome assembly GCA_036971475.1 of Prosapia bicincta. Lineage (NCBI taxonomy): Eukaryota > Metazoa > Arthropoda > Insecta > Hemiptera > Cercopidae > Prosapia > Prosapia bicincta. The sequence goes on along the minus strand of JBAIZL010000005.1, from coordinate 44,841,440 downwards.
GCCTAAAGCTACAAAGGTCAGAAAAGTACTTTGAAGAACTGTGATTCAATTAAGAGTTTTGCTGAGAAGATGGCTCTTTGGCAACGCCGCCTGCACATTTCGGAGCCGAACTTTTCTTCTGTAAAAATTAAACAACCTCCTCGATGATACCCAAAGTTTTCCAAAAGACCTATTAAATGAAATGAAGGACCTAATATCTAAGCATTTGTTGTCTCTGAAAAAGAAAATCGGAACCTATTTCCCAGATATAAGCTTGGAAAACTGGGAATTCAAGTTAACAAGAGACCCCTTGCAAATCAACATTGATATACTTCCTGATCACATTCAAGAACAAACAATTGACTTGCAATGTGATTCCTAAGCCAAATTGGATTTCCCAAACATGGATCTCGTAGATTTCTGGCTACTATATCTTCCTGTTTACCCATAAGTAGCAATGGAGGCAGCCAAGTTCCTTGTACAATTTTCATAAACTTATATATGCGAGACAGGATTTACAGCCATGACTAATATAAAATCTAAATAGACTAGATGTGGAAAGTGACCTGTGGTGTTCTTTGTCAAAATTTCATCCAAACATTAAAAAATAGTAAACGAGAAACAGTGCCAGCCCTCACACTAGTACTACAAAAGTAGCAAAAATTTTTCTGGTTACATTATTGATATTTTGTTGATTTTTTCGATGATTTGTGTAAATAAAATTTGTATTTGAGCAAATATGATTTTATATTGCTTACCCTTACCAGAGTATGTCTACCCAAAGTTCAAAATCATTTTACTCAAACATAATGTAAGTAAATTTATCTTATATAGGTCTAAATTAACTTAATCAAAGGGAGGCGTGACCTCACACTAAAGTATGAAGGGGGATCAGAGCCTAAAAGGTTGAGAACCCCTGTTTTAGGGAGAAGGGAACTTGAATTGCAGACAGACTGTTCAAAAATACTATCAAGATGATAAGGAATCTGACAATTTTGAATTTTTTTTTTTTTAATATCATGTAAGATATTTTTATATTACACAATTACTTGTCTATTATTTGTCCTCAATGAAGGAAATCTTTTTACAGAAAAATAAACTAAATTTATTTCACTATTACACAGAATGTGTTTAACCTAGTTCAATCCTTACACTATTAAATTATGTGTGTTTAGCTCTTTCACTATTAATCTTATTCTTTCAAGAATCTAAAAATTACTCAGATTTTTCTAACCAGATGTCTTGTATTCGATGTTAAAAATTTTCTATAACCAGCTTATGCCGGTTGTCTTTTATATTGGCAAATACAGTATTACCTTTTTATAAATTCAATTAAATGTTTTTTTTATTCCTTTCTCTTGGATTTATTTGAAACATCTTTCTTTAATGCTAACCTTAAAATCATTATTTTAAGTTAAATATTTTATAGTATTACTTCTGCTCGGAATTTATACAAGTATGTAAGCCAATAAGTGCAAATTGTCTTTCAATAAAACTGAAAGTTATTACCTTCAATTATCAACTGAAAGTTAATATTTCTTTTTTGTTTTATTTTTCAAAAACCTATACTGAGATTTCTTCTAGCCTTGGATATAAAATGCGTCTAGGATAAAGTATATCTTTATTTGGCATTAAATTTGGTTTTACAGAGTGCACAAACTGTCTTGGTGCCCAATCTACAAGGCTGCATCCTCTACATGGCTTTACAACTTTTGTCTGTTGGGAGGTTATAATGAAGATCAATTAAATAACCGACAACAGCAGCTCAGTACAATGGCCAGGAAAATTTATCCTGAACTGGAATATCCCCTAGCTGAACAAGTTAGTTTCATTAGTCTCTACTGTCTGTCAACTGATCTTACCTTTATTCACAATAAAGTTGTAAGCTACTCTATTTGGATACAACATGTATAGTTGTAATTCACTTAGAAGCTCAATTTATGATAGGTAGTCAATTTTTTTACAGGTTGTTAAATTGCCCAAGGATACAAATTTTAAGCACAAAACATCTATATTAGTAATATTACTTTACCTAATTTTTTTGTACCATATTTATAAGTGTATATGAACTTGTGAAAAATAAAACAAGTAAGCCAGTCTTGCTAGGTCAGTCAACAAGGTAATATTTTTCTTAAGTGATTTTTAAAATATGTGCATTAAATAAATAACAAAATAAAAAATTATACTACTGTAAATGAGTAAAATATTTGCTCGTTTTAGATTTGGTAAAAGACATGTATTTTAATATTACTTAGCCTTTACCCAAGTTTCTTTCTCAAAAATTTCCCCTGCATAATACTATTATACTTTTAACCATTAAGCATTATATGAAAATAGGCTACCACTTTATGTTTAATTATATACTCCTGTAAAAAAGCAGTTAACTGCATCAGTTTTTAATTAAACTCAAACTTACAGCATAGGATCACAACTAGTTTATTAGATTATTCATCCTAAGGATTATTTACAATACCTTTTAATACAATTTAAAACTAAACTTTTACCACTATCTTATACAAAATAAATATTCCCTTTTATACTTCAGGCTTTACAAAGTACTCTCAAACTTCTAGTGGTTCGTCATCCCTTCGAACGTCTCTTGTCAGCCTATAGAGATAAACTGGAGAACAGCAGATTTGGAGGGGAACATGGTACTCTACACTTCTATCGTTCATATGGTGCACGTATTGTGGCTAAATATCGTCCAGGTGGTAATAAAACCAAAACCCAAGATTTACTTTCTAAGGGGACATATTACTGGGATAAGGACAAACCTGAACCTGCAGGAGTAGAGCCTACATTCCTGGAATTTGTTAGGTAAAAGTTTTTATTCTACATAAGTAACTTTAAATTCTATTTTAATACTAAAACAAACTACTTGCATATGTGTTTCACAAATAAATATTCATTTAGTGCTAAACAGATTACACTAAACAAAAATTCAACATCCGATATTCAGTAAGTTGTGTTAGGAAAAATTATGGTTTACCAAGTACAGGGAAAACCTGTTACAATGCCCCATTATATATATCGTGGAATAGTCATATCCTTCCATAACATGAAACTAATAGTAATTTTAGTAATTAGTTTACATATTAACCAGAAGATGCTGTTAGTATCTTATAGCTTATTTGAGATTTTGGACCAAATAGGAGACGGACAGATTTACTTTGTTAATAGCCTCATCTGAAATCTTGAAATATACATACATGTACACTAAAATAAATATATTTCAAGCACACCGTCTTCTTTGTCAATCAGAGAGAGAAACTAAAGTGTGTCACAGATGTGAATAGAAGTATAGATATTCAAATGTTATAGATCTACAGATTGCAACATATAAAACCACCAAGCAAGCTACCCAGCACTCAACTGTGTCCCATACATACGAGAAATCACTCTATCCCGACGCTCATTATACGTCTTAAGAAATGGACATGCTGCTAGGTTAACAATCAGACTTGATTTTTATTTTATAAAGTAGTTAACAAAACTAAGCTCAGATAGTACTTATATATAACATTTTCAAAACTCTTATTAGTGTATCAAACTGTCATTACTCAATTATATGCAATCTAGTGTTGTGCTATCAAAAATAAATATTTAAGCAGAAACAATCCGTGAGCAATTTCACTTCAACAGAATTAACAAAAAAAGTAATTAAAATAAAAAACAAAAAAAGAATTGAACAGCAAAGAATGTTAGATTTCCGTAAGACAACCCTCGATATAATGGGAACTGAACAAGTAAACACATTTTGTTTTATTTTAACATTAGCAAGGAAGGCATGCAATAAATGAAGTGACAACAACCAAAATTGCTGCTTCAAAGGAACCAACGATGATGACATACTGATGTTGCATAGAGTCAATATGTTAAATACATCAGTTAAAATGTGTGTACATTTTTTTAAATACTCTGGATGTCTTTATTTTAAATAATCTAATGTTAAAATCAAATGTATTACACCTAACATTAAGACAAACAACACATATTTATTTATCAACCAAAATTTATTTCCCAGGTACTTGATAGATACTGATCTCCTCAACTATGCAGATGACCACTGGATTCCATTTTACCTGTTCTGCACTCCATGTCTTCTGAACTACAACATCATAGCTAAAGTAGAAACTTTAGAAAGAGACCAGATCTATGCAATAAAATTGGCCAACTTAGAGCATTTTATAAAACCTAGATGGCAACATAAAACAACACCCGTTGGTAAAACTGTGAGTGACTTAGCTAGGATGTATTATGCACAATTGAGCCAGAGTGATATTCAGAAACTGTATCAGAAATATCAGTTGGACTTTGAGTTATTTAATTATAATACCGAAGATTATATCAAGTATACAAAAGATTTTGTAGGTAGGGAAATAAAATAAATTTTCTTTAAAACTTCTTGGATTTTTAATTACTTGAAAAGCTTTTGAAATAATGCAGCAATAGGTAACAAAAAATAAGCCAATGAAAAGAAGCCCTAACCTTCAAACATTAGTAAGATGATCCCCTAACTATGAACATCTGCTAACCTTGGTTACCATAAAATCATTATTCATTCAGAAGATAAATAAGTTGTGGAATGTTTTATATTGACCAAAATATTTAAAGACACAAGGAAAAGGAAATAATAAAACTAAAGCTACACAAATACAAGATAAACCCATGTAGAATGAGACGGAAAAATGTGTTTCAAAGTAGCAGATTTTGGAATAAAACACAAAATCTTTAAATATTTGAATTTTTTAAATAAAACCGCTGGATGTTTCAAAGTAAGCGAGAGCAATGCCAGAGGTTTCAGGCCCGCTTATCAGCTTCTGCAAACAAACATAGCAGTCCGGCAAATCTACGGTTTTAATTTGTACCAAAAAGGTTTATAATATAAGGAAATAATTTATTTTTATTCACAATTAAAATAAAATTATGTTTTAAGGAAAATTAAATAAAATAATATAAAAACCCACCAGAGGCTAAGGAAGCCGAAAATATAAAACAAATAGTTCCAGATCATTTTAAACTATAAAATAATACAATAATTGAAATAAAATATTAATATATATAAAAAATTTCTTAAATATCAATTGAAACAAAATGGATAAAGGTTGATAAGAACACAAGTTTGAATGTAAAAAACAAAAATTTACAACAACCAACTGAAAATCGCTAATAATAGACAGGCCGGGGTAGATTAAAGTAATATGGAAAATAAATCTCGTGGCTGAGAGGGCAGTTTTATGAAGATCTTTCACAGAAAAGTTAAAATGAAGGTCAGTGGCTAAAAATCTAAAATTAACCAAAGAATGAAGTGAAGAATGTTTGTCAGCAACCTTATGATCACCAGTCATAAGTTTTCTCAAAAGTCTGTGATTAGTATTTGAAATTTGTATAATGTAATCACTAAAAAACGACATTAAAGGCTGCTCTAAAACCGATCACAAGAGAGTGCAGCAAGATTCTATTGTCAGAGAATACTCTAGGACTTTTCCACCAAAACCATGGGAGAAGAGGAGCAGCACAGTGATAGTTTTGATGTAAGTCAGAATTTTAATACCGACAACTATTTATTAAATTCTGAAAAATTATTAAATTCATATTTGCTCAAGTAAAATTTTTGTAACTAATTGGTCATTAATAATTAATAAATATATAAACTAAGACTTCACTTAGAACTACACTGTCAAGAAATAGCATTTAATAAATAAATAATCAAGATTTTTGTAAAAAAAAGAGATAAATAAGTATCCAATAAAAACATAATTTAAGTAAATTTTTGAAAGAACAGAAACTATAATATGGAAATATAATTGGGGGTATAGGTATTGATACGTAAGCTGGCACTTGACCGATCGATAGAAATTCTGTACTAGCCTAGATAGAAAACACATTATCTGTAGTCATTCTGGTTGCGTCAATTGTCCTTGCAACCCTTGTGAAAGCACTTCAATAGATGAAATACGAAATACCATGTCCAATACACAATACAGTACCCTTCAAATTAATTGAAACACACAGGGAATTTCACTCTTTTCATCATGCGACAGTTGGCATCACTGCTACAGTACTTTGATTTTGTTTTAATACAACCTAACATCACAAACAATTAGTGCACAAGTGATTCTTTGTGCTTTACACATTTTCAGTGAAGTATTCTTAGTTTTTATTATTGTTGCAAGTTTGTGTGTTTGTTTAACAAACTTATTTTAGTTTTACAATAACTCAATTGATGGATACCACACCTAGAAAATGTAGCAAGATTATTACGCTACATCAGTATGGAAGTATGTCTCAGAGGAAGATAGCTGAAGAATGTAAGGTATGTAAAAAGAAAACCACACCTCAAACTGACCGCCAATTAATTAGGAATAGTAAGATCAACCCCAGGTTGTCGGCTGTAGATTTGGCACGAGAAATTAACAAAAATGGAGTTAATATTCATGTTAGTACTGTTAAAAGAAGGATGACAGAAGTTGGGCAAAAAGCTTATCGACCAAAGAAAAAGCAGCTTCTTACTGTGGCAATGAAGAAGAAACGCTTGCAGTGGGTTTTAATCTACAAAAAGTTCTCTGTTGAACAGTGGAAAAACGTCGTTTTCTCTGATGAAACACATTTTTTGGTTCAGGAACATAAAGTTAACTTTGTCCGCAGAAGTGGGAATCAAGCTGAGACATCAGCTCACATCCTTCAACAACCCAAACATCCACCTAAAAAAATGTTTTGGGGCTGTATGTCCTATAATGGTCCAGGGCCATTAGTTCCAATTATGATGAAGATAATTATCCAAGGTATGGTGAACTCAGACAAATATATTACTTTATTACAAAGAAGAGTTGTCCCACTCCTTTTGCAAATGTTTCCAAAAGCCAATGGGATTTTTCAACAAGACTCGGCTCCATGCCATACATCTAAAAAATGCAAGGCATTTTTTTCTGAGAACAAAGTAAAAGTTCTGGAATGGCCTGGTAATTCACCCGATTAAAACCTAATCGAAAATCCATGGGCTATTTGTAAAAAAAGGATTGCTAAAGAAGATTTTACAACAAAGACATCCATGATTACTGCTGTAATCAAAATATGGTACCATGATGACGAAATTAAAAATATATGCAAAAAACTCAGAATCAATGCCTAAACGATGTGAAGAGGTTATAAAAAACAAAGGAGGACATATGAATAAATGGTGTTTCATTTAAGAATCGTAGTCATTTACCTGGTGTTCCAATTAATTTGAGTGGTACTGTATGTCCAAGTGGCAGCTTGCGTGTCAATACCTATAATAATCTAAGAGAAATTCATATATAGAATGCCAGTTTTAGGTTTCAGAATTAAATATTAAAATTATCAGAAGCCAGTTAAAACAGGAAATATTACTTGCCATTGACAACAAAAATTAATAATTATTTAGCAGTTACTTAAGCGCATATAACAAATTTTGTGTCCAAATTAAGTATATTCAGCAGTTACACTTGTTTCTATAAAAACCTCAAGATGTACAACACAAAAACTGCAAGTTATTATATTCAACAATCAGGATCTAATTAATATAAGACTAAAATTAATATAAATTTGCTTTTGTAAAAATAAGATTGCAAAAGATTAATGCTTGAGATTTATGTTTGGGCACACAAATATAAATTGCAGTAAAATTACTAGGAAGTAATTTTACTTAATATTTCCTGAAATATATTGATGGACACAAAATTGATCCGTATTAATTTTTATCTTGTTATACTTAAATATGTATATCATTTCATGTGTGTAATTTAAAGTATAAAACACCAAAGGGCTGTCCAAAAACAACAACAAATCCTAAAGCTCTTAAAGTAACAGTGTCAACAATATTATTGATGAACTATCTGTCAGCATTCTAAAGACATTCAATGTTATTCAAATTAACTAGTAACTTGTAAAAATAATGAAAGGTAATTGTGTAAATCATAGTAAACATACAGTAAAATTATTATTATACAAAATATTAAATTAATTTTACAAATAAACAAGAATTTTTAAATATATTATTAACACTTTTGTAGTCCATTATGTTCGGTGAAATTTATTAATCACTTTTATATTAATTTATAACTATCTGAACTTTAAATTTTGTAAATTTATAAAAAATTACTGAGACAGAATGTTTTCAATCGCTTTGTGTAGATCTTCATCAGTGTCGCCTTCCAGTATCGTCAAGACGACACTGATGAAGATCGCCACGGAAAGATTGAATACGTTCTATCTCAGTAACTTTTTATAAATTTACAAAATTTAAAGTTCGGATAGTCATAAATTATTGAAAAATTATTATTATTACACAGTTATTGAACATTTTGGTTGGTTTTTACATAAAGTACAGGGATTATCCAATAGCAGATCACGGTTGGGGTTGAATTGATGCATTTCAGACATACGGTAGGCATCATCACTATGTCAAAATAAGGTGAGAAACACATAAATACAGTTGCCTTCAGTGTAGGCTAAACATGTTGAGTAGTTATACTCGACAAACACCCCGACTCTAAGGTTTGACCGCGGCAAACCATCTAACACCCCATTTCTGAAGGCTAAAATTAGGCTTAAAATACATAAACAAGAGGGATACATTTGATGAGGAAATGGGTGGAGGGTATTGTTTTAAATTTGAAAGTCAAAACTGATTGTAAATTTATTTTCATTACTATATTATATTTCTCATGAATTGTATATAATCGAATAAATTTATTTTACAAAAAAAGTTTATCAGAGTTCTGGAACTATTAAGTCTGTCAAGGATGATTACATCTTTGTTTTTGAAATAGATGTCCTGAAACAAAAAAATATATGCAATTATTTTAAAACCTTGTCTATCAGAATTACATTAAAAAAATACCTAAAGAAAGAGTTTATAAGAAGAAAATTAAATTTAATCAGTACGAGCAAATTAGAAATAACAGAATTCTTGGGATATTAATTTATGAAAATTTAAATATAATGATATATAAACATGCCTGTACATGCCCATTAATAGATAAATTTATAAATGAAAACTAACAATTTTATACAGCCAAACTCTACCCCCAAAATATGAAAAATAAGTCAAACACGAAGTTAACATAAAAATCTTAATGAAATACTTTTAAAATATTTTTTATTAATATATTTTTGAAAAAAAAATATTTGGTATATAGAGCTATTTTAATTTATTTCTAGATTCAATATTTTTGCTTAAAGTTACATGTTAAGATACAAAATATTTTACTTTTTTTATCAAATTAACACGTGTGTATGACAATATTCATATTTAATATATATATCAATTATCTACGTTATTATTAGGTTTAACAGTATTTGTTTTTTAAATTCCGAGTTACTAGGATAATTAGAAACTTAATTATTTAGTTTCTAATTCTATCTCAACCCATTTATATGTTAATAAATTACTATATGTTGCTTAGAAATAAACTAAAGTGGTATTTATGTGGTTAATAGGAATTTTCACTCTCACAATTTTAATAGTTATTGTCTGTTTTTGTTGGAAATATTTAGTGGAAAAATATTGCATAACACAAAACATTTTCAAATCGAATTGCTTCCAGCGGAGAAGTGCATTTAGACAGTCACCACATTCCTCCTGCAGATAAATTCATAGTAGCCAAATAGTACTGAATGATATCATAATATATAAGAATATAATACAAAAGAATGTATATAATATAATACATTTGTAAATAATCTAGTGTTTACAATATTAACTTTTTCCTTGTTTTATGTTGCTTAAAAAATATTAGCTGCATTTTTAGCAAGAGCCAAATTTTAACATTTTTCCTAACTGGGGATTGAAAATGTTAAAACGATACAATAGTATTGATTGAAATGATATAATACCATAATAAGCCACAAAAAAGACAATATAAATAACTAGCTAAAAACTAGTAAAAATATCTAACATCCGGTGGAATTATAGGTATTTACATATTATACGGAAGGCACTATTGTGGATATGTTATTTAAATGTGGTAAAAATGCACTCTGCCCACCCCTAATCCAATGCGTCTAAAAGTGAATCAAAAACATATCCTGAAGCTATATTGATGTTTATTATTTTTGTTATTACCACAGAAGGTTAATTTTATATACCTATGAAGTATCTAGTCAGGATGGATTTGGTTATAATTTTATACATTTAACCAAACAAATGTACCGATGTGAGGCTAGAATACAGATCATATGATATCACCTGGCAAAAAGTATTACATTACAGGTATATTTTAATATAGGCATGTAGTCATGTATAAAATTACAACAGTCTATCCAGGCTGAACACTTTATAAGTATATTTTAATATCGGTATATAGCAATGTATAAAATTTAGTGATGGGTCGATTCTCGATTGCAGCACAGCCAGCATTTACACATTATGCAGTAAATATTCAACGCCACTCTAATAATGTCGCATTTGCACAATGGGTAAAATATCCATCGCTGCTCTAACAAAATGTCATGTTTACACATTAGGCAGTATAATATTCGTTGCTGCTCTAACATAATGTTGCATTTACACATTGGCGATAGAATATCCATTGCCGCTCTAACATATTGTCGTTTCTACACATCGGGAGTAAAATGTCCCTCACCTCTGTAACAATGCTGCATTTACTTATCAAGTAAAATATCCGTCACCAGTTTAACATAATGTCTCGTTTTCAGATTGGCAGTAAAATACCTGTCGCCGCTCTAAGATAATGTCGAGTTTACATATTGGTGGTAAAATATCTGTCGCCGCTCTAACCTAATGTTGAGTTTACATATTGGTGGTAAAATATCTGTCGCCGCTCTAACCTAATGTTGAGTTTACACATTGGTGGTCAAAAATCCATAGCCACTTTAACATAATCTCCCGTTTATATATCTCCGCCTAGAAGCCTTGAAGGAAGTCTTGGTACACAATTCATTCTGCAATTAACCTCCATGTCTAAACTCTTAAACTCTTTAAAATGTAGGTTTCAAAGCCATGTGGATGTGTGTGTTTATGAGTGAGTTTATTAGTGATTTTTTTCCAGAACTAAGAAACTATATTATCTCTTCATTGAAAACACTTTATAGAACCATTATAAAATAAGGATAACCTTTTGTAATTAGCATATAATAATCACAAGCATATAATATGATTTACAATTTATATTTTGGTTACAAAAATTACTCTCTAAAAGACTAATGATATTTATAGGTAAACATGCCACAACTACATTTTCAAACAGAGAAGAATTAAATAACATCTGGCAATAGTTATTTATAGTAGATGTGCTTTTAACTGGCAAATTTAGGAATATGACTATGCTGGATAGAAGTATTTATGGATTAGACTCCTCACTGATCAACTTACACCTAACCAAGCATTTCAGTTAACCGAGCTAACAAAAAAAAAAAAAAAAAAATTGTAAGGTCAACCACTTCGAGAAACGATGTGTCTGATATACAAATAGAGCTGGTTACGTGTAGTATATGTCAATAGTAAAATACTTGCTTGGTTGAATCAAATTCAGCTAATAAGAGCTTAGTTGTTTATTCAGTTTTATATATTAATGACTGCTTCTGGTAGTAAACTAATTGATTTGTTTGTTCATGCTGCTTGTTAGTTAGTTATAGAACGTACTTGTTAACATATAAATGGCTATAAAGGTAATTCTCAAATCTCCTCATGTGATTAGGGCACAGTGATGCAGCATCTATATGACATACTTCTAGAGATGCCTTATATCAACTTTAATCAATTTTAAAAATATTCTTGGATGCTTATGTAGATATATAACTACATTTGTAAAAAAAAAACTGTTCTTATGTTTCAACTTATTAGGAAAAATCCTGTCATAAGACTACCTGTTACATTAAGACAGGTAGTACATTGGACATCATTGTACTATATTCGATAAGATGAAAAACAAAAATTAGATAATAAAGAAAATTGCGAGCAAACCTGAACATAATTAGAAAAGCCGATTGTGAGTGGCTCCAGTGCAAGTTGGTAGAATACCTGATAATTGAGCATTTAATGTTAAAATAGCTGTATATAACAATGTTTAGCTGTTTACAAAAAAATATATTGTTTACAAAATATATTTAGTTTGTTTAATATTATGACGTGTTCGTTGTGAATGGTAGGTTGGTATATTACAAGTATATCGTCTACATATCTTGTCCATAGTGAGATATTGTGTGTGTTTATTATAGGTTTAATTATTATTTGTTCAAAGTGTTGTAAATATATTTCTGACATGACAGATGATATGGGTGAACCCATGGGGAGTCCTGTTGTTTGTTGAATACATACAACGAAAACATACAATTCACCGTTGAAACAGAAACAAATAGAACAATCAACTTCCTCGACATTACTTTAAATATAAATGATAATAAAATAGAAACTACAGTATACAGGAAACCTACTTCCAACAACACCACAATACACTACAAATCTAACCACCCCTGGACACACAAAATTAACACTTACAGTAACATGATAAATAAAGCAATAAAATACACACAGGATAACAAACAAAAATTAAATGAAGAATTAGATAACATTACAAAAATAGCAATAGAAAATGGATACAACAAACACATTATAAAAAATATATACAATAAATTCACAAAAAAACCTAACCGCAACACAACACTACAACCGGAACACGGAAATAATGAAAATAAAAAAATCTACCTAAAATATAAATACACCAATAACAAAATAGAAAAAATAACAAATATATACAACAAAGAATACTACACTCCAACTTACAAACCAAACAACAAAATAATAAAATATCTTAATAACACAAACCACAAAACAAATTCAGAAAAACATAACCTATCAGGAATTTACAAAATCACATGCAACAACTGTAACGCTTTTTACATAGGAAAAACAACCAGAACATTTAAAATAAGATTTGAAGAACATTTTAGAGCATTCAAAAACAAAAATTCTAAAGTATCAAATGTTACAGCACACCTAATATCCCATAAACACGAAATAACAAATTACGAAAATAACCTAACCATACTTGAAATAAATAACAACCCAATAGAACTAAACTCACTAGAAAAATACCACATTTATAAAAACATACACAACAATTTAATGAATCTACAAACAACATATACAGAAGACATACTATATAGAAACATCATACACACAGATCAAGAAAAAGTGTGCGTAACGTCAACAAACACCAACTTCACAGACCGAACATCTACAACAGAGGAGCATCAGTGATTCGACAATGGTCAATTGACCGAAAGGTGCCTCATCACTCAAGGTAAAATTATTGCACTTAATGGTGGATAAAATTACTTACAATAGTAATATATTAACTTCATAAAGTCAGTGCAACGGAAAAACAATGGATAACGTTAAATATCAAGAATATATATATATGAAGTTAATATATTACTATTGCTTTTACCTTGTTGTGATGAGGCACCTTTTGGTCACTTGATCATTGTCGAATCACTGATATTTTTGTGGTGTAGATGTTTGGTCCGTGATGTTGGTATTTGTTGACGTTACACGCAATTTCTCTTGATCTGCGTGTATGATGTTTTTATAAAGTATGTCTTCTGTATATGAGTTCTGTAGGTTCATTAAATTGTTGTGTGTTTTTATTAATGTGGTATTTTTCTAGTGAGTTTAATTCTATTGGGTTATTATTAATTTCAAGTATGGCTAGGTTATTTTCTTAGTTTGTTATTTCGTGTTTATGGGATATTAGGTGTGCTGCAACATTTGATACTTTTGTATTTTTATTTTTGAATGCTCTGTAATGTTCTTCAAATCTTACTTTAAATGATCTGGTCGATTTCCCTATGTAAAATGCATTGCAGTCGTTACATATAATTTTGTAAGCTTCTGATACGTTATGTTTTTCTGTATTTGTTTTGTGGTTTGTGATATTAAGATAATTTATTATTTTGTTATTTGGTTTGTATGTTGGAGTGCAGTATTCTTTGTTGTATATATTTGTTAGTTTTTCTATTTTGTTATTGGTGTATTTATATTTTAGGTAGATTATTTTATTTTTATTATTTTTGTGTTCAGGTTGTAGTGTTGTGCTGAGGTTAGGTTTTTTTGTAAATTTATTGTATATGTTTTTTATAAGGTGTTTGTTGTATCCATTTTCTATTGTTACTTTTGTAATGTTATCTAATTCTTCATTTAACTTTTGTGTGTATTTTATTGCTGTATTTATCATGTTACTGTAAGTGTTAATTTTGTGTGTCCAGGGGTGGTTAGATTTGTAGTGTATTGTGGTGTTATTGGAAGTAGGTTTTCTGTGTACTGTAGTTTCTATTTTATTGTTATTTATATTTAATGTGATGTCAAGATAGTTAATTGTTCTGTTTGTGTCTGTTTCAACAGTGAATTGTATGTTTTTGTTGTATATATTTAGTATTATGATGTGTTCGTTGTGAATGGTGGGTTGGTATATTACAAGTATATCGTCTACGTATCTTGTCCATAGTAAAATATTATGTGTGTTTAGTATAGGTTTAATTATTATTTGTTCAAAATGTTGTAGATATATTTCTGACATGACTGATCCCATGGGCAGTCCAGTTGTTTGTTGATAGTATTTATTGTTAAATTGGAAGTAATTTTGGTTACATATGTGTTTTGTTAGTGTTATGACTCTATTTATTGTTTTCTTTTTCGTTATTGTGTATTAGTTTGTTTTTCATTATTTCTATGGCTTCTTCTATTGGGATACTAGGGTACATGTTAGTTATGTCATAACTTATTATTTTAGTGTTGTTTGTTTCTATGTTTTTTATTTTATTAATTAATTCGTATCCATTTTTTATATTGTATGTGTTGTTGATTTGTATTTTATATCTTATTATTTTGTCTAGTATTTTTGTGATTATGTAGGATTTTGCTGTTTTGAAATTTATTAGTGGTCTGAATGGTGGGGTTTGTGGATTTTTGGTATTCCTGTTAATATTGGTGCACATGGTTTGAATGGGTATAGTCTTGTGTGGTATTTTAATTTATTGTTATAGTTTAGGATATTTTGGTGTGTGACTATTAGGTTTTTTATTGTAATAAGGTATTTGCTAGTTGGGTCTGGGATTTGTTCGTATTTATTTTCTTTTATGTAGTTAGTCATTGAATCGTTGTATTTGGTATTTTCTATTATTACTGGTGTAATTGTTTTATCGGATTTTAATATTAAGTAGTCGTTGTTTTCTAGTTTTTCTCTGAGTTTTATAATTTCTTTTTTATTTATATATTGTTCCGTTTTTTTTGTTTTTTCCCGTTTTTATTATTTTAATTTTATTATTAATATTGTTTCTTATGTGTTCAGTATTTTGGTGGGTAATTTTGGGGATGTTAGATTCTGTGTCAACTATTAGGTTTTTTATTATTTGTTTTTTGTTGAAATTAGGTAGGTTAACAATAAATACTATCAACAAACAACTGGACTCCTCATGGGATCACCCATATCATCAGTCATGTCAGAAATATATCTACAACACTTTGAACAAATAATAATTAAACCTATACTAAACGCACGTAATATTTTACTATGGACAAGATACATAGACGATATACTTGTAATATACCAACCCACCATTCACAACAAACACATCATAATACTAAACAAACTAAATATATACAACAAAAACATACAATTCACTGTTGAAACAGAACAATTAACTATCTTGACATCACATTAAATATAAATAACAATAAAATAGAAACTACAGTACACAGAAAACCTACTTCCAACAACACCACAATACACTACAAATCTAACCACCCCTGGACACACAAAATTAACACTTTCAGTAACATGATAAATAAAGCAATAAAATACACACAAAAATTAAATGAAGAATTAGATAACATTACAAAAGTAGCAATAGAAAATGGATACAACACCTTATAAAAAACATATACAATAAATTTACAAAAAAAACCTAACCCAAACACAAAACTACAACCTGAACACAAAAATAATAAAAATAAAAAAATCTAACTAAAATATAAATACACCAATAACAAAATAGAAAAACTAACAAATATATACAACAAAGAATACTACACTCCAACATACAAACCAAATAACAAAATAATAAAATATCTTAATAACACAAACCACAAAACAAATACAGAAAAACATAAAGTATCAGAAGTTTACAAAATTACATGTAACGACTGCAATGCATTTTACATAGGGAAAACGACCAGATCATTTAAAATAAGATTTGAAGAACATTACAGAGCATTCAAAAATAAAAATACAAAAGTATCAAATGTTGCAGCACACCTAATATCCCATAAACACGAAATAACAAACTAAGAAAATAACCTAACCATACTTGAAATTAATAATAACCCAATAGAATTAAACTCACTAGAAAAATACCACATTTATAAAAACACACACAACAATTTAATGAACCTACAGACCTCATATACAGAAGACATACTATATAAAAACATCAAGAGAAAACACAGATCAAGAGAAAATGCGTGTAACGTCAACAAATACCAACATCACTGACCGAACATCTACACCAGAAAAATATCAGTGATTCGACAATGGTTAAGTGACCGAAAGGTGCCTCATCACACAAGGTAAAATCATTGCACTTAATGGTGGATAAAATTACTTACAATAGTAAAATATTAACTTCATAAAGTCAGTGCAACGGAAAAACAATGGATAACGTAAAATATCAAGAAAAAAAATATATATATAAGTACATGATTCAGCTTCATATAACTTCATTTTTCAAAATGTTCTTAAAACAAAGTTAATACTGCATTAGTTATTTAATTAGTCAAAAAGCTATTTATTATCTATATTAATTGATTTTTAATATTCTCCAAGTACAAAGGATGAGGAAAGGTTCTATACCAAATGCAATGGTGGTATTGAAACTCTATACAAAATGAAATTTTATACAATGATATGTTAATGATTCTTTCAAGAGGCAAATACTCATTAGATAAATATTTAGTTAGTATTACACCAAGTGAAATAATCTGTACTTACGCAGCCTGTAACTGTTTGTTACCACTGAGCACAACATATGCAGATTGTGTCTCCTTCTGTTTTTGCTGTAACATATTCAATGTGCCCAAAGGAGTGTCTGTAGAGCTCATCTGCTTCATTAACTGCAAATGATAAAATATTCATTAAATAACTAAAAAATAGCGATGGGCCGATTCGGATTCTCGATTCCAGGAATCGTCGATTCTAGGTGGTATCGAGGTATCGTCGATACTCGATTCTTCATTGATAAAAGTGTCGATTCCAATTCCTATTTTATTAACTATTAAAATATGTGTATGGAGTAATTGATTGGAAAAATAATTAACTACCAAATATGTCTTATTTATGTATTTGTTGCTTTGAATGAATTAAACGATTAAATCAAATACCGATTTGAGATAACGAAAATATTATTTATGAAGCAACAACAAAGAAGATCGTAACCAATCCTGGTCGTTTGTCATCGCTCGTCTCTCTATCTCCCTCTCACTAGAGAGGGTTCGATACAAAATCTCTCTCTCTCTCTCTCTCCCCATCTTGCTGCCACTGATTCAGGGGCATATTAAAAACTACCCTATTTCTATTATTTTTTTAAATCTTTATGTTGTTCGTTTGTTTTTAATTTTTGTTTTGTTTTGAGAGACAATGTAAATAGGCTTAGGTATTTTTCACATTTTAGGTAAGTTCACATTTTTAACTTTAAAATAAGTCATTACTATTATCTGATATGTTTTTATGCTTTTAAAAATTCCTATTGATAAATTAAGGTTGAAGGTTTTGTGTAGCCTATTACCTTAAAACAGAACTTTTAAAAGGTTTTGCCGGATGACCAAGATGTTAACTAAATTAATTATTAGATACCTAGCATGTAAGCTAATATAACTTAAAAGAATCGAGAATCGACTAAAGAATCGAGAATCGAAAGGAAAATTTTAGGAATCGGCCCATCCCTACTAAAAAATATAAATATTCATAAAACAAAAGCCCAATTAACACCGGAAAAGGCATTAAAATACTTGGCATCAAATATATTTGAATTTTGTGATTTAGACAAGAGATTGACAGATTACATAGGTAATAATTTGGTCTTTATAATGTAATTTATGTCTGCCTATATACATATCTTTATAATAACAATTAGGAATTAATTAGTTTAAAAAATACTCAATTCCTTATTATGTATATTATTAAAACATTAAACAATTTTATCATGAAAACTACCACACACAAACATAAACATTTACAAAAGGTAAAGTGGAGTAAGCTTTAGCATAATTAATTTTGGAAATCTCTCACACATAAACCCGCAACATTTAAACATGATGTTTTATTTATTGAAAGATTCTTTGTTTAATGCTCTATGAAATTAAGTGCAATATTTTACCATAATCAAATTGTTTATCAGTAACTTTTCACTAAAAGATGCCAATTGCTAACACGGATGTCTGAGACGAGTGTTGCTGCATTGATTCTAAAACATTTTGACTCATTTATGTATATCCTTTTTAGGTAAATCTATGGACTATAGCACAAAATGACACAAACTGCCTAACTGAGGAAGACAAAATACCTTATGTATAAAATTTATGAAAAATTATAGGTATTTTACTTACTTATAATCACTTTATCTCTTGGATAAAAAATGTTTTTGAAAAAATTACTCTTCTTAAAACATGTTTCAATAAAAAGTTTTCAAAAAAAATTCTTCACAAATAATGAATTTTTACATAAAGTCCATTTCTGTGAGCAATATTTACATTCGAACTTCACTTATGGGGCAATAATACTCTCATGGAAAACACAAGATAGGTAAGATAAGGTAAGATGAAAAATACATTGAGACAATCTTTGGCGTGGGTTGTATTAAAATTTGAGCTCAATCGCTGCAGATTTTTCTGAGTTTTTGATGCATACACAAACCAACATAACATTTTTATAAATAGAGATATAATGCTTTATAAGTGGGAATATTTTTGTAGCAAAATACAATTTAATTGACGAGATATTAATTTGTGCCAGGTGGATCATTTGAGTTATGAATAATTTCATTACTTGAAGTTAACACTGTCATCTTCAGAATGTACTCAGTAATATTTGTGAAAAACAAAAATGAAAGTTACCTGGAATTTAGTACAGTTTACCCTTTATTTTGAACACTTTGTTTAATCAAACCATTTATTCGACCCATGCTGGTCTAGAAGTGGGCTAATTATCTGGAATCTACTTTATATAAATTGACAAATATGTAATAAAAACCCAAATATTTTAATGATTATATTTTCCAAACACACAAATGAATATAGATAAAATCAAATTAAATGTAGAAATTAATTTTGTTCATTCAGTAACAATTTATAGTAGTTGTCAAGGCAGTAAAACATAACATTTGTTAGATATTAATTGTAACAAAATTACAACTATTAAAAGTAAAATTATTATTAAAACCTGCTTGTTATAACTTACAACTTCCTGTTCATTCTTTTTCATTCGCTTTTCTACCTTGTTCTTTCCAGGTCCTTTACCATGAAACTTGTGAGACAAATACCTGAAATAACGTATACAAAAATTATTTCATGTTTTATATAGATCAGTCAAGTTGGCTATTAACACCTATGAAGGATTTCGAATTGACAGAGTTTAAGGTAAGGAGAAAAACATCTTCAATTGAAGAAATAAAAAAGAGATATGTATCATGTGTGCAGGATAATATAGTTGAAGAATAATTCCAATTTCTCAAGGTAAAAAGCCTTAAAACATTATTATATTTAGGATACTTCACAATAAAATTAAAATACAAAGAAAGAAAATAACAAAAGCGGTTCATCACCAAATACTAAATTACTACCAGATGGTAGAAGTTAAAATAGAGGAGAATCCTATTAAAGACAGAATGAATTAAAGGAACTGGGATCATTCGGTTTAAATATATGTAGTCAATAACATCTGTCTGTTTTATCACAAAACATAGTATTTAAAGGTAGGCCATATATCTTTTTATTGCTATAATTTTTACCTGAAAGCCTCTTTAGCACATAGGACATGCCCATTATCATCAATATAATCCAACTTCACATTGGGTTTGTAACCATCCTTCTCCTTAAAGTCCATAGTAGGACCCATGTAACGTTCCCTTCTGCCAAATTTATCATCCTCTCTATAACAATCAACATAATATATTATAGCAAATTAATGTAAATCTGACAAACAGCCAGGTGTTTGTAGAGTTTGACTACATTTACAAACACATAACAATTTTTAATCTTCAGCAAGCATTATTGAGATATAACTACTGAGACATAAGATATGGAAATTCACACCATAACTAACAAAGCTAAACCAAAATTAAAACAAAATAAATCTTAAATAAGGCAACATTATGCATTACTACATGTAATGTAGTAAAAGTTTAAAAAGTAGTGATGATTAACGCAATTTTTTTAAAGTTGTAATTATGATGGTTCACATCATCTATTAATTTCTAACACTTCCAAATTATTGATTTCTCTACTTTTGTTGTTATAATGAATGAATGACATATATTTGAATTAAAACTATGATTACAATTTAACAAATAGCAAGTAACAAGTAAATCACCTTTACCATGTATTGCATACAGTGAATATGATCTGTGATTCTTGTTTAAATAGAAATAGTTTATTATAAACACAGTTACAATATTTATAGCTAATTGTATGAACACCACAAAATAAATAATATAAATATTAAAGTTATTTATTGTTTGGTTTAGTTTTATATTTCATTCAATCCTATGAGGGGTTTGTGTTGTGTTTGTTCTTTCATACTTTACCTAATTGCCCTGTTAGCCAATCTATATATTTTAGACAAGTGAAGCAATATCACATTTTATTGAACTATTCTTAATGGAGTTTCACCAAGAACAAATTGTTTATTATAAAGATATTAATATTTAATTAAAAATTGTACACAATTAAAAATGTTCCTCATCAATATTTAATTGCTTGGCATCATTTTTAGAAAAAGAAGCTAAGATCCATTTCAGTTTTCAAACAATCAATGTCTCATTTACAACTACAGTAGAGTCTCGAAAATCCGAGTCCCGATATTTCAAGCTTCCTTATAAATTCAAACACGTATTTCTATTTGTGCCTATTTTAGTATTTCTATTTGTGCCTATTTTATCTTTTTGAAAAAAAATCCAGTGTCCAAGAAATGTTTATAGCCATAAAGAAAATGAATCAGGCATTCAAGGAATATTTATATCAATACATCATGCAAATGAATCAGGCCTCCAAGAAATCTTTATATAAATACAGTATTTTTCTTCCTCCCCAATCTGTTGTTATGCTGTCACTCATGGTCACTGTTATGTTGTGTTTGAATGTCTGTATCAGTTATGTTTAGATAACAGAAGGTCAATGGGCCATAAAATCTTTTTTACTTACCCTGTAAGTTTTGACAGTCAACAAATATCCCTGCACAAATGTATTGTGTGTGACATATCAGAAAATAAACTCTTGAAGCAAACAAATTCATCAATGAAGACACTCATGATTAGCTGGACTGGTCTTTATTCTCCCTATCAGAGTCCATTAAAAAGTCCTATTTTTTTTTAATGGTCAGGAACATTTTACATGTAATTCGAGTTGGTCTCGGTATCATTCACCTCGAAATATTGAGACTCTAAAATACATCTAAATACAATATGGCCCCTGGGAGCAACATATTTTTGAAGATTTTTACACTGTTTCTTTAAAAAATTTTTTTTCTTTCATTTTTTAAATTATAATATTTGTTGATATTTTTTTTTACTTATTTTCTCATGTTAACCAAACTTTACCAAAATTAAAATCAGAACAGTTAGTTTCTATGACCACTTAAAAATTTTAACTGATAAATATTATCTTTAAAACTCTGAAATTTGACAGCTGACCTTGTTGAAATGATATAAAATATAAATTATACTAAAAACATGACTTTTCTTGATAGCAATGATTTATGGGAGATAAGGTTGAAAGTATAATTAATTTATATCACTATGCTGTAATGTCCATGTTTTAGCATTAAACTGTGATACATATACCATACTTACTTGTGTATATAACGCATGTAAATTTCAACCCAAAACCTTATTTTGTTTAAACAAAAACCTTTTCAAGAAATATAGAAATTTCTTTCAATGTACATCCTTCCTCAGCAGATATTTTTTATATCGTGGTAAAAAAACCTTAATAATAAGCACCTAATTTTATATGGTATATTTTCTTAAAAATTAGAAACCAAATCAAAATAAATAAATTTTGCTGAATCTATCAAAATCTCGGCAAAACCTGCTAACTTTATTAGTTTTGCTTCTTTTTTTCTCAGAAATGTTTTCATTTTGCTAAAATTCACAAATTTTCTGTGTAATGTTCAGCCTAAATATATTTAACATAAAAATATACTTAATATTCAGCCATAATATTTATATGTCAGAGAAGAGATATGGAAGCACTTTAACACTTACACATGCGTCTTGTCTTCTATAGAATAATTTTGTGCCTGAAGATGAGCAAATCTTGAGGCAGAAGGTCTTTTGCTAGTTTCCTTTTCTAAGTAACCTTTACTACTAGCCAAACGCAATGCCCCTGCCACTCCTGTACCCAGATCAGGTTCTGCATCTAGGATATGTGCTTCGAATGGAGTAATTTCCACAGGTTTATCATCTATAACAAATTAATTTATATAATAAAAATTGAATAATTATTTTGAAAGTAACATTTCCGCAAGCCAATCAATCATAATTTTATACCTCTCAGAAACTAAATCTTAAAATACTGATCTTATACAATTTCTGAGATCTATCATCTCTCTCAGGGGTTGCACCTATCTGAGTTGGACTCAACATCCAAAAAGATAATTTGTATATATGAATTATCTATAGTTCCTCATTGGGAAGCTATTTACAGGCATTTAAAAACACTACAATAATGTAACACGGTATCCAATTTATAAAACAGAGACTATCTTACTAAGACATCACACTAATTTTAGTGACTAACTGTAAAGAAATATATGACACTTCACTGAACATAAACTATTCATCATAAATAATGGTAACTTTAAATTAACTATTAAAATAGCTTATTAAATTTTTGTTATTAGATTTAAAAATACATGATTATTATAATCACCTATAACAAATCCCAAGTCAAGAATAAAAATAAAATAAAAACATGGTGATCCCATGGAGAGTCCAGTTTTTTGTTTATAGTATTTACTGTTAAACTGGAAGTAATTTTGGTTACAAATGTGTTTTCTTTCTTGTTATTGTCTATTAGTTTGTTTTTTATTATTTCTATGGTTTCTTCTATTGGGATACTAGGGTACATGTTGGTTATGTCATAACTAATTATTTTTGTGTTGCTTTTTGTTCCTGTTTTTTATTTTATTATCCATTTTTTATATTGTATATGTTGTTGATCTGTATTTTAGATCTTATTATTTTGTCTAGTATTTTTGCGATTATGTAAGATGGTGCCGTCTTGAAATTTATTAGTGGTCTAAATGGTGTGTTGGGTTTGTGGATTTTAGGTATGCCTGTTAATATTGGTGCACATGGTTTAAATGGGTAAAGTCTTATGTGGTATTTTAATTTATTTTTATAGTTTAGGGTATTTCTTTGTGTTACTATTTGGTGTTTTATTGTATTAAGGTATCTGTTAGTTGGGTCTGGGATTTGTTCGTATTTATTATCTTTTATATGGTTTGTCATTGAATTGATGAATTTGGTATTTTCAATTATTACTGGTGTGTTTGTTTTATCTGATTTTAATATTTGTTGTTATTTTTTAGTTTTTCTTTGAGTTCCATAATTTCTTTTTTGTTTATATATTGTTTTGTTTTATTGGGTTAATTATTAATGCTGTTTCTTATCTGTTCTGTGTTTTGGTGGGTAATTTTATGGATGTTAGATTCTGTGTCAACTATTAGGTTTTTTATTATTTGGTTTTTGTTAAATTGGGTAAGTTATATTTGAAAGCATTTATTATTATTTTTTCTTATTCAGTGAATTGTGTTTTAGTTAGGTTTATGAATTTTTATTGTTAGAGATGTGGTTTGGGTGTTGGTTTGTTTTTAGACTAGTTTTTAGGTTATGTTGGTTTTTTAAATTTTCGATTTGTTTGTTATGTTTATTTATTGTATTTATTTAATGTTTCATTATGTTTTGTTGTTATCTTTTATTGTAATATAAATGTAAATGTATCAAAGGTTTTCATAATTTCTAAATTGGTTGTGTACAGTTGTAGGTTAATTTGGCTTTTATTACGGTAAGCAGATTTAATATTTTCTTTAATCACGTGTAATTCGGCTATTTTGTTTATTTTGATGTATAGTTTAGCGTATTATGGTGTAATGTTGAGAGATATGCATTTTTTATTGAAAGTTATCCTGTTAATGGAGTTTTGAAGTTTGATGTATAAGTTGAATTATTTCCAGTAGAGTTGTTTACATCGGTTGGTGTTAAAATCATGATATTTTACTTTGTCCATTATTTTTCCGTTGCACTGACTTTATGAAGTTATTATTATTAATTGTAAACATTTTTTCCACCACTAAATGCAATAAATAAAAAAGGGATATATAAAGAAGTAAGAAATTAAGAAATAACAAATAAACAAGTAGCTATAATAAGTGTAATAAAAATTAATAAATAGAAAATAACTGTGATAAAAGTACAAATGGATTGAAAAAAAATGAGCTGAATTAGAAAAAAAAATATTAACTTTATTGGCATAGTCAATAACTACGACGCTGACCCAAATTCCAGACGTGTACTTCTTTAAAGATAAAATGAATAATATAAATTTCATTTAACTCTTCACATTCAAGTAGAATATGCTACATAGATTGTCATGTCACTACAAATAAATATAGAACGGTTTATTAGAGTTTGTTACAAACAATCCCTCCCTACGATATGAGAAACACTATATCTTCAAAGACTCTACAGTTTTCAATCCTTAATTCTAGTTACAGTAGAGAACATATTTTTCTTTACATAGAAAATCAGATGTCATGGCATGTAGTACAGATAATGAACACATCTATGGCAAAATGGATTTGTTTAATGAAGGTTATTTCATCCTAATGACCTCTTCGAGAGGCAAAACTGCAACTAAATCACAGATATTTAAAAGTTTGATTTTTAATGTATAAAATGGAATTATTGTATATGACCATACAAGTGACGAAAATATTTTCAGTCATGGGAATGATTCTAGAGATTAGGTTTAATCTCAAATCACAAATAAGTCTAATGTTTTCAGTATTGGGAATGATTCTAGAGATTGGGTTTAATCTCAAAGGACAAATAAATCTAATTTTTTCAGTCTTGGGAATGATTCTAACCCAACCATTACCAAATAAGGGCAAATGTGTTCAATAAGTACTGTTCAGCTGATTTCCTTATACAGCTTAGGGATCTGTACACAATAAATGTGTATCATCATTGTGCACCAGGCATCCAATACGTTTAATCATTTCTTCATTGTCAGTTCCATTATACTTTTACTACATAATTTATTGCAGGTTAATAAAATATTTTTAAAACTGGTTTGTAGTATCTTAAATCAGGTTTTCATCATATTTTAGCAGCAGATTCACAAAGATGTATTCTAAACTTAAGTACATTAGAGCATCAATTATCCAAACCAATGAAATCACACCAATCCTGATAGTAAAAATCACACTAAATATTTCAAAATTATGTACTATACAGTATTGTTAAAGCTTTATGTTTTAACAGGTTATTAAACGCTAATGTAAAAAAGTAGTAATTAAAAAAATGTAATAATTGGTAACTTTTGTTTTATACAAGTCTTAATAAAAGTTATAATTTAAAAGAAATAACACTTCAATGCTGCTTTTTGTTACAATAAACTTTTAATATCTTAAAATGACATTCCTTGTTATCTTTTACAAAGTCACTTACTAATTAAAATTTCTTATTTCCTCTACAAAGAATTACAAAAATTAAGCTTTATTAGCCTAAGTCTAAATTTTGTTATGGCAGCAAGAAGTTTAGTTATAAAATTTAATATGAATTGAAATTGATTTAATTATTTCAATTTGAGCTTGAGCTCTCTTTATCTCGGGTTAAATAGGTGGGTTTTCTAAATTTTGACTAATAAATTTTGAGTTGGCACTTTCAAAAAAATATCTAATTTACAATTTTTACAAGTTAAAATTTTTACAAGTTATTTTAGTTCTTAATTAAATATATTTCCTGAATAATGTCTTCTTAATTGATCAGTTCAATTATTTGGCCTATTGTTACTCTGTAATTACGATTTAAATATGATACTGCACTTTCCGCACTAGTTAAAAAAATAAAATTTTTACAGCCAATTCTGAATACGTCTTCCTCGTTCCGATGCTTGGTTCCAACTCTGACTGACGCTACCTTTTTTTAGAAAAAAATGGCCAAATCGTGAATTTCCGCTAATTTTTCGTTTATTCCTTGCAAGTAACAGCTTTACGGATGTCATGTTCTTCTTCTTTACGGATACACTTCTTCTTCTTAACAACTGTACTTAAATTTCTTTGCATTTAAATCCAAAACTGTTTTATATTATATTTCCATGAGAAATATTTAAAACGAACATCTGTTGCCGGTCAATGCGCACGCAACTCCACAAATCCGTTATGCAACGTGTTTACTCCAGCACATTTCACTAGCTTGCCGTGTGAAAGTTTTAAGTGTCTTTTTACATAGTTCTATTTAAATTGTTACCTATCAATTATTTCTAATACATATTCTTTATAAATAGTGATTTGTGTGTTTTTTTTTCTTTTATATAAAATTTTGTGATTAGATCTAAAATGTGGCCGTGTGAATTTTCTATACAAGTGAAATTAGGTTATGTTTACAATTCGTTCCTGGTATATTTTAGTAATTTTTACATACTGAATTTATTTTTATATATTTATCTTATTTTGGTAAGTGCCTTTTATATGTATACTACTTCAAAATGTTACATAGTCCCCAAATTTAGATAAAAAAAAATTTTGATTCCGAAATTCCTTTTTTTATCTCAATTTTCACATTTTGGGAGTAAACTCTTACTCTATCCTTCTTGCTTGTCTGCTGCCATCTAATTACATATGATATACTTAACTACTAACAATACAATAAATTAACAATTAACATTTAACCAACAATACTCTTACTCTTAACATCTCGTACATTAATCATTTTCTGATTCTTAGAGTCTATTTTATAAACTTTTTCTTTTTCTTTCCTTATTTTAAATTTAATAGAATGGAATCTTTCCAATCATAAGTCTTTTTATTTATCTATATAATCTATCTTCTGACACAGTGTTCCTTTTTTTTTTAATTTTAGCCTAACCGAGTCATAGCATGTCTAGGTTGTTTGTAGGTTAGGTCCTTGTTCTTATTCATTCATCCCTTCCTATTTTATTTATTTTTACATATTTTTTTTTTTTTTATTTCTTTATATTTTTTTTCAAGTGTTTGTTTAATCATTAAGTTATTTCTGGTCTATTGTCATTTCCGGTTTATTTGTTATCTATCCCTCCTACATTCGCTTCCTTCTCCTAATACTTTTATATCCTGAGTCATTCCTGTTGTTACCATCTTATTATCCCTTGTTATTTTCCTTTCTCTCGACTTCTCCCTTTATTTATTTAATTGGTTCTACCTGAAATTTATCTGATTCTCCCTGGTGTGCCTCCCTTGGTTCATAAAATTTCTTTAACAAGCTAATATGGAAAATTCCTCTAATTTTATTGCTTCTAGCATCTTTGATTTCATAAGTCGCTTTGCCATATTTCTTGGTGATCACATAAGGTCCATCATATACATAAAATAATTTTGCCATCTCACCTCTTATACCCTGTGGTTGCCAATTTTCTTTTACTAATACCTTGTCCCCAACATTTAATTCTTCTATTTTATGAGTTTTATTAAATTTCTCTGCTCTCTTATGAGCCTTTTTCTTAATTCTACTCCTAGCAATTTCTAAATGTCTTTCTAAATTTATTAATTTTGAACTCCAGCCAAAATTTTTTATTTCCTTTTGCCAAAACCTTTCATCCTGAATTCCTAGTTGTAGCTGGTTAGGTGTGTATCCTGTAGTCTCATGAGGAATTTCATTAATTGCCTGGTTAATAACCTCTACATATTTTCCCCATTCTCTATGGTTATGATGACAATATGTTCTCAAACATCTAATGATCTCCTTATTCACCCTCTCAACGATATTGCTTTGTGGCCTCCTTATTGGAGAAAATATTGGTTTCATTTCTCTATTTTTTTTATATACTCCAGCCATTTCTTATTATTAAACTGGGTTCCATGATCAGTCTGTATTCTTTCTACTCTCCCGAAATTTTCTATATAATTTTCTAAACATTTAATTGCCTCCCCTGTGGTTGCCTTTTTCAATTTATAGATTTGAACGAATTTTGTAAATACATCTAACATTACTAATAAATACTTATAGCCTCCTACAGTTCTTTGAAATGGTCCTATAAAATCAATTGACAATTGCTCCTTTGGTTTTTCCACTTGGATCCCTTTCATCTCTCCAAAATTACCTTGGGTTACATTTTTAGCTCTTTGACAAATATTACATGTTTTAATAATTCCCCTAATGCTTTTTCCCATCTTCTTCCAAGTGAAGCTCTCTGATAATATGGTATGACATTTCTTAGCTCCTGCATGCAGGTAATATTCATGACAAGTACCCACTATTTCTTTAATCATTCCCTTTGGTACTACTATTTTCCAACTTTCCCTATTTCTTTTGTATACTAAGTTATTAATAATTTTATAATTTTGAGGATAATTTTGAATGTTTTCTTTTATTTCTCTAACTTCCAAATCTTCTACTTGTAATTTACTAAATTCTTTAAATTTTGTACACATTTCCATATCCATAACTCTTTCTATATAATTTATTTGTAATTCTGAATTTTGGTCTCTTCTTTCAAACTTATTTTTGTCACAAGGGTTCCTGCTCAATAGGTCTGCAACTACATTTTCTTTTCCTTTACAGTGTTCAATAGTATAATCATACTCTTGCATTAGTAATATCCATCTATGCAATCTTGAATTTAAAATTTTACAAGTCTTAATAAAAGTTAAGGCCTGATGGTCAGTCTGGATCACAATTTTTCTTCCTAGGATGATCTGTCTTGCTTTCTGCAGACAAAACAATATAGCAAGTAATTCCTTCTCAGTGGTATAATATTTAACTTCACTTCCTTTTAATGTGCGGCTCATAAACATTACTGCCTTTTTCTTCCCCTTTTCATCAATCTGATAGATGTGTCCTCCTATGGCATATTCACTGGCATCTGTTTGTAGGTAAAATGTTTTCTGGTAATCTGGGTGAGTAAGTACATTTGTTTCCAAAAATTTTTTCTTTAATTTAATAAAATTTCGCTCCTAATCTTCTGTCCAAATAAATTTGTTTCTATTAGATAATAATTTTAATAATGGTTGTACAAATTCTGAATATTTTTCTATAAATTTATTATAATAATTAGCCATTCCAATAAAACCTTTTAACTGTCGAGGATTTTTAGGTGAGGGAAATTCTAATATAGCTCTAACCTTCTCTTCATCCATTTTTACTCCATTTGTAGTCAATCTATATCCTAAGAATGAAATATCTTTTCTACAGAACTCTGATTTATCAAATTTAATGGTCATGTTGTTTTTTAAAAAAATTTGGAAGATCTTTTCTAGGTGTTTTTTATGCTCCTCAAATGTCTCAGACATACAGACTATATCATCTACATATATTAAGGTGAAATCTTCTAATTCCTCCCTCATAATACTGTCCATAGCTCTTGCCAATGCTGCTAGAGATGTTTTCAATCCATAGGGTGTAACAACAAACTGGTATGTTTTCCCTCTATGTTGGAATGCAGTATATTTTCTTGACTCCTTTTCCAATTCAACCTGCCAGAAACTGTTAGTGAGGTCCATGGTACTCAACCAATTAACTCTCTTTGCTCTGTGTAGAATCTCATTTATTCCTCTATAGCAATCATAATCCGGAATTATAATTTCATTTAGTTTTCTTGCATCTAAACATAATCTAACTTTCCCATTGGTTTTGATGACTGGGACTATTGGATTAATATATGGACTAGTACTTCTTTCAATTATACCTAACCTCAACATTTTCTCTATCTCTTTTTGTACCTGATCTTGGTACTTTGTAGGAATTGGGTAATTTCTTTGGTAAAATGGTACATCTTCCCTAACTTTAATCTTATGTTTATATGCAGTGCATAAACCGGGCTGGTCTGAAAATACTTCTTTATACTTTTCTATTAAATCACTCATCTCCTGTCTTTGTTCCTCAGTTACCTCTTCATTCCCTATTCTTTCAAAAATATCCTCTTTTTTTATCTCTCCCTTCTCTTGTACAATTTTAATATAATTTTGACTCTGGTTTCCAAAAGTTTCAAATTCTTCCCATTTTTCCATATCATTCATTCCTTCCTGTTCATCACAACTCAATTCCTCCTCCATCTCATTTTCAAAATTATTCATCTCCCCTTTAAATTTTGTCTGCCCATCTACACTCATTTTTGATTTATATAATTTGTTTTCATATTTAAACTCCATCTCCCATTTTCCAAAATCAAGTTGTGCCTCCACATCCATCAACATATCCGTACCTATAATAAATTTTCTCAATAAGCCTGGCACCACTAGGCATTGAAACGGATATTTTACCCCTCCTATTTCTCCTATTACCATGATCATTTTGTTTATCTTTTTAGTTTTCTTATTTGTTGCAGTCCGAATGGTTAAATTTTTTATTGGTAAGATTTCTATTTTTCCTATTTTATTTTTATTCTCTAACATCCATTTCTCCTGGATACATGTTACGTTACTGCCTGTGTCTATTAATGCTAGTAAACTTGTATCTTCCATCTTAATCTCTATCTCTGGGTTTATTATTTTTTTTTCAATTCCTAAATTATAATTTCTCTCCTCATCTTCTTGTTCTAAAAATTTTCTACTGATTAATACATTATTTATAGTTAACTTAATTTTATCGTAGGAGCTTTTATCAAATTTTATCACTGGCAACCTCATTTGTTCTGTTTGATGCTCCTTTTCCTGATCCAAGGCGACGATACCAGTGTTCTCTAGTTTTCCGTTTGACTATGTGCACCATCCTCCTTCCTTGTCCCCACACATCTCCTTGTCTCTATCTGATTTACTTCCTTCTGGCTCCTGTCATTTGTTCTGTAATTCCTGTCTCCTCTATTTTCTCGATTATTTTCCTGCCCTGGTCTTGGTTCAATATTCCCCCTCATATGATTATCTATTCTTCTGTTAAAAAACTGGACATATGGCCGTCCTTCACTTCTATATTCATTCCTTCTATACAATTCTCCTGGTCCTGGAAATCTTCTATTTCCCTGCTGTCTCATCCCTTCCTCACCCCTTCTGGGTGGAAATCTATTTCCATTCTGTTCCTCTCTAGGGGTAGGCCTATTCCATGGTCCCCTGTTTCTCTGTCTTATTTCCTTATTTCTCTCCTCTATATCCTCCTCATTTAGCATCCTTTCCATCTCTCGGATCGTTTTTATATTTTGTACTCTTCTTGACAACTGTATCCTTTCATTAAAATGCCGGCTTAATCTCCGGACTATCTCTTCCTCATTTTGCGGTGGTGTCATGTTCTTTAAAACTATGACTCTTTCTATGAAATAATCTGCTCTGGCTCTTCCATTTCCCTCTATATACCTTTCATTTTCTATTCTCTCTTTGATGCCTTCCTGTATTTCTTTGGCCCAGTATCTTTCTATAAACCTGTCTTGTAAATCCGCGAAATTTTCCACCTCCTCTCTAATTGATTCCCACCATCTTGCCGCTCCTACTTCCAAGGCTCTATCTATGATTCCTCTCCATTCATTTTCAAATCCTTCCCCTGTCCTACATCCAAATTTTCTTTCCACATACCTATCCAGTCTTTTTAGGAACTCCATAGGGTTCCCATTCCTACCATTAAATTTTGGCATCTCCTCCTGATTCCCGCATGACACCTGTATTATCCTTAGGCCTTCTCCTCCTTTATTTTCTTCCACCTTCTTTTCTACCTTTTCCATTCTCTGGGTCAATTCCCCTTGTTTCTCATTATTCCTCCTTCCTTCTGTTTCCAATCGGTCAATTCTATCATTATTATTGTTTTTCTCAATAGCTATCTCCCTATTTAAAACTCTTAACTCTTCCCTGTTCTGTATTGTCATTTTTTCTACCTTCTCTATCTCTTTCTTATTAATCTCTGTCACATCAGCTATTATTTCTTTTGTTTCCTCTAAATTCTCCTTAATCTTCTCCTCTAAGTCTCTTCTCATAACTCCTACTACATCATTATTCTCTGTTCTCAACTGTTCCCTCATATCCTCTATCATTCTCCTATTTTCTTCCTTTAGGCTTTCGAATTTCTTATCCAACCTATTCATTTCCAACCTACTTGAGGCAAATCCTCTGTTCATCTCTTCTCTCATCTCCTTATTTTCCTCCTTTATCTCTCCTTTTACTTCGTTTATATTCTCCTTTAATTCCTTTTTTAATTCGTCCATCTTATCTAATTGTCTATTCATATTCTCACTCATTTCTTTCATCTCCTCTTTTCCTTTTCGGCTCATTTCCATGAGAGATCTCATCATCTCCCTCAAATCTTCATTCTCATTATTTCCCTTTTTCTGTTGGGTTTGCATCAGTGGTAATCCCCTAGCCTCATCTACTTGGGTTTCCACCTCACTCTCTTCTATAGGCATATCTGTGCCTTCCGTTTCTGTCTCTTGTATTTCTAGGCTTGTCCCTTCTTCCAATTCTATTAGGCCTATTGTAGCTTCTTCCTCTCTTTCATCTATTTTTTCTTTTAATGTCACATATTTTCCTTTTGCAGCTTCCTCACTTGCTGTACCCTTCCTAGACCTACTATGTTTGTTATATTCCTCTAATTTTTCTGTTTTTTTTGCTTTCTCCCTCCTTAAATTATATGTACCTGTTTCAGATTCCATTTTTTTTTTATTTCTTTATCTAAAATTTCAAAATTCCCCTTTATTCTATTTAAATTTTGAAAACTAAAAAAATTATTGACTTATGGTTGCAAAGTCCTGAAAAGTAAACAATATTAATACAAATATTTAATTAATAATCTTATCTAAAGTGCCTTAAGGTTAATTCTTAAATTTTTTTTTATAATCGAGCCCCACGTTGGGCGCCAAATGTAATAATTGGTAATTTTTGTTTTATACAAGTCTTAATAAAAGTTATAATTTAAAAGAAATAACACTTCAATGCTGCTTTTTGTTACAATAAACTTTTAATATCTTAAAATGACATTCCTTGTTATCTTTTACAAAGTCACTTACTAATTAAAATTTCTTATTTCCTCTACAAAGAATTACAAAAATTAAGCTTTATTAGCCTAAGTCTAAATTTTGTTATGGCAGCAAGAAGTTTAGTTATAAAATTTAATATGAATTGAAATTGATTTAATTATTTCAATTTGAGCTTGAGCTCTCTTTATCTCGGGTTAAATAGGTGGGTTTTCTAAATTTTGACTAATAAATTTTGAGTTGGCACTTTCAAAAAAATATCTAATTTACAATTTTTACAAGTTAAAATTTTTACAAGTTATTTTAGTTCTTAATTAAATATATTTCCTGAATAATGTCTTCTTAATTGATCAGTTCAATTATTTGGCCTATTGTTACTCTGTAATTACGATTTAAATATGATACTGCACTTTCCGCACTAGTTAAAAAAATAAAATTTTTACAGCCAATTCTGAATACGTCTTCCTCGTTCCGATGCTTGGTTCCAACTCTGACTGACGCTACCTTTTTTTAGAAAAAAATGGCCAAATCGTGAATTTCCGCTATTTTTTCGTTTATTCCTTGCAAGTAACAGCTTTACGGATGTCATGTTCTTCTTCTTTACGGATACACTTCTTCTTCTTAACAACTGTACTTAAATTTCTTTGCATTTAAATCCAAAACTGTTTTATATTATATTTCCATGAGAAATATTTAAAACGAACATCTGTTGCCGGTCAATGCGCACGCAACTCCACAAATCCGTTATGCAACGTGTTTACTCCAGCACATTTCACTAGCTTGCCGTGTGAAAGTTTTAAGTGTCTTTTTACATAGTTCTATTTAAATTGTTACCTATCAATTATTTCTAATACATATTCTTTATAAATAGTGATTTGTGTGTTTTTTTTTCTTTTATATAAAATTTTGTGATTAGATCTAAAATGTGGCCGTGTGAATTTTCTATACAAGTGAAATTAGGTTATGTTTACAATTCGTTCCTGGTATATTTTAGTAATTTTTACATACTGAATTTATTTTTATATATTTATCTTATTTTGGTAAGTGCCTTTTATATGTATACTACTTCAAAATGTTACAGTACTGTTCAGCTGATTTCCTTATACAGCTTAGGGATCTGTACACAATAAATGTGTATCATCATTGTGCACCAGGCATCCAATACGTTTAATCATTTCTTCATTGTCAGTTCCATTATACTTTTACTACATAATTTATTGCAGGTTAATAAAATATTTTTAAAACTGGTTTGTAGTATCTTAAATCAGGTTTTCATCATATTTTAGCAGCAGATTCACAAAGATGTATTCTAAACTTAAGTACATTAGAGCATCAATTATCCAAACCAATGAAATCACACCAATCCTGATAGTAAAAATCACACTAAATATTTCAAAATTATGTACTATACAGTATTGTTAAAGCTTTATGTTTTAACAGGTTATTAAACGCTAATGTAAAAAAGTAGTAATTAAAAAAAATAATTTTATCACTACTCGGTTGTCTGAAAACTAAATAGTAATTATTTTAAATGTCAGCTAGCACTACCACTCAATCCCAACATTTAGCACAAACACTAAATTACCAACAAAGTGGCATCAATGCAACAATGGTTTGTGCACAAACGTAGAATTTAAAACCTGAAATTGTTGTAGCTGCCATTATCATCACTTAATATTTCAGGCTTGAAATTAACCAAATTGAACTTTCCATAATTTCAGAATGTCGTCATCATAACCTTTCATGCAGACATCTGAGTTTTGAACTTTTTTGGTGTGGATGAAGGATGTCTTCACACAAAACTTTGTTGTTTACACTCTGGTTTAAAGTGATGGATCAACACCTTCATAACATTTTAAATGCTTCTGAGGAAGTTTCAGAAACTATTGATTTTGTGAATGCTGATCAATTGACGTGAAACCCAGTGAGCACAGACTTGAAAATTCAAAGCATCATGGATGATTGATTATGCTGAACCATGGCTTTCATTCAATTTACTTGTAACGTCATCATATTTAAATTATCGATTATTGAGAATTTTTCATTAAACTGCTCCAATATTGTAATTAGTCTTTAAAATGGAAGGTCTGCCAGGTCACTGTTCACTAGACACAGAAATTAAGTGATGAATCTATCAACAGTTCCATTCAAACCTTTCATATTATTGATGCTGCATTCAACGAATAAACTCTGCTGGATTTATATCTTCTAAATTGAGGAATCGTATAACCGCTCACATTTATTCCCTCTCCCATTCCTTGAACAGACTTTTAAACATAATCACAAATAGCTAACAACGAAACGATACTTTCAACAAAGAGCTGATTGAGTTATAGCAGAACAATTGGTGCTGCCTTAGACATGATTTGGATAGAAATAACCATTTCCTATTACTTTTTTACTTGCCCTCAAAAATTTTTTCTTCAAACTAAATTAAATAAAATGGTTTAAAGTTATTAGAATAAGGTAGACATTCTCAGATAATACTGAAAATATTAATAATGACAAAAGAAAACTTAAATCAACAGTTTGTGAAATGTTAGGACAAATAAAACTACTTACCCATTTCTACATCATTCCAGCCACCACGATTAGCCGATTCCTCGTGTCTTAATCTCTCTTCTTTCATTTCTCTCTCAAAATCCTAAATAATATTTAATTTTTAATTTATTTCGAAAAATGTTCAACTATTTAAAAACTAGTATCTGAAATTTTAGAAAAGTTTGGAATAAATGGGCCCTTATTAATTTGTAGAAAAATTAAACAGTTATTTTATAAGTAACAATAGCCAATGTTTAGGAATCTCTAGACAAAAAATGTTGCAAAGGGCACATGCCACTAAGTCTGTTAGTTTTGTAGCAAAATATATCTGATTTTTATCACAATAAAATCATAATTTCACTGATAGATTATATTGGCATTTAATGTTTCTCTGTCTAATATTTCTAAAGTAGAAAGATATATATGCACACCAAAGACATTTTGGTTGGATGATAAAACTGTACAATTAACCCTTTTGATCCTGGGACATTTTGCATGGGTATCTGCTCCAGTCCCAGCTATGATTTATTGAAAATGTAGTGCTTTGACAAAACTTACACCAAATATTTATTTATCAAGGGATTTGCATGATTCTTTTTTAAATTTACTTCACTAAGACTCTACTATAAAATACACTTATCTAGAACTGTAATAAACATGCAAAAAAAAAATTATGAAAAAAATGTAACTTACTAAAAAATATTTTTCCAAAATTTTCTGTTTCCATTTTATATAGGGTATATTAAATTAAAAATCACTTCCTAAACAAAAGTATCTTGTCTTTGTATACATAAAAATGAGTTAAAAAAAAAATTTCATTCAGTTAAATCCACAAACAACGGAGATGTAGGTTTATATCTAAAAAGTGCACATTTAATTCCACAGCACAATATTGCCAAAAACACATAATAATGCATAAAACTAAAAGTAATTAATTAAATACCTTGTAAAATTATGAAATAAATCAAATGTTTTTATGTTGTCTTATTGTCAGAACAAAAAGGTTTTTATGTTATATACACTAACACTTATATACACTAACAAAAACCACTACAAACAATAATAAACTTCTTGTAAACAATGTAAACTCTCTAAACTTCCAAACAAAAAGATCAACTTCACAACAAAATTATGAGTAACAAACAGACCACTCATTCACTACTCACAAAAATGATAGCTGATGCGGCACTTGTCACTGAGCAGTTACAGTCATCAAGTTTGAACTATAAACAGTTGCTAAATCAATCTAGAAGTGCCTTTAAGTACTGTAAATGAGTTCATTATGAATGCTTCAACATATGTAAGAATTATTTTACCGATTATATTTTTTAAAAATAATTTGTGAACGTCCGAAAATTCGGATGTTAGGATTGAACACAATTTTTTAACACGTCCGAAACATTGGACGTTGGGATCTAAAGGGTGAACTGTAAACTTGTATGATAAGCATCTATTATAGATAGAGCAATTTATACAATTATTCTGACCTACTACAAATGATTTGTGTGGATGGATATTTTCAACCTTATTTAAAAATTATTTTTTAAATGGAAAATCTATCTTTTAAA
Source organism: Prosapia bicincta (assembly GCA_036971475.1). NCBI lineage: Eukaryota > Metazoa > Arthropoda > Insecta > Hemiptera > Cercopidae > Prosapia > Prosapia bicincta. The sequence goes on along the minus strand of JBAIZL010000005.1, from coordinate 44,803,955 downwards.
ATTATTATAAACTCAATTCATGTAAGTACAGTAGAGTCTTGAAATTCCCGAGTCCCAATTTTTAGAGCTTCCTTTAAATTCAAGCCTATTTCTATTTGAGCCTATTTCATCTATTTGAAAGAAAAATGATAATTTGGGCATCTAAAAAATGTTTATAGCCATTCGGTATGCAAAGGAAATGAGTCGGGCTTCCAAGAAATTTGTATATCAATACAGTATGCAAAGGAAATGGGTTGGGCTTCCAAGAAATGTTCATATACAGTTCTATAAACTTATTTTTTGCATTCTTAATTATAATATTAGGATTCATTAAAACTTCAAATTTTTTTTAATACCTCGAGTTACCAAGACTACTATATTTACTGGCAGTAGGATATTCAAATATGATAACTAAAAAGAATAGGTAATAAATCATTTGATTGTTTAATATATGACATTTATTAAATTACCCTAATTCAAAATAGAATTATTTTGTTTGAAAACAACAAATAATTTTAAGTATTTTAACTAGACCAATAGAATATATTCAAATAACAAAAAAATATAAGAAAAATATTTTATATATAATAAACATATTAACTTATATTTTCTAATATATATAAGAAAGTAAAACCTTTCTTATCTGAAATAGATTTATAAATATCTATCATCATGAAGGGAGAAAACCTGTTCAATGAAATTAATTATGAATATAGTAATAAGTTCTTACTGTTCATACATTTAATAATGTGCATGTTTAGTCACTGTTTATACATACACTAATAAATACGCATAAAATATATAGTCTTTCCATTTCACCTGTTTTTGCCCATTGGGGTAGCAGGTATTACAATCCTAACTGGACTTTAATTGGTCAATTTAATTTCAGCTATAATATATGGTTTTAATTCAAAAATTTTTTAAATATCAAGAATATAAAAAATTAGTTAGGGCAGTTTTGTTTATGACTTTTTGTATGAGTTTAGTTTATTAAAAACTATGAATAAAAAAATATTTTTGTATACAAAAATTAAAAATTAATTATCTTTTTAGAAATAATTCAAACAAATTACTTTTTATTTACTAACAGATTTTTAAAAATAAAAAATAAAAATATTATTTTAAATGCAAACCAAGTTTGATGCATAATCTCAAAATAACAAAGAAATAACGTGTTTTTGCCTGCCCTGATGAAGTATGACTCAGTAATGCTCCTAAAACTAAAATATGCATAATAGGTTGAGAAGGAAATGTTTATTTCCTAAAAATATTTAACTACAAATGCGTTGTAAACTGTCACGTTTATCAAGTAAATTTTTTTCCATGTTTTCAATCACCTTGTCGTTATAGAAAAAGACAATATGCCAGCATCTTGAAAATCTACGCCTAAACCAAGGAAACCTTTATTGTTATCAATTACTCATCTAGGCCTGGTTATATGTTTTGCTGCTTGTCAGTTTGAGAAGAATCCTCAAATAAATTCTGATTCTTTATTACAAATAGTGTTAATGCTTCTTAACTAAAATAAACAACACACTAACTGAATAACGGCAGTCAATCCAATTGCTGGATATAACAAAAATGTTCAACATATATTATAATACATGCTGAGAATACATTTACGTTATCAAAGAGAAGTGTTATCTGACAAATCATGGTGGAAATGTAGCAGTAATTATGTAATACAGGGTAAGAATTTTCAACTAATTACTGTAAAATTCTAAATATTTGCGAACATTAATGTACTAATGTAATAACGGGCCAGTATTGTTCAATGTGTTAAGCAAGTGGTTTTACTGCATATATGTAAACACATTTACTAATATAGTTTCCATAATATTTTAAAATTTATTGTTTATTTTAGATACAAGTACTAATACACTACGGGAAGGCTACGATTACGCTTTGGGGGAAGCTTGAACGTACTGATTGATAGGACTTGAATTTCAATCATGAACCTGTATATTCTAAATCAAATTTTATGTTCGTTATAAGTAACTATTAATATAAGAACAAACTGTTTAATTGTGACAAGTCGTAGCAAATGGTTTAAAGTCAACAATCAAGAAAACAATAATTGTCAAAGAAATGTTTAACATAAATCATACAAAAAATATAAAATAAAAATGTAAAGAAAAAAATCGTCCATTTCTGCAACATAATGTTTGCACTTAAAATCATGCTCAAGTAATGTTAATATTACCTATGTGAAATAACCATTATTGATACTAGATAGTTCTAATGAGCTAAATAAGTTTAATATCTGAATAGTGCAATAGATATCAGAATAATATAATAATTTGTTAGGTTATAAACAAAAATGTTGTTACTTTATAGTACTATCAAAATTGTCAAAAAAGTTGAGCATCACTTTAGTCTTATTAAAAAAAAAAAACAGAAAATTCACTTGAATTGTAATTCAACAAAGTTTTCACACCTACCAACATTTCCTGAGCATCTTCATCTCTGTTTCCTGACAATCCATATGTTGGAATATCTCCCAAGGTGCGGCAGAACTCAGCTGTTTGGTTGAGGACTATTGAACCTCCAGGACCAGGAGCTCCATAACCAATTTCATCACTTAATATCATTTGTGCAACCTGAAAGTAATCAAACATAATATTTTACAAAGTAACAAAATTAAACTTGCTAAAAAACTTTTTTTTAAATTTGTTTTTAAAAGAATTAAATACGAAGTAAATATACTTTTTTACAAAAGAAATGTTGAGTAATCTGCCAGTAAATCTATTGCACTCTTAAAAATCTATAAGGTCCCAAATATTATATCTCTGACATTATTTTGTGTATATACCCTAGCGCTTTGTGGTGTTAAAACTAGGAAGCGCTTACATGTATGTGAAAAATAGTTGTATAAAAAATAATGACATTATGGGTTTGTCCTAAAAACTTTAATTTAACATGTTTTTTGAAGATTAGACATATAAATAAACTACAGTAAACTCCCGATTATCCGTGGAATAGGGTGACCCGGCAACGCCAGATAACGAATTCCCTGGATAATCCGCTATGAACAAAAAATACGCAAAACGATCGATAATCGATTATTATACCATAAGTTACACAAATAATGACCCCGTTTAATGCAATTCACAAATAATCTTCAGAGGACAAAATAAATACAGAAAATAATTTAAAATGTCGATGTATTTGACAGATTATAGCATGTACATTTATATGTCTAACTATTTACAATACGTACATAAGTATATGTCAAAAGTAAGTATGTATGTGCATATGTAATTTCCTTTACACATAATACTTTCACTTTTTAACAAAAAAATCGGTCACTTTCGTCTGTTTTTTTGTGAGCATTGATTTAGCTTTAATGTGCGATCTAAGTTTCTTGAGAACCATTTTGTCGCACAGTGTCTACTTGTGTTACAAAGCCATAAAGATCGATAATGTATATGACAGACCTGGATAATGCATATGTCACGTCCTAGACTATTTATAGCCGAGATTAGCTGACATTTGTTTACAATCTTATGATACACATTAGGTTTTCGGGCGTCCAAGCATTTTGTCATTGTCTCTTATATACAGTAGTCTGCTCGCCCCTTTTATTTCGCTGGCCCGTGTCGGGATGCTTCCCTTTCAATGTAAAAATTAGTACGTACATATTTACATATCTATTCGCTTCATCTTAACTTCTATTAAGCCTTATATGTATTTACATCGTAATTCACCGTTTGGAAATTTAAACACATGAATCTGATTGGAATAAAAATTGGATATTTGTAAAACAATGGCAGACCTCGGATAATCCGCAAACCGGTTAATCCGCCCACGGATAATCGGGAGTTTACTGTAGTTTCAGCTACCCATTAAAACTATGGGTGACGTGGGGATTCCCCATAAAAATTGGAGACCCCCACAACATGTCCGCTTTGTAAATGAAATTCCTGACAAGTATCCTCCCACAAACATATGCGCGCATGGACACACACACACACATATACACACACTCTGTCAGCACACACACATTTATATAGTCTGTCAGCAAAATGGTCAGAGTCTTTCAATTAAAAATGTTATAATTTAACTCAGTTGTGATGAAATTTCATTTTACAATGAGATAAAATTAATTTTAATGAGATTTATTTATTTTCTGAAGCCCTAAACATCTTTTGGAAAGTTTAACAAAGATTTTGACAAAATTATAAATAAATTAATATGATAGCTGAAATTATATTTCATGAGATATACAAGATTTAAATTCCAAAGTATAAAAATCCATGGTGATAAAACTCTCTAATTGAGCCAAAAAATTATCTGAGTTCTAGTCCTAAAAATGATAATACACTTACAATTTTATTTTTACATATTATCTTACATTTGTAACAAAAAATACAATTTTTCATCAACCCAAATGACTTACTTGATCTGTGCTCAGAATTGGCTGAGTTTCAATAGCTTCCTTCTGCTTTAACTTGCGAGCTTTTTTTAAAGCGAGCTCTAAATCACTGTCATCTTGTTCTACTTTTATTGATGATAGATCTTCTGTAGGCACTACAAATACAAAATTTTATTTATAAATTCAATGTTCTGTTACAGAATTTATAATTCCTATAATTTATTTAATATAATTGCATGTTATCAATAAAACATTAAACTCCTAACATTAAAGTTTACTTAGCTCCACATCTAAAGCACCTTTGTTGTAATTCTAACTGTTACCAAGATCTTTTATAAGTAATTTATATTTTCAAATTTTGTTTATAAACTAATAATAAAATCAATAATATAATTATGTATGTATAAAAACAAAGAAATAAACACCATATAAATATATCATAAAATGTGATTTGTTTGGTAAAAATTACGATGTTTGATCAAAGAAAGAATTAAAAGAATGAAAGATAGAATACTTAAATGCATATAAGAAGGGCGAGATTTATAAATCTAATTTTGCTACACATTGTATTAAAAATAATCATAATTTTTAAAATTTATTACACATAACTTAATATTAAAAAACTAGATAAATGTTTAAAGTTGGACATTTGAAAATTTACAACATAATTACAAATAAATTAATTTGAAAAAGAATCCAGTGGAATCAAAACATAATATTATACAAAGGGTAATTGGAAAGTTTTAAGACTGATAAGTCACTGCTTGACGGGTTGATAAATCATTGCTCTATCATCAGTCACTGCGATGATAGAGAGGTTATTTGTGTTTTGTCCTTAATTACCCTCTAAAAAAGAATTGTTTTTCTTTTATTCAGTTTAGTGTAGTAGCCGTTTGAGTGATGATCTGTTAAGTGTGGTGCATTCTGCCTGTGCGAGTTTAAACACCGACATCGTGGGTGTCAAAAACTGATTAATCGAGCCGAAATGACTCAGACTTGGTCAAATAGGGTAGCCTGGGGTTAGTTATATGATTCTAAAACCAAAGTGCAATCTTCACAATGCCAAGGTCTACATTCTTCCATTACTGAAAAAAAACATGGCAAAGTGAAGATAATGTTGATGATTTATTATTTTTTTTATTGTACATCATTGGCTTACTCTTAGAGGACAAGCAACTAACCAGAAATATTATAAATGTATCCTTGAATGTCAGATTAGAAAAGAGTTGGGTGTTTCAAACTGCTCAAAGTGTCTTTTAATAATCAAATTTGTTTGCAAATTCTTGTTTTTTTCAATCACCATACTCCTCTTACATAACCCCTGCAGGCTTCCTCCTTTCTAAACTTGAATGTTCACTAAAAGGGAAGTTATTTGACTCAATTGAAAACATCCTGGCAAATATGGAGAAGGTTCTAAACATACTTGTAAAAAAAAAAAATAATAAAGGAATGTTTCCAAAAGTGGACACACAATTGGAGTCATTGTGTTCAGTCAGAAACTAATGTAGAATCTCTCTAATTCGTCACAATAACAAACCGTCACGTAGTATAGGCACCTTATCTCAATGCCTATTCAGATAAGGCGATACCAGATCTTTTGATTACTGAAAAAATTTCCTAGCACATTCTTTGTTCTCACACATCTCACATGCGCAATAAAGAGGATAATTACCATGCTTAATCGCAATAATTATAAATAACGTCGATTGATAAATATGACATTCTACAATGGTTATGAAAAGGCGAAAGTCGTGCTGAGCTATCGTTAGAATTCAATGAAAACGCTCATTCACATTCAACTTGATGAAGCGATGTTTATCTGGTCCTCACAAAAGTCAAGGTATTTCATTGACGACCCAATTTTAAATGAATTAAGGAACTCAAAAAGCTCAATAATACATTTAGTATACTGTGAATTTTTATTGCTTGTGTTATTATTCTTGCAAGGTACTGTGATGTTTTTTAAGTCTTTTATAAAAATAGAATAATATACTGTATTTGTAATTACCAACTATGCTACTACTACTATTATATAGGCAGTACTAGTGTTTTTACAATGTTGAGTTTTTCGACATAACTCATGTGAGTACAACATTAATTAAATTACACATCTATATACATATTTGTGTTTGTGTGCTGTTTACCCATAATTATATGTTAATTTCACTACTTACTATATATACAGTAAAGTCCCCTTAATAAGCTCCCATTTAAGATGATTTCTCGCTTATTAAAATTTTTTTTCATATCCCTAAAACTCATCATCAAAACACATACTAATTTTAATGAATAATATGCTCTGAATCCCGCTTGATATGCTTTTTTGATATAATTATCTCGACTTCTATCACAAAATTTTACCAGATAGCAATAAATTACAAGTAAAAAAGCATTACGGTAGTTTTATGCAGTTCAGCAATTACGATAATGTGTAACACACAATGGATACAAAAAATACATTTATTACAAAAAGGAATCCAATAAGAAAATAATAGAACTTTGATAAAAACTGTCTAAAATGATGCAGCAGGATGTTTACATCAATGATAGCTTCAAGTTTACACAGCATTAGATGTTTCTGTTTGCTTCGAACAAAATGCCTTGATTTGTTTACTGTACGTACACAAGTACAGTATACATTCCACAATGAATGCTTTTCCTCCTTCCTCCTTTTTACTCTTCTCCACTATGGATATCATACAAAACGTTAATCCAGTAGATTCTACTCACTCACATTGGATATTTTTTTGTATAATAAGTATGTAACTAAATGATCCTATGTATGTAATTAAGTATAGAGTAATGTGTTTTTTAGTCTTATGAGATGAGCAGGATAGAAAAGAAATGCTTTATCAGTAGATGATGAATTGAAAATTTTGAAGTGTTATGATGGAATTTACATCTGAGAAATCAAGCAAATCATGCTCGATATAAGCATTCAGAGTTCCACATTAAAAACTATTTTTAAAAAAAGGAAGGAGTTGGAAGGAAACCCAGTGCAAGGTGAAACAAAAGGAAAGAAAATAAAGACTGGGAAGTATTGAAAAAAGTTTTATTTCAATTATTTCATCAAAGCTTGTAGCTTACATCTGCTTATAAATTGGACATTGCTAACCAAAAAGGCAGGAGATATCGCAAAAGAGCTTCAAATTAATAATTTTTCTGGGTCCAGTGAATGGATTAACCGATTCAAAACAAAGATGTGGCTTTGCATATTGTCACGTCAGTGGAGAAGCAGAGTCAGTAAATGAGGAAGATATATTTCTTCATGGAAAGAAACAGTGTTATCACAGTTGCTGAAGGATTTTTCTCCATGTGATGTTTTTAATGCAGACAAGTTTGGACTTTTTCAAACATAACAGATAAGTCACTTGTTATTTATAGGGACAAATGCCACAATGGTAAAATAAATAAAGAGAGTTTTTCAGTACTAGTGTGCGCAGATACAGATGATTCAGAGAAACTTAAATTGTTGGTCATGGGGAAGTCGTAGTCAAGTGATGTTTCAAGAACATTCGGTCGTTCCTATGAGATTATGCTGCATGCATCGTGCATGGATGACAGAACAATTTGTTTTATGGGTAAAACAACTCAAAAGATTCTTCTACTTATTGATAACTGTTCAATATGTGGGAAAATATTGAATTAACCAACATAAAAGTTGTTTCTCTACTCCTGATCGGCACAAACAAGCTTCAACCCATGGACCATGGGATAATAAAAGTTGTAAAGCATTCATACGGTAAGCTACTAGTGCAGAGATACTTAATTTTGGATGTTATTAATTATGTTGCTTTGGCATGGAATAAAATCCGTCTTGAGGTCAATAAAAACTGTTTCATAAAATTGGGTGTCAAATGGTCTCAGTGTGAACAGACATTGGAATGTACTGACAAAGTTGAGGAAGTCATATTTGACAACTTTCCAGACTACTTATTTGTCGACAATAATATCGCGAGTTACGAACAGTACAGGGGCAAGTATAATGGTGAGTAGATCTACTCCCAAAATTTAAAAGGCAAGGTACAAAGTCAAAATAATAAAAACTATTATAATAGATATGGTAAATTAGAAAAAAGAATGCTACGTCAAGGACATCAAAAGGTGTTTTCAAAGTGTTAAAAATCGCTGTTAAATTAAAGGGATGAGGGAGGCATATGTAGTTGGAGCAAATTTGTATGAAAAAAGTAGAATTGCTATTGTCTAAATTCATATGGAGGGAACGGCTACAAAAAATTTGGAAAAAAGGAAATCAGGTCTGCTACAGAAGAACAGATTGGTTATGTAATAGATATGCTGAATAGCTTTAGAGAATGTTTCAAGCAGTAGTGGATGTATAAAGTTGAGGAAATATAAAAACTAAAACAAGTTATTAAAAGGATTTCCTCGTTCTAATTATGATGGCAAGTTTTCTTTTCTAATTAACAATTAAAATGGAAGAGAAATTGTGTAATAGCTGTAATTAGCGGAGACATTCCAAGATTGTTGTGTAAATCGTTGAGGTATCAAGAAGAGGCAATCAAGTGAACTGAAATGCCTACAAATAGCAAACAGACCTATCATCTGGCTGAGGCCAACTGGAGCATTGAAGGATAATGCATTCCCATTCCTCAACAAAATGGGAAACTACACCAGAAAACATAAGTAATAGTTTATTCATTTTAAACAATTTAACCTATCAAGCCAAATACGTTATATGACATTAATAAAATAACTTCTCAAAAATTATTTCAATCAGTATATAAATCATTTAACTCAATGCATCAGTATATAATCATTTAACCCAATGCTAATCTAATTACATGCACGACACAGTCACTAGTGGCTTCGAATTAATTCCATGAAATTGGCTAAATAAATATTTTACGAAATTATACAATTTTTGTAGCTAAAGCTCACTGAGCAAGTAAATAATATTTTAAAGGTCTAAAAATTCATAACAGATTGTATAGCTTAGTTCAATTGATATTAGAACAATTTGAACACTATTAAGTTTTTCTTCTGTTTTATTCTTAAAACAAATTTGTCAATTGTTTATAATTTAATAAAAAATATGTAGTTTTGTGTTTTTGTAAATGTCTTAATTACTGAACAAATTCAGAAGCAATTAATAACTTTTAAAAACCATCTTAACAAGATAATAACTAATATAACAAAATCATATATCAGTGGAAACTACGATAAACTTTGTACCTTTGGTGTACTAACTGTGAGGAAATCAATGCATGTGTGTTTACCCTTTCCATGTATCTGTACAATTACTGTTGTCTATTAAAAGATGTTAAAGACAAAATAAGAGAATACTATACTGTCTGAAAAACTACTATGTATTAAACACAACTACTATCTTAGTAATCACAGGTTATATGCAATCAATAGAATTATTTAATAAATTGAATTATTTTCAAATTGATAAATTTCTTAATAATTTAAGTAATAGGTTTATTAGCCTTAAATAGATATTTTACTTAGTGAATAAAATTCACTGACTTAAATAAAAATATAAGCTATCTAGATCCATCACCCATCATCTAATAAAAATACAATGATAAAATAGTCCAAGGAAAAGAAAAAAACTAAAGAATCTAGACAAAGTATGACAAGCAACAATTAAGTTAACAATTCCTGATGATAATACTTCGAGCCAAAACAAACAAAAAACCATTAGATGTTTACCTTGAACATCATCCACATCCATGTCATCATCAGGTTCGGTTTTGATAGCAGATAATGGCAGTAGGCCCATTTCTGGGTCTGGTTTTACTGTTACTTGAGTTTTACGCCTTGAGCCCAAATCTTGTAACCAGTCTTCAGTGGTACCATTTTCTGGTAATAAATCGTCTGCTTTTAACATGCGAGGTTTTCTGTCCCTGATTTTACGAACCTGCAAAAATCAATTTAAATTTATATTACTTTATGTAAACCTGTTTTATAATTTCAATATAAAATGCAATAGAATAAACGACTTACCTTTTTCTTGGTTTTCTTAAATTTAACATTAATTTCCTCTTCTGTATAATATTCTGAAGCCAATTTTAAAGCTGGCAGGTTGAGGGATTCTAAAGTTTTATTCCTCTTCAGTTTGTTTTTTATTATTTCCTTTTTCTTTGTTTCATCGACTCCTAAATTGAAAAAAAACAAATTTTTTTAACAAAATATTTTGTTTTTACTGTACTTATAAAACATTGATTTTTCAAAATCCTACATATCAAAATCAGATATAGAACCTACAAAAACAAATGATGTAAGCTTGATATTGATATATACTTGTGATAAGTAAAACGATAAATTAAATCAATTTGCATCCTAATTAGACATCTCATTGATGAAAAATGTACTTAATATGAACAAAATGTGGTACTTTTGGAGTATGTGATTCAACTGAAAAAAGAAGGGAGTCCTGGTTTCTTAACGTTTTATTTTGGGATATGTCCCAACATGTGCCTGGGCCTTTCATGTCTGATTAAGCCTGCACTGAGAAAGTTTGTACTACATGCAGTACATCAGGTAAATGCCTGTGCAGTGTAGTATTTTATAGAAATGTTTTTTGCTCTGCTTTCTCTTGGATTTTTTTAGACTACTTGGTAAGCAAAGCCTACAAAATAAAGTGTACTTTTGTACACTTAATAGGTATCAGTACAAGTGATTTCTTATTACCATCTACTTAATTCAAAATTGCTTGTTGTAATCATCTTGAATTCATTGATTAAATTATAATTAAATAATTACTTAACTAAGTGAATACTTAAGGACTTACTTGCTGATGTTTCAAAACAGTTGTTCCTTTTATAGACCAAAGCATTTAATGCCGGCATTCCGATAGGTACAAAGGTACCAACAGGTATGAGACTCAAAATGTGTGTGGTCATTTAGTGTTTTCCTTTCAACACTACGCAACAGATAAACATATTAAATGAATACACAAATTTTGAAGCCAACACCCTGTTTCATTCATAGCACACAACAAACTTAACCCACCTCCTCTACACTCATAAATCTCATAACAACAACCTTTGTACCTAGCGGGGCGCCACCAGTAGAGGCTTTGCTTCGTAAAAGGAACGATTGTTTTGAAACGCGTCAGCAAGTAAGCCCTTACGTATTCACTTAATCAAGTATTATTTAATTATACTTAATTTAGTTGCTGATTTTTTTATTAACTTAAATGATAATGTGTACCTAATACTGCCTGGAAATTTCATCAGTTTCATCAGGAATTTTAGTGTCATTTAAATACTACTGTTAGGAAACACGATGTGCTATTTAAATACCTTCTTCAAGGAATAATTTCTAGATTTATTCAAATTTGACACATCAGAGTGGCTATTTCATTATAGCGTGAAATAAACTAAAGTAACAGCTTCTTCATACAGGAAGAATTTCTTAAAAACGATTTCGCAATGATAATGACTCAGGTCTGTTTTGGAAATGTTTGCTGGCAACCACATCGTTTAAGAGCAAGCAGCAAACTCCATGATAGTATATCACTAAAATGATATGGTGTCATGCAAATTTATCTTACAAAATTGTTGGTGTTTGGAAAGTAAAAAACAAGATCTTTTAAATGCTAGCTTAAAACTTTTCAGTGCATTAATTTAACACTTTCAAGGCTATACCCATTTAGTTAATGCTAGTTGCCTTCACCCGTCTATAGCTCAGGTTCCCATATTTATTTCTACAGTAATGTAATTCCCACGTATTCTAAGTTTTGTCGATATCGTTCTTTATATTGGCTATTCTTCTTCACATGCCTTTACCTTTAGGCCATTCAGAATGTATTTTACGAACAAAGACTTATTTGGTTAAGTGTGGCGACCGAGAGCTATCAGACATTTATACGACAGACGTTGGTTTGGTCAGATAATCAGTGCTTTATTAGTACGTATTGTTTACATTGGAAGTTTGTTGTTGTTTGTTCTAAATCTTATCTATCCATCATATCGTTTATTTAATTTGTAGTTTGTGTAATTCTTGTTTAGTCTTCCGAGTGTTGTTTTTCACTTTAAATTTATCTTTTGGTTGTTTATTATATATAATTATTATTGTTAGAGATATTATGTTATAGATATAATGACTAAAGACACTTTGGGAAGCGATTCAATAGAGATATGTCTATTTTAGACGGTAACAGTGGCAGTGAAACTGATCTAGGACGAGGTACAATCGACATATCATTTATTGTTGAACTGAATGGAATTGTAAATGGCCCGATTTTAGGGTTTCCTAAATTTAAAAGACATATTTCTAAATTCAATTTTTTTTAGCTTTAAAACTACACATAACATGTAATATTAATTTTCATTACAATGTAAAATATGTATAGCGAAGTGCAGTGATGTATACAGTATTGCTATTTTATTATTATTTTTGAAATGACTACTTGTTATTGCTCGGTATGACAGTATACTTTTGCACAGGATTAATTCGATCGCACCCGTCACAAAACGCTTTATATATATATATATATATATATATATATATATATATATATATATATATATATATATATATATATATATATATATATATATATATATAAATATATATATATATATATATATATATATATATATATATATATATATATATATGAAGATATTATTATTACTTGTAAATAATTTTTTCCACCACTAAGTGCAATAATTTTACCTTTTGTGATGAGGCATCTTTCGATTACTTGACCATTGTCGAATCCCTCTAGGGGTGGAAAAAATTATTTACAAGTAATAATAATAACTTCATAAAGTCAGTGCAACAGAAAAATAATGGACAACGTGAAATATCACGATAAATATATTCCTTTTATCAGCCTCGACTGATACGTTGCGGCAGGAGTTTATTTTTAATTTATTTATTGATCATATGCAAAACAAGATATGGAACAACAATAGATGCCATATTTACAAGATATTTAGCAAATTTTTATTCAAGAGTTTTCATTTCATTAGTTACCATAAACCAATAGTTTCATTTTTAGAATACAATGATAATCAAAATGAAGTAATTATATCAGAAATACAAGATAATAACGAGAATGTAAATGATCAATAGATAATTATGTTATATAAATGTTTATTATTATTATACTTTGAACAAATTTTGAAAATATTTTAAATTGTAAATAAAAATTGTAACAGAAAAAATAAATAAAAAACAGGGTGCGGCAATTCAGGAAAATCACACAAAATAATTTAAGTTCTTTTTTTGTGAAATTCAGGAAATGAGATGTAAATGATAAATAAATAACTATGTTATATAAATGTTTATTACTACTATGTTTTGAACAAATTTTGAAAACTTTTAAAATTGTAAATAAAAATTATAACAGAAAAAAATAAAAAACGGTGTGTGGCAATACAGAAAAATCACACAAAATCATTTAAGTTCTTTTTTTGTATGATTTTATTATAAAATAAAAATATTAATAAAATTAAATATTAAGAGGACATACAATGTAAACTTTTTTGTAAATATGGCATTTATTATAATTCAGGAATTTTTTATATTTGACCTAAACACCTCCTAGCAGTTAGAGACAGGCGCCTACTAAGGGGCTAGGCTTGAACTAGTTTAAAATTTTAAAAATGAACCAACAAAATCTTTAAAAATAAGTTTTAAAAAAGTTCATTTTTCATATCAAAGAGCATCTAAAATCTAAAAATTATCCCTGAAATCATATATGGCTGATTTCCTATGCCCCTAAAGGATTAATAGAATATGTTTGGTCAAAGTTTTTGTTTCCTAATCTTACTGTTTGCTTACTAGTTTGGTTCAACCGACGGATCAAGGAGTCATCAGAACATTTAAAGCTTATTACACAATAAGATCATTCGTGCATCTGCATGATGCAATGAGATAGAACAACGAACTCTCTTTTGAAGACACAATTCAATGTCTTGGATCGTTTGAAAATTATTGGAAATTTGGAAAGAAATTTCACAAAAAACTTTGAATGGCATTTGGAAAAAGGTGTGTCTATTTTTTTCACAACTGAAACTCAAGGAGAATCACTGCCAGAGTCTGATGAAATTGCTGATGTGATTGAAGAAGTTCTGGTTTTGCCAGACAACTCAATTTAGAAATGAATAATGCTGACGTTCAAGAACTGCTGTGTTTACACAACCAGGAGCTGACATTTAATTGATGAGCTCATAGAAATGCGTGAACAAGAGAAGATAAAATGACGGTTAGAAACTTGACAAAAGACCTTAGTTTAATTGAGCAAGGCTTACAAATTTCGGAAAACATAGACTTCAACGATGAGTGTATTTCTGCCACAAAACAAAAAATTAGCGAGTTTCGAAGTAATTCTGCGTGAGAAGAAAAAAATCTTTAATTTGTCAAACGAATTAAGTAGATTTTATGGAGCTTTCTATGTCAAAAAACCTCTTTTTACTTACTTGTTTGCAACATGTATGTATATAATATAATTTTTCGTTGTATTGTGTATTTAAGATTTATATAGTTACACATATTTCTTCTAAATTATTAGTTTATTTAGTCACTGGTCCCAACTAAACATGATTCCTAATTGATTGTATGTAAAGTTATACCCCTATAAAGTTATACCCCCCCCCCCATGTAAAGTTATAAGTGACTTATGCGAATTTGACTTACACGGTTATCACCCGGTCCCACCTATCGCGTAAGTACGGGGTATACTGTTTATTATAATGCAAGGTGGTAGTGTATTTATCCCTAAGTAAAGGCTAGTAAGAATGCATATTCAATGTAAACAAAATGTTTACATTGACAGGTTTGGCCTGCATATTTTTATGGAAAAGTCTTATAAAGGAAATACGGAGAAAATAATAAGATTAATTTATTCTGTGGTCCCAGTTCCAGTACCTAAAATAGTTACACAGTATAATTAGAAAGTATGACTCTAATGAAGAGACTAATTTACCCAATGTAAAACTATTTATCTTCTCTCCTCCTATTTCCTCATCATATTTACTAAGAACTTTTGATCTTTCTTCTTCATCTTCTTCTTCATTATAGACATCATAACCAAACTGATCAGGCTTCTTTTTTCTGCGATCAATATTCTGAAAGGATAGTACAAATATTACTCAAGTCTTTTCAATCTATATGTAAATATAAGAACATTACAATGATAAGGATAGGATTGTAAGATAAAGATATTACTGGAAAATATTAGGGGAAAAATGTTCTAAAATGTAAACTGGACAATAAGTGCAAAAATAAAACCTTTATTTCTATTAAATACTTATTAAAATATTAGCGGCAGCAGGCACTCGGTGGCATTCAATTTTTGTAATAAAGATACTCTTTTTTGTACTATTTCATACATTTTGATTTAAATGATCTGACCAAGTTATCAAGGCTTTTATTCCTTAACAATGCTTAACTAGTGACAACTAGACTGGACATAAAACTTACAGGAAATTTTATTAAACAAAATTTGTGGGAAAGTAAAAATAAGAAAAATGAATAGTACAAATGATATACAACTCTGTATGTTGTCACCGATTCTTGATTCTCCTCTCAGTATCATCAATGATTCTTCATGCTTTTGCTACTATACCAAGAATCTTGTTTAAAGTAAAATACTGCAACACATAAACCTTTTGTGTTAATATGGTCTATGTAAAGTAATTTTAAATTACAGAAATTGCTATTAAAATATTCCTTTTCCTAGCTAGTTGCTGAACAAAAATACAAACAATTTAAACATTATCTCTCTATTAGTACTTGAGTGCTGCTATATCAGGAAGTTTGTTAAAAGTATCTTTGGGGATGAATTTAATTATTAAGAGTGTGAATTTATTTGTCCCTACAGATACAAACCCAAGTCCCATGTCATAAATCATGATTTCAATACGGCCTATAGAGTTACATTTATAGTTTATTAATATTATTTTAAAAACTTTTAAATTATCTTGAAATTAATTATTCATAATAATACCTTTTTGTATCTTTCATCATCCAACATGTTAACATTAACTAGTGCATCATCGTCATCATCCAACACACCCTTGTCCTTCAGCGTTAGAATTACTTCACGTCCTTCTGTAAATCCATCCTATGCAAGTTTGACAAAGGTAAGAATATTAAAATAATTATACAACTAATTATTTAGTAAAATTAATGGTAGAATGTTACAGCTAGCAAGAATTATGTATACACTTTTACGATAATTAGAATATCTTTCTGAGTTCAAACATTGTTATAATATGAAACATTAATTTTATATAAAAATTGTTGATAAATGTTGAATCAGTTTGTTGTTATGTAGCATTATTTATATCAGGTTCTTACCACATCATGTTCCACTCTAAGGCCTCGCAAATCACTTGGTTTATATGCGTCCTTCCTAGTGTTACGAAACTCATCTTCTACTAATTCACCAATTCCAAACACAGCATCCATGTCATCCAGTTCTTTAGCCTATAAAGAAAATTTTTTAATAAGTTTCTAAGATACTTATTTCCAACTCCGATAGTGGTTGAAATATTATTATAAAGTTATATTTTTATAATTAAAAACATTAAATTACTTGAGTGAGGCAATTTTCATAGTCCTGGTAAAATTACCCTGTATTAATTTGTTAAATAAGGGTGTTTACCTCGAAGGTAAGTAAATAGTTGTATTTATTAAAAAAAAATATGATCAAAATTTTAAAACTTATGTATTTTTTTTAAAACAGTCCTTAAGTAAAGCAATATAAATATTAGGAACATAATTTTTAAAAAACAAAATTTAAACTAAATATTGTAGGGCTTTAAGAAAAAAAAAAAAAACATGAAACTTTAAAGAGTTAGTCCAAGTCTATAATCAAGTACTCCCTGAAAATCCAGAGTTAATTTTTTCACAATATTCCTAATTATGACAGATACAAAACTGAGGTAAATACACTCTCAGGTAAATTACCTAATTACACTCTGAGGTAAATTTATGTTGTGAAAAAAAAACTCAAATAGTAAGCAAGGTATATTCGATATCAAAGCAGATAATCGCCATATCTCTTAACCAATTGGTATACTTGGACGGAACATTTCTGTCGTACTGGTCCTAGTAGTTTTAGGATTTTTTGCTATTTCGCAGCATTAGCAGAGAGGATTATTGTTGCTAGGTGAATCAGCAATATTTGATCAATAAATATTTTGTTTTTTAGGTGAGCTAACCTTTCTGGAAATACGAATATAATAAGTAAACATCGCATGAAGTTTTGAGATTGTTTGGTGTAAACAATACTGCGTTGGGATTTACACTCGAAAGAAATAAACGGATTTATTTAAATTCATGTTTATTTGAGTACTCGAGATAACTATTGAATAAATGATAAGTAAGTTGAATATGGAGTCAAATGTTTATTTAATTAGTGCAAAGTTTTGTCAAATATTTGGTTGTCCTTACCAAACCTGAAAACAATTTTATATTGCATCTAAAATAAAAAATTATAATAGTAGTTTTATGAAGTATACATTTCAAGTTATAGGTCCTGAAGTTTCAAGATAATATAATGATAAACAAAAAAGTTATAGTAATTTTAATAAGTGCCAAATCAATAGGAATTCTCAGGCTACACCAGGTTCTGAAAAACTGGCATGCCAATGGGTTAAACTTCTGCAGAGAGAAAATATCCTAGTACAAATTGTATTTTTACAATACAAGCAATATTAATAAATTTCATGATGGTACGGCAACTTTAAGCCAAATATGTCGTCTTGTTTTTAGAACTGTATTTTAGTATTATGATAAATTCTCAACAATTTAATATTTTATCTATCCAAGTGGTTTTATTTATAACCCAATTGAAAGTAAAAATCTAGTACAATAAAAAAAAGGGGAAAAATGTCTATACAAAACCATTTATTTATGGCATATACTTTTTCTGAAATTATGACTGATAATACCTTTTTCTCAGCTTTCTTCCTCTCATCATCCAATTTTCTTGTCCTGGCCACCCATTGCTTTGTGTCTTCATCATCATCAGCCTCCCCCAGTTTCTTAATTTTTGCTAATCTTTGCTCTATTTGTCTCTTTTCTTTGCGTTCTTTTAACTTGTTCTTAATCTTTTCACTCTGTAGTTTAGCTGCGATATTATCTATAAAGTAAGATATTACATAAAAACAAATAAATTTATTTCACTTTAATAAATATATATGTAAAGTATTTAGTTGCTTTACATCTTTTTACATATATTTTTTTTTAATTTAAAAAATCTAATTTAAAATTTCCCATTTTAATCCTAGGGTTTTCATTACAGAGGACCTGTGAGTTGGTTTGTTTTTCGATAAAAAAGGTATTTCTAGTAGAACTGAGTGTCTGCACTTCACCATAGTTCAGAAACCTCCTTTTGTGAATTAGATATGACCACACTCCCATAATTTGGTCTTTGTTTCTTTAGTTGAGCTCAGTTTCTGACATGGGTTGGAGGTTACTTGTAGGACTTTTTGTGTTATGTTCATACTTGAAATTTACTTTCGGGTTCAACCTTATAGTGCAATTGTAAATTTGTAGACAGTTTTTGATTGGTGAAGTTGTAGTATTAGGTTGTGTTAATTTTGTCTTCAATTAATTTTTTGAAATAATGAATGAAAGTGAGTGCAAGCACATAGTTCCTGCTAATCTTCTAGATAGTGTAGAACAAGAGGCAGTGACCAACAGGCAGTGAATTTGTCATATCTTCACTTTGAGAGTGATAAGTTGATAAGCAAGGTTGAGGAACATGCAATTGTTACAAATGGCTTATAAAACAATCTAGGAGTTAGCGAAGTAGAAATAGGTGAAGACAACTTATGGGACTTATAAACTTACCTCTTGAAGATAAGACTTCATAACCATATAATTACAAAATGGCAAGCTTGCTTATGTACGCAAAAACCATCATACAATGAGATTTTGGGCCACCACCACAGAATACTTGACAAAGAAACATAATATTGATAAGGATGGGTCATGCAACAAATAATGTTAAAACTTCTTATGATGTATGGAGTTTATTTTTTACAAAATAAATGATAAGAGGAATTACAGAATGCAAAAATGTTTGTGTTAACCACAGCAAAAATGTTTATTGAGGGGGATATACACAGTATCTCAAAACACAATAGCTTGAGAAATTAAGTACGCAATTGGAATTTTTGTATATGGCTGGGTATTACCAAGGATCACATCTGAACCTGGAAGACATCTGGGCAGCAGATGGATGTAGTTTTAGAATCATAATGAGCTTGAGGTGATTTCAACTTTTATACTTCAATTACATTTATACAAGGAAAAAAAGTAGTGATAAGGTTATACCAGTTCGAAGTATCTTCCAATAGTTTCAGAATACTGCAAAAGAAATTATGTTGTAAGTGAATTTGTTACAGTATATGATATGCTGGTATCATTTCATTGAAGGTTCTAATTGAAACAGATTTTAAAAATAAACCTGCAAAATATGGAATGAAAGTGTTACTTTGGTGTGATCCATGTCATTTTATACCCAAAACATAGTGTTTGCTGGTAGCCAATCAGAGAGATTACAAAATAGACAACTCAGAGAACCCATCATTCAACCCACTATGGGCAGCAAACAACCCAGTAACATTCTGGGTAAGGCAAGCTGTATATTTGTTGAAAAAACATTTGTTAAGACTTAATAAATCAGTATTAAAAATATTACTAATATTTCTACACTATTTATAGTTCTCTTTCAATATTTTTAGAGAGAATGTCATAAGGCAAAAGGTATAAGCCACTATGTCAGCAGACAGTAACCGATGGTCAAGTAGTTTGTGGATAGTGTGATCTATCTTTAGAACAAAGTTCCTCATAAGCTATATCTGGTTTAATATGATCTGTTATAACAAACATTATTGTTCTATTGTATTTGCGTATGACTATTAAAGATAATCTTTGATGGTATGGCTATATTGATATTATTTTTAATAGGACTAAATATGTGATTTTTATTTTAACAATTAAAAAGAATTTTATTTACAAACATTTTAAAAATAAATATTTAAATAAACAAAAATTTATTATAGACTATTTCTCACTACAGTCACATACAGCTTAAAGTAAGATGCCTTTTTACCCAATAAAATGAAACAATAAAGATCATTGAAAATTATAACTAGTTGTGATAAAGTGACTTGACATTCTGAACAAAATTATATTTCAACTTCAATTATGTGTATTTATAATTTGAGTTGTATGCTTTCAAATTCTAATGGTTTGCTGTATATAAAAGTTATCCTTGGCTTTAATAAACCAAAGAAGTTGATGAAAAATCTAACCAATAAATTATGTTTTAACAAAATACCAAATAAAATAAAACTAATTAATAAAATTAAAAAAATGGTTAAAATAAAGACCTATTTTATTTGTGTAAATAAAGTTCTTTATAAATTAATTTAATAAAATAATTTGTTTTACTTAATATGGGCTTCTGAACAGGTCATTTATTGCCTGTATGAAAATATGTATACTGCTTAAACAATAAAAAAAGCTTATCTATCCTAATATAATTAAATATTAGAGTATACTTAAAAATTATGAATATTAAAACCATTATTTCAAGTTCTCAAAGCAAAATTGATAATTAATATTATTTGCAGTAAAAATACCTGCAGGTTTATGAACAAATTCTCCCATGTCAGTACCCCCCATAACTGTAGATTTGCTGCCATCTTCTTTTTTTACAGCCGAGGCAGTTGTTGTTTCTAATGGTTTTAAGCCAAGCTTAGCCCTTAGTTTATTGGTTTCTTCAATAGACAAGCTCTTTTGTTCTGATAATGGTGCAGGTACAGTTGTTATTGATGGTGGAGGAGGTGCAGCTATGATAGGAGGTGGTGGTACAAAGGAAGGTGGTGGTGGGGTCGCTGGCCGTGATATCTTAGGAGGTGGTGGTACCAATATGCAGTCATCTGTAACAGAAAATATAGTATTGTTAGTTATGACAGAAAATAGATTTTTTTAATTTAACCTGAAATGTCACTAATAACTTTTCCCAACTTTAATATGATTACAAAATCCTGACCATCATTCTGAAACTAAAGCATGATATGCAAATTATCAGAAATAAAATCTATTTTTATACTTAATCAATATAACAAGTACAAATTTGGAACACAATCGTGAATGTTCAATATTATTTACTCCAAAAAAAATGTTGAATTTGCCTACGGGTTATGAGAGTAATATGATAAATTACAAGCAAGATTTTTAGTATGGATCTGTGTAAAGTCTCTTTCTTGAAATATGCTACTTTCTATTAAGGTCATAGAAGGTGAAACATACAAACATGAAAAATATATATGATTTGGGGCTTGGTATGTAAGACAAAACGGTTTAAGAAATGAAATTCAATAAAGTTACACAAATCTAACAAAAATATTCAATAACTCAGCACATTCCAACAATACACATACACATACACACAAAAATGGAAATACTGGATTTATAAAAAGCCCCCTCACAAGCAATCAAAATTAAATTAGAATGTATAGGTCTGAACTAAGGTCTTTTACCCAATAATCCCTTGCTAGTATGCTAATATAAAAATCAATTTCAATATTAAAATTAATAATTATTAAATAAAATGTGACCAAATATATAATCACGTTAAAGAGGACGAATGTAAAGAGTATATTAATAAATGAAATAATCAATAAAAAAATATTTTAGAACAAAAAGTACATAATACAGGGACTGCGAAAAATAGTGGATGATTTTGAATTGAATCGAACTAAACAGAAATAAAATATTTAAAAAAATTATTAACACATTAAGTGTGGTGGGCGTGCATGAATGCCCATACCCTGCTGGCACCCGTTGCAATAGGCGTTCATATATGCCCCGCGTCTACTCCCAATTATTGGTTCAGTATGAGGTTAGCCATTGCCGGAAAACATTATACTGCTTATCGGTTATTGTGCCAGTCTTTGTAAACATTTTTGTGGGTTTTGTTCCATTGTTAATGTCAGATTGGGGACTGTATTATCATATTAGTGTTACTTGAAGTGTGTTATAGTTGTGTTTAATATATTTTATACAATTACTCTGGATAATGAGGTTGGATTATTGGAGAATGTCTACTCTGACGACAAAAATGACTCCGAGGATAGCTCTGACGATGACGACAAAGTGTCTCCAACATGGCAGTTGACACTTGGCGCCACTGGCATGATAGACATACCTTTCACAGGAGATTCTGGACTTAGAGTGCCAATTCCCGGTAACAATACTCCAACTGATGATATGCTTTGGAATTTTTTTGTGGTCCAGAAAACACTGCCTTCACGAATCACAAATTGGAAAGACGTGACTTTGGCCAAAATTAGAATTTTTTTAGGACTATTTCTTCACACCAAAATAAATTGAGCCTGTATGATTTCTGTCTCAAAGTTATTGAAGGACTTCTACCCCCCAAAAAGGCTCCCATTATGGTGACTCCTACTCCTAGCAGCATACACAGGTTCTCAAAGAATAACAAAAGAAAAGCAAATGGAGTTCAAAGAAAATGGCGAGTTTGTGCAAAAGAAGATAAAAGGAAATTGACTACCTTCATGTATGCTGTGTGCTCGGATGAACCAGGACTGTGTGAGCTGCAATGTTTTGACAAGTTTCATGAGGACATGGATGACTAAAGCTGAGTATTAAAATGGCGAGGTGCGGTTGTATATAGTATTTATTTTGGTATTTTTTAGAAATTATTATAAACACTGTGTTAGAACTATTTAGATATGAATTACTCATTGACATTGTGTGAAACTTATTTTTATCACTGAAAAACATTGCAAAAGCAGCAGGAAGGGTTGTAGGCACTTATATTTTTTTGTGGTACTTTTTCTATAACTATAACTGAATCCAAAAAAATAACAAAAATTAATCCCTAGCCTACTTCAGAAGACATATTGGGTCCATCAACAACATTTTCAATGCAATTAATCAATAATATTTTTTCAACAATTTAGATGCGCAACTATAAAACCATGTAACGTGGTTTTGCCGCACTCAACGTGTTAAAAGATTTGAAACATCATTTCTTGCCGTTTTAAATTAAAGCACTTAAATTATAAGGGATTCACTTATTTTGTTTTAAAAATTATGTCAGTAAAATGATGACCCTTATTCTGCCCTCATTCATGTATTCGTATCTAGAAATTATCCATTGCCTTCACAATCACGCCGTTTGTTGTTTGTCAATCAATCTATCGCTGCTATTTCATTGTGAAATGCTAGATTCAGATCTTCAGTTGTTCATGGTCTTCTCACATACACTTTCGATTTCAAATAACTCCAGAGAAAAAAGTCATGTCAAAAAATATGGGGCGCGACCAGGTCAGGATAGGTCACCATTTCTTGAAACTACATGCTCTAGAAACATTTCTCGTAACACATTCATCAACACTCTTGCAGTGTGAGCAGTAATGTTGGCCCCATCTTGTTGGAACCAAACATTTGCAGTATAACGTTCATGACATTCTAACTCTGGTGCAAGGAAATTACCCAACATTTTGACATAACGACCTGAAGTAATCGAACTGCTCAACTGTTCTCTTCGTAAAAGTATGGGCCTATCAATCTGAATTTAGCCACTGCACACCAAACTATCACAAGTTCACAATGAAGAGGTTTATTGTGTCGGCTATATGGATTTTCTGCCACCCAGAACAAAAAATGTTGCTTATTAATATAATTAGATAGGTGAAAATGGGCCTTATCAGACATTGAGTATTGAATCTTAAGTTAAAATGTTCAGAATTGATTGTGCACTCTTTTTTCGGTTTTGGAAATCATGTTTGCTTAGTTTTTGTATAGTTATGATTTTATATGGATGAAAATATAAAGATAATAACTGAAAATCATAAAACAATAAATAAAATTTTAATTAAAACAGTGATTTAAATATTATAAAGAATCTATAAATCTCTGTACTGGGAACACATTGAGACTTCTCTTAATAAAATTTCCAGAGTGTTACTGGGAGGCTGTAACCTCAAATCCGAACAGAAAGTTTAAAGTCCAAGGATCTAGCCCTTGCCTAGAAATGAAAGATTTTCTTCAAGTAGATTATCTTATGCCGGAATTACTAGAACGGTTTTTATTTTGTATGAAAAATGTAACTTATAACGAACGATGATAGAGTAAAAGTTCGAATCAGAATCATGAAAAGTTCAACAGACATCACCAAAGAGAAGTTTTTGGTGGGGCAACTTCTCCCAGCCAGATTGGTAGCGGTCTAAAGAAGATCCAAGACAAGATGTCAGTGAAGGAACTGATTACAAAAAAAAGCTAGTGAACTGACAGTAATGTTTGAGCGAATTTTTAATAAATAATAAAGATTTTAATAAGCAATATTTAGGAAAAAACAATTTAATAATTAATATCTGGCTTTACTAGTGGTTTTCAAACATCTTATTAATTTTGTATGGTATTGTAGCTATTTATCACAAAGAAATATGACTATTCTCCAAACATCCGTTATACTCTATACTACTAGGCCTACTACTCAAAAGATAGGCATTCCTTATTTATAAGAAGTGGTGTTATCGTCACTGACAAACAATGATGTGTCAATCCAGTGCCCACATCCAACTCCATAGATAAGGTTAGCATCACTTCTGTTTACCAACTGCTAATTTAATAATTTTTCAAAATCCAAACATCGATAATCGTATCCGAATACTGTAACTAACTCGGATTTTGTTTTTCTCGTCAATTACCAAATTACTGAAACTGATTCCTCTTTAAAATAGGCATTAAAATTTAATTGAGAGCTGGAAGAAGCACTATTCCCATATAAAGAAGTGTGTAGAGAACTAGAAAAAAAATCGTGCACAAAGTAAAATAACAAGTTTTTAAAAATCAAATTAACAATGTTTAAAAAATTATTTGTCTAAAATTAAATGTTTACAAATTTAATGGATGGTTTTTAACAATGAATATATGAGTGTCTGAGTCCATACATGTAATAGAATTTTTGTGTTTTCAGATTGAAGGAAAACATAATAAACAATAAAAAACGTATGTAATCATGTGCTATTACACCATACAGTACTGTATTAAAGTGTACAGTACAGCTGTAATTAATGTTAACATTTTGATGTGGAATGCAACCCTCCTCTTTCCATACACTGTTTCACTGTACACTGTTTAAGTATTTTCGGTTTTACTATTCACGGTAAGTTTGGGGAATTTTTTTTCCAAGCAAAAAACCTATCAAGGTTATCATTGCCTAACTAAAGTGTTATTTTAAAATAAATGTTACATAAATAAAACTAATCAAAATAAAATAAATATTTAAAACTAATTGTAACTATCTAAAACTAATGAAACTAAAACTATACAAAATTTAAATATTATTAAATAGATTCAGGTGGCGTAAGAAAGCGATGACACGGTCGATACCCGTGACATCGCTTCTTAAAACCACCTTTAAACTACCTCGAAGATTGTAACGAATATACAAATTGGTCAACTCATCACAATCAAGCAGAATGTGCTTAATTGTGATGGTACTTCCACAAAACTGACATAGTGGTGGATCCTCATGCCGCATCAACCATCCATGCGTTGACAAAGAGTTGCCGATGCGAAGTCGAGTAATCACCACTTCCTCCATACGATTCGAACAAACAGATGTCCTCCATGGTCGGATGGTATTTTTGATGTCCCTCAGCTTGTTTCTATTTACATTTTGCCATTCTTCATTCCAAACAGAGAATAGTGAAGTTTTAATATTGTGTACAAAATCTGATCTGCACCAAAATGATCTGCTCCAAAATCTGGAGCCAGCTCCAAATTTACACTGATGGATCATCGCGAAACAGGTGCTGCTTAATACTGCATATATTTTGAGGGATCTTCTGCTGTATAGGACCACCTTAGCAACTACGGCAGTGAGGTAGCTGCCATATATGCTGAAGCAATTGAGCTTGAGAATCTGACTGCTCTGGCTAAGGCAGTTTTCCTAGTTGACTCTAAGACCGCCATCTTGAACCTCTCAGGGAACTCACAGAATAACTGTAGTCGAACCATAGTCTGTAGAAGAAAACTAAATGATCCAATAAATTCAAGGTGGGTACTTAATTTCCAGTGGATCCTGAGCCCCTTAAACATCACTACCAACAAAAAGGCTGATCAACTAACCAAGTAGATAAGAAGCATCTTAGTTCACTACAGTCCCTCCAGGTCTCTAAAAAAGATGTCCACCAATAAATGGAATCATTTTCGATTGAGGGAACTCTCAGCAGGAAAGCGGTGGGGAAGTCTTGTAACAGGGAGACCAATTGACCATAACTTGCCCCGAGCTGTTAGTATTTTAGCTTTCAAATTAAAGACCGGTCATGATTACCTTGCTACGCACCTCCACCGCATCTATGTGCTATCGTCCCCAGAGTGTCTACTGTGTGGTAGTGAACTTACGAATGCCAAACACCTTAATAATTGCACAGCCCTGGACTCGGGCCCAGGATTACAACAGTCCCATCTTCAAGGAGTGCGTCTCTACTGGTCAGTGCGTTGCCAATTAGCTCACCTGTAAAGGGTGGGCGTTGGCTAAAAAAGAAAAACAGTTATTACGGACAGTTTATTTATTTCATTGCTAGTTTGAGGTAATCAGAGTATTATACTAAGCAGATTTTATTTCCATGGTGTTTTGGAGATGCTTTTTTTTTTAAAGGATGTCTTTTTACTGAAGTCATTCAATTCACTCACTGATTGGAGCAAATTTTTCCCTCTGTTTGTATGGCTGTATAGAACAGCTCATTTTATGTTTAAAGTGGAGGTATTAGAAATGGTTTGTAGGTTTGATATGAATCCAGTGCAGATATTACCATTTTGAATGTTACATCTATATCTAAGACGGTAATTACGGCTGTAGATTTTTCTTTGTAGTTTTCAGAATAGGAATAGGCCTAACATTGTTTAAAAACTGTTCAAGAGTTGAAGTACCCTAACACCAAATTAGGAAAATGTCACCAATGTATCTGTACCACCACAATATTAGGTGTTTTAGTTTTCAAAAATTCCTCTTTTGTCATTCCCATGAACTAGTTTGCGTACAGTGAGACAATCCTAGTACCCATTGATGTTCCTCTTATTTTTAGGTAATGTTATCCCTCAAACTGAAAACTGTTTTTTCAAGCGGAATCCGGCGAGGTTAACAAGGAAAATCGTAGTGGGATAAGGCTTGTCTTGGTGTTTGTTTAGGAAATGTATTTAACAAACTAAATTTGTTTATATTATATTTATATATCTTCATATATATTTATTTATTTATATATCTTCATATATAAGATATATATAGCTCAAGGAGCTGTGCTTAGCTGCACGCTGTTTAACATGATGATTGATGATGTACTTGACGCCGTTAGGGAAGTGACAGGAATCAAAGCACTATTATATGCGGATGACTTACTTATGTGGGTAACAAGCAGCAGCATCCTAGCGCTTGAAACAGCATTAAATGACGCTCTCAGAAAGCTGGAAATGTGGACCAGTTATAATTCGATGACAGTTAGCTCCATAAAAACCACTTTTCAACTATTCACGCTTTTCACCAAAGTACCCTGCATCTCTTTGTATTAAAAAAGTGATCCGTTGGAAGAAAGTAATCTCTCCAAATATCTGGGTGTAGTACTTGATAGACATCTGACATGGGGTCCTCATGTCAAACAGTGTGCGGAAAAAGCAACAAAATGAACAAAAATGTTAAAAAGACTGACAGCTACAACATGGGGTGCAAGCCAGGATGTCCTAATAACTACCTATAAGTCATATATCAGACCTCTCCTTGACTACGGAAGTGAAGTGACCATCACAAGCAACCATAACACCCTCAGTAAATTGGACATCGTGCAGAACACAGAGTTAAAGATCATAACGGGTGCACCTAAATCCACACCCATTGCAGCAATGGGGGCACAAACAAAGTGTAGTTCAATGGAAAGCCATAGAGAGAAAATAGCTCTCCGATTCTGGTAGACACAGAGGAGTACACACTCATTGGGCAAACTACAGACAGGGCCCGACTGAAGACTCAAATAACCCTGATGGCGTCCTATGAGAGGGTGGCCTTAAAGTATGGAATAGCCTTAGAGAAGCCAGCACTGCTTACAGATTGCCGTGAGTTTTTCCACAATTTACCAAAAGCTAATTGCAGATTGAAGAACCACAGTCAGTCAAAATCAGCATCCCTGGACATAGAACTGATTCAAGCAGCCCTGCATACAATCAATGAAGAGTACCCACAATCAGAATGGTTACATATATATACACAGATGGATCTTCAATACCGGAAACAGGTACAACCGGAGCTGCCTACTATAGTCGCAATTTTGAGGGATACCTAGCAGTGGAAACTCCCCAGACAAAAGTACGATGGAGAAATAGCAGCAGTAAAAGCAGCAGCAGCCGAACTAAACAAAATAGCCCCTACACAGGCAGTTTTCTTCATCGATTCACAAACGGTTATCCGAAACCTATCACGCAATACAGATACACTTACTTACTTACTAGCCAACGCCCACCCTTGGCTGCTGGGCCATTTGGTGGCGCGCTGACCAGTACAATCGAGAGAGACGTCCCTCATTGTCCTCTTTGTCTGGCTGGACGTAGCCCAAGGAAGTGCATGTGAGGAGGTGATCCGCATCCATAGTTCCGTTTCCACACAACATGCAATCCGGCGATTGGAGTACATGAATCCTGTGGAGGTGTGCCGCCAGGTAGTCGTGGCCAGTAGCCAGGCGGAACAGTGCTACACCAGTGCGGCGGGGAAGGCTACGGTTTATTGGTCCTTCGGTGACGAGTGTAGCCCAGCTTTTGTTTTGAGAGGCCCTGATTAGGTTTTCTCTCGTGCTGCGATTTAAAGCTGAGTTTATCTGTATTTTGACCGATTGAAAAGAGGTTGAGATAAGTGGCTGCGGTAAAGCAGCTCCCTGTTTAGCGAGAGAGTCGGCTTTCTCGTTTCCTTCTATATTGACATGACTTGGCACCCACTGAATGTGAATTTGCCAACCCTTCTATTGAAGGGAGTCTAGTTGCTTTCTACAGGACAATGTTCGGTGGCATTCCACTTGTCTGTTGCTAGTGACACCCTGTATTGCTGCCATAGAGTCCACAAGAAATACAGCCTTATAGGTCCCTTTGATTTTTGAAAGTTCAATGGATGCTGCCAAGATAGCTTCAACCTCCCCATCATAATTGCTCTGGCTACTGCCAACTGCCACAGCCCCTTCGAATAATCGGCTGTGGAACCCAGCTCCTGTTCCACCGCTTGCTGATGATCCATCTGTGTAGATACAGCAATACAGACTGCAAAAGAACAATGGAAACAAGAAAAGCCCTGGAACACCTGGCAAATAAAGGTTGGCTTATAACTTTACAATGGATCCCAGGCCATGTTAGCATCTATGGAAATGAGAGGGCAGACTTTCTGGCCATAAAAGGCACATCCATCGCACAACCCATTTGTATGCCCTCGTTGAAAAGCACGGAAGCCCTCATCAATGCAACTATCGACCGGGCTAGCAAACTGCACCTCACACAGCAATCACCAGGAAAAAAATGGGAAAACCTAGTCACCACGGGGCTCATCAACCACAGACTTCCACGAGCTGTAGGTGTGTTGCCAAGTTCAGAATGCAAACCGGCCATGACTACCTGGCCGCCCATATACATCGCATCGGTGGGAACGTCCAACACCGGAATATCCTATCTGTGGACACGATACGATTGATGCGGATCATCTGATGAAATGCAATGCGCTCGACCATTCCCGGAGATTATGATGACTCACTTCTCTGGAAGTCTATACTGGTCAGCGCGTCACCAAATGGCTCAACAGCCAAGGATGGGCATTGGCTAGTAAGTATGTATATATATATTTATATATCTTCAAAAACATGAGTGTTAATTTTACTTAAAATAAAAAGCTTTCATGTCCAATAAAATATTGACAGAACAGAAGTTTGTTCAATTTATACGAGGTGTGGTTACTAAATAACAAGACTGACACTGCTGCTAATCAAGGGGGCATTTCTCTTTAGTATGCAATTAGTCTCGCTTCTATAAACAAACACCGTTTAGTCAAAGCATTTGTTCACGTTATTGTTTTTTTGTTTTGCCAAATAAAGTAGGTAGTGTATTAGTGGAGCAATGCATTATTGTGAAATTTCACTTTAAACTTGGAAACACTGCTACTGAAATTTATAATTTACTGAAATTCATGCACTGGAAAAGTCCAGCTTCACTGAGAGCCAAAAATGCTCGAATGAGCAAGTCAACATTTAAAGCAATGACGATTGTTTTTTTTTTATATCCTTGGGATTGTGGGGTCCAAAATTACCGCGGTAACTTGAAACCCCGGATTATAAAAAAAGGAGTGTTATCCGTATTAACACACAAATACTATATCTACAGACATTTACAGTATACAGTAGTTCATGTACATAAATACATGAATTGCATAAGTACATTATATAATGTATATTCTTTAAAATATTACAGTACAGTACGTAAGTATTGGGTAATTATTATACTGATATCGTGGATATGGAGGCACAATTGTATATAGAATTCTAAAGTGGCAATTAAAGAATAATTTACAAATAAAAAACATATTTTTTTAAATTGTTAAATCTGAATATAGATTGATGATTAATCAGACAAAAAATTTTTGATAAGCAACTGGTCAAGTTGAGCACCAAAGATACAAATACTCTGGGGGGGGGGGGTGTTTCATAATTTTTCTGCTATGCAGATATCCTTATCTGTTCCTACGAAACACAAGTGAGATGATATCAAACCACATGAATGATAAATTTCATACTGTTTTGTTTTCTGTTTCAAGTAATGATATCATGTTATGTTTTTTATGTGCACTTTAATAAACTTTGTTACATTTGAGAAAAAAAATTAACAGTAAGCTATTTAAGAAAGTCTTAAGTTATATATTTGATTGATCTCTTCTGCTTTTCCTAACATTAAAAAATTAATCATTGTTTTAAGCCTTGTGGAATGTCTCCATTTTGAAAAATTTAAGTGCACTCTTTCACTATCAAAAATATAAATGGTAATGTTTGCTAAAGGCTTCAGCTCTTTCTTATAAAATGTTAGCATTGCCCCCCCCCCCCCAAACCGTCATTCCCCTCCTCTTTGTTATGGTTTTCAGAGTGAATCTTTTTTTTTTAATTCTGTTTTTGTGTGTTGCCTTTATAATCTCGATCAACATACATCTTCTTTTCTTCATGTATAGAATTGTTGGAGACGTCTGAGATATAAAACATAACAAGGCCTGCAGGTTTAATTAGTAGGTTTTATAATTCAACCTAGATATTCTGTAAAATGCCATGGATCTGTTATCAAAATGACAGTCAAAACACTTTTCGTCTCTTATTTTATTTTGTCAATGTTACATTAAATTAGTCACTATGTTCGCCCTTTTTTGTGTTGTCTTTGTTGCTTTCCTTCTACATAATGACTGTCAGCATCCATTGGAGCACCCACTGAGAGTTTTTAAACTTTTAAAAATGTTTGATGCTTGAAATTTCTGATGTTGATTATAGGTATGACAGAAATTAATATTTTTGAAAAGTATCTGATATTGTGGTTTTGGGTATACTGGCAATCGTATTATTTAAAACATTGCCACTCTTCTATTGTGACATTCCACTTTAATCTATGTGATTCCCAAGCCAAATCATAATTCCCATATATCACTGTTGAAGGTTTTGGGCTGAGTTACCTTCCACCGCTCCTAAAGAAGTTGTGAAATTGTTGTTGCAGTTTTCAACCACATACCTGTGTGAAATAGGGTTTTTTAGACTGATCTGCTTAAAATAAAAACATCAGATGAGTTTGTAACACACTTTAGATGGTGTTGAATATTGAAAAAAAAGGAAGTTTCAGAAAACGAACGAGAATGTATTCAAAATTGTAACAATACGGAACTAAATAAAAAATTGTGATTTGTTAGAAATATTTTAAATCAAATCTCTGGTTGGTAGTGGCATCTGTAGGAAGAGTTTAAAAACAAAGTAAATTAAAGTCACATCGATGCGCTGTAGCAAGGACGCTTGCTTTACAACTGAAGTTAACTCCTCTAACTATCGGCATGTAGAAGGCAACGGTCGTCTCCAAGAGCGAGGAAATGTTTAGTTTTCAATTTTTAATGTAACAGTCATTTTTTTTAATTTCTTGTAATCATAATGTAGAAGACAGCGCACGTCTCCAAGTACGAAGATGGAACACTGAGTTACTGAAGCCTTTTTTCAAAATCATGACCGAGGGAATCTTGTAAGGTTTTTCCAATAGAAGGATGCGAGGCCTAAATATGTATAATTTGTTTTAATTGAAGTTTAAAAGAGCAATTATTTAACGAGCACACAAATCCCATACATCTTAATTTAATAAGCCTTTAGACGATACTTTAATAAGACTTTGCAAGTCATTTTCTAAATATGTAACTATAAACTGCAATATTTAAAATCAGCTTAAAATCACAAGAATTAGAGCTACCAAAAATAAAAACAGTTACAAGTTTTATTGGCGAAAGTGATTTTATGGCGAGCATTTTTACAAATTACACTGATCATTGTCAAACCTTTTAAAAACAAACCATGTCAGCCCTTCTTATAAATGTTTCAAATATAACAGGTTAATCCTTTTACTGATTATAGCAGTCTACTAATAATTCCTACTGTGGGTTATTTAGATTTAAGACAACTAACTTTGACTTTTTGAATCTATTGTTAAGTCAGACCTACATTGAAAATGAAATGAAAATGCAAACAATACATGAACGAAAATCTAAAGCTCTAATTATTATTAAGGTGAACAATTAACTTTGATGTTTTAACCAACTTCAAAAAAGAATGAGATTAATATTTTTATGTATTTTTATGTATTTTTCATGATAATTCTAAAGTATTGAACCAGCCAAAGTGATTTTGCTTCTAAATGAAAGGGGTTACTCTCCCAGTGATCCCACTATATTTGCATCCCAATCCATCTGATTTTGCAACCATAACATACTATTTCAACTCACAACAACCAAAATTTTTTGGAGTGAAAAAAATTTTTTTTTAATAAGAATTATGGACTATAAAATAATTAATAGCTAAAATAAAAACAATAAATACAGCATTTATTTAATGTAGTATTGTGTCAGAAATAAAAATAATATTGGAAAAAGTATAAGATGAATAATTTTTTTTATTTCTTGCTTGAAAAAGCTCCTTATAACGAGCATTATCGGATTCTAATGAACGAATTTTTCTCATAAAAGTGCCTTTTTTCAATGGCCCACTCATATATAATATACAACTTGGTATAACTCGAATGAGTTAAGCTAAAATGAATACATTTAAAATACGATTTAGTTCATTTACCATAAACGAGATATTCAATAATCCTCAGGTGAAAACTTCATTACTTAACTAAATATCAACAGACAAATTCATTAAATACAACTTTACTATAAATTTGTTTGTATTATTAATATTTTATGTGTAAAATACGATTTTCCTAATAATTATTAAAGATAGTTTTTTTTGTTTATTTACCAGAGATTTTGCATTTCATGATTACATGTTTTTAAATGGAAATTAAAAAGAATAATTGTAAGATAAGATACATTATGCAGAATTTTATAAAAATTCATCAAGGGAATTTTCAACATAAATTACTCAATGTATTTGTCTGAGGAACTGATATGTTAAATATTGGCAATTGTGCAAACATAATCAGTGGCATGAAACAAAATTTGATTATAATGTAGATAGAAATTGGAGGTTATACCTTTAAAAATTAAGAAATAAAAATTTTAAAAAAACACACTTCAAAAAAAAGAACCCGATCCGAATATATAACTTTTGCTTACTAAAAAGTGAAAAATAATTCTCCAATAACAAACACATAATTTATCATAACCTTATTACCCACAAAATTTTGAAGTTGGTGCCGCAATCATGCCTAGTAATTTCTAATCCATCAAATCTATTTCAAACATTTCCGGAATAATAAACTTTTTAATTACCTGATTTCCTATGATTAATTAGCAAACCATAGAGTCTTCTTACAAAATAAAAATGTCATGTCTTCGATATTATGAGAATATGAAGGATAATTGATCTTTGTTCTCGGAAATCATCATACAATATCAGATTTTGTCCGATAAAAAATATGTGATTGCATATTTTTCATTCAGATATAAATATTGCGAACAATTCAACCTTCTTTGAATGATTTACATGGAACGTGATTACTGTAGATGCTTATAAATTTGGGATATCTCCTTAAACCTTTTAAATCATAAATTTAACAAATGGAAGAAATGCTATAATTAAAAATACTTAACTATGTGAATACAAAAGGTCTTACTTGCTGACGCGTTTTGAAACAATCGTTTCTTTTACGATGCAAAGCCTCTACATAGTAGATGCTTTTAATAAAAGCTTTGCTTTGTAAAAGAAACGATTGTTTTAAAGCTCGCCAGCAAGTAAGCCCTTATATATTTACGTAGTTAAGTATTTTTAATTATAGTTTAGTCAGTGAGTTCAAGATGATTACATCAATCAACTTTGGAAGAAATGATTGAATAGTCTGTGTTTATATCATAATATGTTAATCTATATTCCAAGGTGTGCTCCAACATCGTTCTCGTTTAGTATTTATTTATTCATCATTGACCACACTCCCTTATTTGTCACATTCAGTATGTCCAATACAAAATTTGAAGCCAACTTCAAAATGTTTTGGATAGTAAGCTCATGTTAAATTATGTTTTCGTTATTGGAAAATTACTTTTTACTTTTTAGTAAGTAAAACTTATATATTTGTGTCCGTTTTCTAAGTAGGCTCTGATTTTAAAAAAATTATTAAATATATTGATTAATTCAGTCCTACAATAAACATGAAATGAAAATGCAAACAATAAATGAACTAAAACAATCTGAAGCTCTAATTGAATAAATGATAAGGAGGTTGCATATCGAGTCAACGGTTTAATTATTTATTGCAACGTTTTGACAACTAATTTGTTGCCCTTACCAAGCCTGAAAACAATTTTACATTGCATTATAAATACGCACATAAAATACAAGTACACTCACAAGAAATATTCAAGACTTTAAAGAAAAAACAATGAAATTTTAGCCAAAAACCTAATACAATACCCCCCAGATAACAGTATTTATCCTTCTTTTTACAAAAAAAAAATATTCAATTAATATACACTTATTTGTTACATAATGATTATCTGTTAGAATTTCTTAATTTTTATATTGAAAAGCAGGTTTATTTTAAAAAATAATTGAATACTTAAAAATATAGTAATAGTAGCAATAATTCTGGGGATTTGTCTACTAATAATTGCATGAATAATAATTTTTAATGTTTACTTTATATAAAAGGTATTTGGGAGAAAATGGCTAATAAATTAAAACGCTTCAACATTACAACTGTTCTTCTAATTTCAGATAATTCAAGCAACCTTATCAAAAGGGGTAAAGACAGTACTGATAGATGGTGGAAGAATAATGTTGTATATAAAATTAACTGTCTGGATTGTCTGCTGCCTCTTATGTTGGTGAGATTAAGAGACAGGTTGGTATTCATGTACGTGAACACGAGAATAATAGTAAGAAGGATAAACATTCTTCCTCTTGTGTCTTCTTTGAACATAGTAAAAGGTTTGGGCATAATTTTTACTTTGAAAATTTAATTATAATGGTTAATGAGCCCAACTGGATGAAGAGGACTCACGGATACTGAAGTTGTCCATATTAGCTTACAAAAGAATCGTATCAATATTAAAAATTATTTTGATAAGTTATGTAGTATGTATAAGCCATTGTTATAAAAATTAAAAACATCCAAGAATTAGTTAATATTGGTTGAATGGTTGAACCTTTTGTTGTTTTATGCTTTTATGTATGGGGTTATATTTTATTTTGTTTGGGTAGATTTTTATATGTGTATATTGTTGTTCTCTGTTTTATTACTGTTTTTAATTATATTTTAGATGAATTTATGACTCTCACCACGTTGTGGGTTACCTTATTAAGTTTTTGACTAAAATTTTATTAGTTTTTTTTATTTAAGTCTTAAATATTTGTTGTGAGTGTACTTGTATTTTATATGGAATGTAAACTTGTTTTCAAGTTTGATAAGGGAAACAAATTAGTTATCGAAATGTTGTACTAAAAATAAACTTTTTACTCGATATTCAACCAGCTTATTTGTTCAAAAGTTATTTTGAGTGCTCAAATAGCTGAAGCTCTAATTATTATTTAAATATTTATTCAGTTATTACTTTTTACTTACAACTGATTAAATAAAATCAGTTTAAAGTAAATGAACCACATGTAAGCTATTAGTACTTAGAAAAAATACTTATGAGCAAAGGTGTTAATATATTAGGCAGATTGATGGGTCTGGCCATATGTCAAACTCCAAAATATAGACAAAAATAAATTAAGAACCATATCATTGTAAACTTGGTTTGTATAGATATTTAATGCAAGATGGTAAGAACACTTTAAAAGAGCAAAAACCCATTTTTATCTATATTATGACAAGTTTGAATTTAATGCTATATCTTCCCAATGTGTCAAAATCTTTCAAAATCAAAATTTAAAAAAGGTATGTTGAGGGATGTAGAACACAGATTATAAGTTTACACTTACTAGAAACAATTAATAACAACATATTGATCTCTACTCTATTATTCTAAATAATTTTCACATACTTGATTAACAACTTCATAAATGATAATTGTCTAAATCAGAAAAATCAAATATTATAATTGACGATGGAACTTTTTATGACATTAAGGGATGTAATTGTGACGCTGATAGAGGTGACA
The DNA here is from genome assembly GCA_036971475.1 of Prosapia bicincta. NCBI lineage: Eukaryota > Metazoa > Arthropoda > Insecta > Hemiptera > Cercopidae > Prosapia > Prosapia bicincta. The sequence continues at coordinate 44,766,774 of JBAIZL010000005.1, read as the reverse complement.
AATTATTGAGATTTTATTATAATTGCCATAAAATATTACAAGACTATAACATAGTATAAATTTGTGGTTACAAATGTGTGGAAAGTTTTAAAAAGTGTCAAACATGTTTGACTGTCAAGTTGTAAGAAATTAAAAGTAAAATGCATAAATATTAAGATAATGTAAACAAGCTAGGAGAAAATACAACCAAAAGTACACAGTATTAGATATTATCTATTATGTTTAAATTACATAATTGTGACAAAGTCAATTTAATGTGGCATTGTCTACAAACATCTTCAACATCTTTAGTAACATAGAATTCCAATATCTTACAACTTAATATAAGCTATATAATGATTGTAGTTCCACATAATTGGCCAGTGGCGAACCTTCAAGATACATCATAATTTCTTAGCTTTGAAAGAGTGTTTAATGCTAGAAGAGTAGCCTATTCTCCCTTAAAGAAGTATAACTAAAAAAAAAGACGTCCAAGCATCCACAAATTCCTTGATTTTTCTTAGTATTTTGTGAACATTAGCTCTTTATTTCTCAATTTCATTGAGAAGAGAGTAAACCAGATAAAGCAAAATCTAATGTATTTGGTATCTTACTTGTAGTTTTTTCTGTTGCTTATCTGCTCTTGTGTATTCAGTTATTTTGCCAAGTCTAACTAGGTATCTAACTGAAATGTTATCAAAAACCTTGTAATTGAAGCTTGCGTTTTGAAAAAACAGAATACAAAAAATAAGTATTTTATAGGTAAAGTATTTATTGTAAAAATGTATAGTTTTTCAGCTGAAATATACAGGGAGCGGCAGAAATACCTGACGATTTTCAATCGCGTACAGTCGAGCAGTTGTGTGGAGGAGGGTGGTGGGGAGTGGCGCGTTGACAAGGCCATTCAACGCCATTTCAATAGCCATGGAGCAGTGGTCCAGTGTACATCATGCATTTGTCCTTGAGACGTATTTTAAAAGTGGTGATTCGGTTGTTGCTACACAACGTCAGTTTCGTAGGCATTTTAATGTGAGCCGTAGAGGACGCATTCCATCCCGAAACACAATCAAACTGTGGGTGGATAGGTTTAGAACAAATGTTTCATCTTTAAAACAAAGGCCTACAGGCCGTCCAAGGTCAGTGAGAACACCGGACAACATTGAGCAAGTGAGACAAGCTGTGCTAACAAGCCTGCATAGACAAGCTGCCGCTCTTCAAATGTCTGATCGCACAGTAAGACGTATTTTGCACTACGACCTAAACTTTCATGTGTATAAAATTGCCATCATCCAAAAACTTCAGCCTCATAGTTGACTGTAACCGTACGCCCACCTTCCTCAAAAAGTAAGGTCCGATGACAAATTTCTTAGTCACTGCGCACCACACGGTAACTTTAGCACTATGTTAAAGGCGTTCGTGCAACCCTTGTGGGTTCTCATTTCGACCAATATCTAAAGTTCTGTTTATTAACATAGCCATCAAGGTGAAAATGAGCCTTAACACTCATTAGAAGAATTTTCTGGTCATCCATCAAATTGATCATTTGCTCTGAAAATGCCTGGCGATTAGCGTAGTCGTGAGGCTGAAGTTTTTGGACGATGGCAATTTTATACGCATGAAAGTTTAGATCGTAGTGCAAAATACGTCTTACTTTGCGATCAGACATACTGTGCTCCCCACCACCCCCTCCACACAACTGCTCGACTGTACGCGATTGAAAATCGTCAGGTATTTCTGCCGCTCCCTGTATATAGTGGTTGTATATCATAAATATAAAGAGCTTTGGCAGGAACTTTGAACATTGTGGCAAGACAATGCAAATATATATATTTAGACTTGACAGTAATTCAAATTTTGAGGTTAGAAAAGAGTAAAACTCTTCTCAAGACAATTTACTAGTCGTGATGTATTTTGATGTATAAAACACATACATATCCAACTATCCACTGGTTCATTTTCAAAACTAATTTCTATATTGTTAGGCTCTGCATATTTTTAAAAACTGCCAATATCTAATGTCCTGCTAACATAAATGGACAAAGAAAAACAAAATTTGGTGTTTTCATTTTTCATTGAATAAAACCGTCTATACTTTAATTGAACACAAGAGTTAGGCAAGTAACCTCCATGCATAGCATTTCTTTATATACATTTTGAACATATTATTTTTGTACTTATTACATACACCATTCATATTAAGATAATTATCACATTTTATGAGCTTGGAAAGCATTCTGAGACATTTATTCAGGATTATTCTTAGTAATTTCATTAAAGTCTCAAAGTAGATTTAACCATTATTTGTTTGGTCTCTTTCTACAAAATCGACCCAGTACACCATGTCTACGCAAAAATAACGCATAGGCAAAGAACATCTCTGTTTAGAATCTCTGTTTCTTGGATACTTTGGAGAACATAATTTGAAAAGTCGAACATCTTAATTTAAACAATCTTATTGAGAGAACATCTTATTCATCTTCTTTCCATATTATGAGTAAAATTTTTTAAAAAATCTCGGGTAATGTGTTCTGCCATCAATGAAATATTTGGTACCCAGCAAGTACATTTCACGCAGCCAAATTTTTCTGTAATCAATCAGATACAGTACTGTACACAAAACTAGAGGGACATGCTTACACTGAACTTCACCTGTCTGATTAACAATCTCAAGCAGCTCCTTTCATGAGTTTGTCCACTTTTAAACATGCAGTACCACTTTTTAGAACACCTTCACTAATTACATGCCGTACATAAACCTTAAAAAGTTTAGAAAACGTGTCTACTGACTTCAAATATTTTACCTGGAGAAATGAATAACTGTACATAGGTCACAATTGCCATCATTTTCTATTTCGAATTTGATTTTGAATACTGCTTATGGATAAATAGACAGTGGAATCATGCATTCTTTTACACTATCGGAAACATAGTGTGAATCACAATTCAAGGATGCACAAGATTTTAGCCCTCGGTAGAACATCTCTCATGCTACACAGAAATGGATTACTTTTAAAATTTCTTCAAACTTGGAGGTTCTGATTGAAGTTGTTGAGAATAATAGATAATTTGGTTTGATTGGTAGAAAAGTTTGGTAGAAATGAGTTGGTAAACTCCCGATTATCCGTGGAATAGGGTGGACCGGCAACGCCTGATAACGAATTCCCCGGATAATCCGCTTGAAACAAAGAATACGCAAAACGATCATGAATCGATTATTATACCATAAGTTACACAAATAATGACCCCGGTTAATGCAATTCACAAATAATCTTCAGAGGAGAAAATAAATACAGAAAATAATTTAAAATGTCGATGTATTTGACCGATTATAACATGTTCATTTATATGTCTAACTATTTACAATACGTACATAAGTATATGTCAAAAGTAAGTATGTATGTACATATGTAATTTCCTTTACACATAATACTTTCACTTTTTAACAAAAAAATCGGTCACTTTCGTCTGTTTTTTTGTGAGCATTGATTTAGCTTTAATGTGCGATCTAAGTTTCTTGAGAACCATTTTGTCGCACAGTGTCTACTTGTGCCACAAAGCCATAAAGATCGATAATGTATATGACAGACATAGATAATGCATATGTCACGTCCTAGACTATTTATAGCCGAGATTAGTTGACATTTGTTTACAATCTTATGATACACATTAAGTTTTCGGGCGTCCAAGCATTTTGTCATTGTCTCTTATATACAATAGTCTGCTCGCCTCTTTTATTTCACTGGCCCGCGTCGGGATGCTTCCCTTTCAATGTAAAAATTAGTATGTACATATTTACATATCTATTCCCTTCATCTTAACTTCTATTAATCCTCAACTGGTAACATATGTCTGTCAGACGCGGTTAGTTACAAAATTTGCCACAGGTCGACTTAGCGCTGCAAGCGTAACCTCCCCTTCAGTGTATACCTCGTATGTTTACCGGCAACAAAGACTCACGACGTTTGAGGTAAGTGCAAATTTTTTTGTATTTATTATGATAAATTTACTAAAAAGCACTACGTCTGTGAGATGCATGTTACTTGTAACAACTAAGTTGTGTTCGTCTCAGAGACGTATGTTACTAGTAGTCGGGATATTTATACGCGTCTTTGAGACGTGTGTTACCACGTGTGTCACGTTTATTTGTTTTATATTTTCTAAATACTATATTGGAATCATTGTTAGACTTGGTATTTTAGTTTTTTCTTTCTTCCTTGCAATTTATATTTACAATTTCAATCCTGCACTTCTGTTTTTGACATTTGAAAAATATTTTAACAGATTTAGTGTTGGTAATTCATATTTTGTATTATAATTAATTTGTAAAATTTATAAACTTTTTCTTTAGTTCTATCTTAGTATTGTTGTTTTTTGTCTACTGTGTTTTAGCAATGTTTTCTGCTAGAACAAAGAAAATTATGGCAATGGTGCTCCTGCCACATGAGGAAGAAGCACCAAGTGATGAAGACTTTGGTTCAGATGATTCCTTTAGAGTAGACGATCATATAGAAGTCTCTGACCATGAAACTGACACCGAATACGATCCACAAATTTCAGACGAAGAAGAAAGAGAAGTTTTAGAAGAAGTCAATGAAATTTCAGAGGTTAATGTTCAGTCCCCACCTGAAAGAAGGGTGACTAGGAAAAGAAAAAGATGAGAATCTGATTGACGATGAAGGGGACTCTGTACTTGAAGTTGTCGAAGATGAACCAAATTATTTTTACGGGAAAAAAAGAAGTTACACCTGGAGTTCCGAAGAACCAAAATCAACGAAAACTCCCGTTCAAAATGTAATGAAAATGAAGCTTCCAGCTTTGAGGCCACGTTCAAAATCCCTTGGCCAAAATCCTGAAATTAAAGAAGTTTGGCGTCTTTTGTTCGATGAAGATATCATCAAAGTGGTCATTTGGACTAATAAAAAATTGGAAAAAATGCGGGAGAAAATAAAGGAGAAACAATCCCCAAACTATAAAGACACTGATGTGATAGAAATAGAAGCTGTTATTGGACTAATGATGTTCTGCGCAATATTCATATTTTAATTATTACTTTTGCATTTTTACTAATAATTAATAGTTTTCGATGTTTATAGTTTTTAACTTTTAAGTTTTATTTGATTTCTATTTATGTTTTTTAAAGAAATGAAACAAATGTAAGACTAATATTTTAAGAACTATATTTTTGCCTGTGTATATTTTTTATTATTAGGTTATCAGATTTTTGTGTGTAAACAATATTGCAGGTAATTCTTAAAATATCATTATTAATTGTTGTAAATGAAAAAAACTTTATAGTCACTTAATCTTCTTAACAGATGCCCTAAAATAACCAATTTTTCCGGGTTGCATCTGTCAGACGTGTATTACTCATAGCGCACTACTTTAACGTGTTACCAGTTGAGGGTTAAGCCTTATAAGTATTTATGTCGTAATTCATCGTTTGGAAATTCAAACACAAGAATCTGATTGGAATAAAAATTGGATATTTGTAAAACAATGGCAGACCCCGGATAATCCGCAAACCGGTTAATCCGCCCACGGATAATCGGGAGTTTACTGTATTTAAAAGTAATATATGCCATATACCAATGACATCATACAGTAGGTTCTCCATATTAGAGAGAAAACTGAAGATAACGTGTGATCTAAAAGCACCAGTACATTTAATTGAGAGCAGAGTGATATACTGAGTAGAATGTACTCAGAAATATTGAATGGATGGATACAATGGATCTGAATTCAACCCCATTACTTTTTGAATTTATACTTTAAAAAATTTTCTGCTCAGCAGTCGTATCCACACCAAAGCCATAAATTTTGGGATGCTACATTGTAAGACCAGGGCTATTCTATTTCTAAGGAAAATAGCAAGGGGCTTTAGTCCCTCTATTTATTACAATTGGCTAAACCAAGAATACAATAAGATGAGGTTTAGAATGCAGACAAAGTTAACCACATAGTGAAATAAACACTACTGTCTGTTCAGAATGTGTTTGCGCTAGGGAGTGGTGAACTGTTCACGTGAACATAACGATTTCTGCAACCCTATTGGCTGAGTGACCTCGTGACAAAACTGAAATATCCTGCCGCCCGATTAACAGTTAGTCTGGAAACGTCCATGGTTACATTTGTTCGTCTGTTTATTGTGCCTAACATTTTTTAGTTGTGAGTGACAGTGGAATAATTTAAGATCGTTGTTTGTTATATTTGTGTTTGTGAGTTTGTGGTGTTGTTAAGTTTTTAAGGATTAACTTTTAAGCAATGTCATCCCCTGTCAAAAAAAAATAAACGAGGACAAGTAATACACTCCGGGCAAAGACAAGTTATTTTACGCCTTTATAAAAGTTTAAAGGATGAAAATCCAGAATGCCGTATCAAAGACATCTTGCAGAAAGTAGCGATATCTGCAGGAATTTCTGCTCGAAGTGTTTTTTCAATCGTTAAAGAAAAAAAAGAAACGGGTACGCTGAAGTCTCCTGCCAAAAGGAAACCAAAAACCAAAACTATTTTTAATAATATGGATGACTGTTTAAAAACTGCTATAAGGAAGAAAGTACACGAGTTATTTTTTAAAAACGAACTTCCGACTTTAAATAAAGTACTACACTTAGTTAATACCGACGAACAGTTAGGCTTACCTAACCTAAGACGAACCACTTTGTTTCACATATTAAAAAAGCTAAATTTCAGGTATGAGAAACGTAACCGTAAAAGTATACTGTTGGACAAAGAAGATATTATTCTATGGAGAAGAGATTACTTAAGAAAAATAAAAGCCTATCGCGAGGAAGGTCGTACGATTTATTATTTGGACGAAACGTGGGTCAATGCAGGCCATACGAAATCAAAGGTTTGGACAGATAAGTCAGTCTGTTCCAGTAAAGATGCTTTTCTGAGGGGTCTGTCGGCGGGTTTAAAATGTCCAACTGGAAAGGGTAAGAGACTTATTGTGACTCATATTGGGTCACAAAAAGGTTTTGTAGAAGATGGACTGTTGATTTTCGAATCAAAATCAGATACTGACTACCATTCAGAAATGAATGGTGAAAATTTTAAAGAATGGTTTTCCGCGATAATACAGAAATTGGACAACAACTGCGTTATCGTAATGGACAACGCTCTGTATCATTCTGTACAAGTAGAACGCTTACCTACGACCCGTTGGAATAAGCAACAAATTCGAAATTGGTTGACTGACAAAGGGATTTTTTCAGATGAATCCATGTTGAAGGTCGAATTACTAAAACTCGTTTCCTATCATAGACCAAATTACAAAAAATACGTTATCGATGAAATTGCTAAAGAAACAAATAGAATAGTTTTGAGAACCCCTCCTTATCACTGCGAATTAAACCCAATAGAAATGGTATGGGCTGAGGTTAAAGGTTATGTTGCGTCTAACAATGTGTCTTTTAACATTAAAGAGGTGCACAGACCGAAGGTGTCTCGCGTGTTACACCTGATAAGTGGGAAAAATATGTGAAACATGTGGTGGACGTTGAAGAGTCGAATATGTGGAAATTAGACAATATAATTGAAGACATCGAGCCATTCGTCATAGCTGTTGACGACAGTTCCTCGTCGTCATCGTCGTCAGCGGAATCGGATTTTGCAGACCCCTTAAACATGAAATAATAACATGGTAAGTTAAAAACTTGTAGCATAAATTATTGAATAGTCTTATTACTTTCATTACTCTATAATTCTCTTTTTCGAATGATTAAGTGTACCAGTGTAAGACGTAGCCCAATTGCCGATGCATGATTGTGAACCGGACTCATAGCTTACCGTCCCTTGCACGTGTTCGCCTCGTGATAGTGTTTACATCAGGCGCAAACACATTCTGAACCGACTTTAGATACTTCACTAGATATCGCTAAACACTAGATACCGCAATTTCAATGAACAGTAGTAATGAAATTATCATATAGTAATGGACAGTATGGCATGTAACCTATTGTGCATATTAATGTAGCTGGATAGTATAATTACAAAAATGGAAGACAAAAGATGAAATGAATTAAATTAGGATTGCAACGTTTTCCTTATATTGAAAGAAGAGAAGAAACATGGTTCTTGTAGACCTGTTTGCTACTGGGATAATCCACATGTACTTGAAAATTTTTAAACAATAATTGCAGCAATGGTGTTGCTTATTTTATTTAGTATATTGTAGTTGACAATAAATGTAAATCATTTGTTTCAACTAATACCTTATACCATGTTTACTGTTTTGAAAACATAATACATATAATGGAGAAATATGAAACGGAGAAGCACTTACAAATACAGATTACACTACCTGTAGCAGTTCAGCCATCTTGAAAAGACTAACCAGTTCCATTTAGTGACACTCTGAAAAATCGACAAAACCCCAGCCAATATTATTGGTTTCTAACAGTGTCGATACAATCAACATACAAAAACCTTTAGAATTATAATTAACTTAAAATAAATCTTATAGGTAACTTTAACCAACAAAGATGAGTTTTATAAAATGAGAAGAATATTCAAAGTAAAAGAAGTAAAAAAAGAGTAAAAAAGGACAAAAATACCAACATTTTAAAATGGTATTAATCAAATACACTAAAGATGCTTGTTGTAATCATCTTGAATTCATTGATTAAACTATAAGTAATTATTGCATAACTGAGTGAATACTTTAGAACTTACGTGCTGACGCGTTTCAAAACGCGTCACGACGTAAGTTCTAAACTATTCACCCAGTTATCCAATAATTACTTATAGGCAAATAAATTACACTTTTACTGTTCTACATCTATTTAATAAATACATTTATATCTAAAATTTCCAAAGTTCCATTTAGTGTTATATTCCAATTTAACAATAACTATTTTCCTATGTTAGATGAAGTATAAATATCCACCTTTTCTAACTTAATATTCAACATACTTCTGGCTTACATATTTTTAAAAACTCCTCAGGTTTGAAATCTTGATCAGCTTTTTTTTAAAACCATACAAAATGGACTTTCAAAACTAACAAATTATATAAAAGATATCTAATATAAATATTGAAAAAAAGGCTGAATATTAAGTTAAAAAAGACAGATCATGCCTTTTTAGTAGTTGATTGTCATCATATTGTTTGAAAGGTAAAATAGTTTCGGATAACATATTTACATTTTATAAAATTTACCTAAGAAATAAAATTATTAGTAATTTAAATCTGACTACTATTCTAGGAAAGTTTTATCATACCTATTTAATGAAATGTTACTTATAAAATGTGGGGACCAAAATGTTATTTCAGTTATTATTAATTGAAAGATTTGTTAATTTGTCCAAGATGTTAGTAATAAAAATAACCCTAAAACATACTTTTCTTTGGCCTTTGTTGTGGGATTTTGTTTGTTTTTTGCTTTTCCTTAGTAAAAAAAAAACTTTTCTCAACAGACACTTCTAACAATTAGGATGAAAAATATTCTTGATTTAGTGATGAAAAATATTTCAACATATTTATTGAGAATTTATCATTCTCTATTTATGAACATGTAACACTCTTAAAAATAAGGTGTTACATATAAATTCATTTATATATTTGATTTTTATTTAATAATTGTATCGTCCGAATATAAAAGAAAATTTTTGTTCTCTTTGTACGATTGTAATTCATTGTGAAGTTAGCATAGATGGTAGCACCCCTAGCGGGTAAAAATGTAAAATATCGTACGAGTTGGTAGCTTAACTAAAAAAAACTCACATCACCTCATGTGACGTAACATGGTCTGATATCGCATGATCTGACGGACCAATCAAAATATTCGAAATAATAATCGAGGGTGGGAAAGTTCCGCTGGCTTGTCCCTTCAGAATGCCTACTTCTCCAAAAGTCTTCAAACGAGACGGACGTATGGCATTTCGGACGTAACTTAGAAATTTATAAGCTTCCAGTATTCAAAATTTAAGATGTCAAGGCCGGTACCGAATTTTATTAACGCAACAAAAGAAGAAGTCAGAAGCGATAATTTATGTTTTTCAAACGAGTAAATGTTTATATAATTTTTGTTTAAGTGCGCGGATTTGCAAGAGCGATGTGTTAAGTGTTTAGTGATTCCAAAAGCCATGGGCAATCTTTAATATGTTTTAAAGTGTTTTATTAGTGCACACCCAGGTACGTTTTAGATAATAATAAAGAAAATGTATTTTAATGTTAACTAAGTTGAATTTTAATTGATAAACGGTTAACACATGAACGGTAGAAATTGTCCTTCGAATATTCATTTCTAAAAATTCAATTGAAAATATTAAGTTACTATCTTGTCGATATATATAAATTTTAAAGTTCAATAAGTAATTCAAATGTATGGAATAACTAGCAGTAATTAAAATTAAATTACTCGACACATTGCTGTATTTTGTTCTATTGTAATTGGCCATTGATTAATAAATTGTATAACTATGTAATATAAAACTTTATATTTTCATTCCCAAGTAACCTAGTTCTACCTTCCAATGATATCGGAAGATCGTTTACAGAAAGACATTATTATGCCTGGCTGGAAACGGAGAACTAGATAGAGCCCTGGGTAAGTAAGGTAATTAATTTGTTAATTAGTAATTAACATAAATTTTTAATAAAGCCCTGATATATACTTACCCCCCCCCCTGGACAAAGCCTAAACTGTTACAAACAGTAAAAGTTGATTATTCCGGTTTTTTTTTTAAAATATAATTTCTACCTACAAGAATATAAACTTAATAGGTGTATATGATATATTAATTAAGCTGACATTTAAGTTTATTTATTAAGTTGTCAACTTGTTTACATGCTGTTTTCAATATTTCTGTGTCATTTCAACTAATTGGATATATTCAAACACATAATTTTATTATTTTCATAGGTGAAATAAAATCCGATGTACTACTGACAACAGAAAAATTAAAATTGTATAAAATACTATAGATGACTTAGCAAAGGAATCACCCCTTTTAAGTATACCAAAAATTTACCTGCAAAACCTTGACCAAATAATCACATAAACCATAAAAACACAAGACCCCCAACAGACACTGGACAACACTTAATAACCGAATATAGAAAATTAAATGCCCAGACTTAGGGTGCTCCGAACTCCATTTAAACTCAATGTTATCTATAATGCACATAACTTTATTTGTACTTGAGATATTGTTTTAATTTTTGTTTTGAAGATTAGCATTTTTCATAGTTCCTAACACAAGATTATTGTTTTACAAGTTAATGGGAATTTTTTATTAAATTTTTCCTAATAGCATTTATAATTTTCAAAAAATTGTTTAAAAATATTTTTTATTTGGTATCTATATATTGTATTTTATAATTCATTGTGCTAGGAACTTTATTTGGCAGTTATAAAACTACAGAAAATCTTCAACAAGATATATTGAGCGGTTTCTGAGATATTTGTAGTGAAAGTTATAAAATGTTAACTTTCGTGAATTAACAAAATAAGATAAAAATTTTAATGCACAAAAATATTTGCTTTAATAGTCACCAGCACTATATTAGGGGTTATATGGGTTTTCTATCTCTCCAAATATTGGCCTCCCAGGTTTGTTTTAGCCATTGTTCTCTTCATTCTTATTTCCTTCTTGAGTTTGTTCATCGCCTTTTCTGCTTCGCAGACTTACTTGCTATCTAAGATTTCCATTGGCTTTACAAGATGTTCACCAGCTTGCACCCCTAGTTGTTCCAATACCTTTGCTTTAGAGGCATATCCATTATTAAAAGATAATACAGCTTCTGACATTCCAAAATTCAAAGTGGACAGTCCTACAAATGTTTTATTCGGAAGTCATGACCATATCAAATTATTGAGTGATTCATTTGAGTTCTGTGACTTACCCTTCAAACAGTTCTAAAGAAGAACAGGATCAGACAAAGGCATTAATATTGGCTTTATTTCAAGCATCATTACTTCATATAGGTGAAAATGTTTTGAATGATCATGTGTAAGACCCGAATCCATAGCTTTCTTGTTCTTACACCAAGTGTCGCCTTCGGATGTGCAGAGTTAGTGCGTTACTTTGTCGTTGTTAGATTGATGTGGAAGAAGGTAGCCTATACATTTTTCTGCATGTCTTTCTCACTGGTTGTATTCCTTCTTACTGCTAATCCATTACAAAATTGAATCTTTTGAAGACAGACTTTTCAATTAAAGAAATGAAAATAATAATATTGTTCAGAGTGGACAGCTGAGTTCGTTAATAAATACAACAGTTTGTAATAGACAGATTAGCCGACCTGAAAGGGAAATATACCTCAGAATGAGTAGAAGCATTGTATATAATGACGAAAACTTATGATGTCATGAGAGAACTCGATTTTTTTGTTACCATGGGAGCGTACATCACCTTATATAATTGAATACTTCCAAATAAAATATAAGTGCAACCTATATGTATCATAGTCTAAGGAATAAAAATTTTAAACAATCTAATAATGTCAAAAAATTAATATTTTTCATTCTAGAATGCTCTTATTACAAATTATACATTGTCCAAACTAAAAACAATTGAAAGACAGATATAAAGAGCACCTCAAACCATTCATTAAAATAAAAAATTAACAATTCAAACTTGGCCACACACACCATCGAAAAACAACCATACACTTCCCACATTAGAAAACATACATCTAATAAAAAAGTACAAAAAGGTTTCAAAATGACAATCTGGGAATCGCTACAAATTTATAAACACAAAAATAATATACTAAGCAAACAAATACAAATAAAATTAAAAAAATATAAATTCAATCCAATAGACAAAATTAACCCCAAGACAAACTAAAACTTTTCGACAAAGTGCAGTGAATCCGAAAATAGAATACCGACATACCAATAACAGAAATCTCACACACCTGGCGATCTACTACAACACCCAGTTCAGTTGATGCTCGACAATGAAGATACTATCAATCTTTGAAAGTTAACTCGCATTACAACAAAAAAAAAACAGATGTTAAGTCTAAACCATCATAAGAAGAAATCATCCATAAATGCAGTTTTGGCTTATTCTTAAAACATAAATAAAAAATTATAGCAATTAAAATTGTATTATTATTTGTCTGCTATAAAAAATACAAAATAAATGCTATTGTAAATGCAATTAATACACCTAATCTAAGAATGGGGCAGAAGAATTTACATCTATCCTGAAGGAACAGGATTAAACTGCCCAGATTACTATAAGTTTGATTCAAATGTTAGTGAATTAAATTATACATTACTTTTAAATAGAAATACAGTTAACCTTGAATATGATATAAATGGTAACTGATTATACACAGACAAGGGAAATCAGTTAATTTACCTCAATCCTTTCGTCAAACCATTAAGTATCCCAGGCATTGCGGCCCAAAATTGTTATTTTAGGAAGAAATAAACAATTAAAAGCTTACAACTTTTATTGAGATGAAAATGGACTAATCTAATTAATGTTTTAGTGAATATGTTGGTTAATTATAGTTAATATTTTGTGGGCATACTTCACGTCAGATTATTTTATTCCATTGTAGATTTTATTAAACAATAATTGAATCTAGCGTAATTTAAACAAACATTTTGTTGAACAAACTGCCATAGAATCTCAACAGTTTGGTGAAATTCCTGCTTAGATCTTTGAGGTACACATCAGTATCATCGTCAGTATCTTTTTCAGTAACCTTTGTGTTAAAGCAACTGCTTTACAAATGTTGTCTGTCTTCAGTCATTCTCGCTACTGTGTCAATGCTATCGTCAGCTTCACCACTCAGTGTATTCTTTAAAAGGTAAATCAAATTCAGTTCTCTTCTGACTCTTCATGTTGGATATCAAACATCGTGGATTTTTAAATTTCCCTATGATTAAGAGTTTTTGTTTTTGTCCAACCATGTTAACACAACACAAAACAGTCATATATTGTTTACATATTTTACAGTTACTAGGATTTTCATTTTTGAATACATAAGTATGTTGGGTAAAGCATGATAATAAAGTCCTGTTTCATCTGCATTGTATAAGCAGCTATAAGAATACTCAGCAATAATTTGTAACCTGTCTTCAGCTCCAACAAAATCATCATATTTCTTTTTGACACATTTTCTTACAAGCAATGTTTTCTCTTTCCTTCCATCGATTGAACCATTAATCTATGGCTTTAAAATCCTGCTTTCCTATTTTTTTTGTATTATCTTCAGCATTTAGTGCATTAATGACCCATCAACTCTAGCACATTTTTTGTGAACATTTTTAAACAATAATTTCAAAACTGATTCCACTTCTGGATGCTTCCATACTATAAGTATGTATAAATTTGATTGATTTGAATACTAGTAACTAAAAAATGTCTTACTATACTTTAATATTAAATAAAAATGTGCTCATGATATTATGCCGCATATCATAAATAACCATTGTAATTTATATAGGTTGTTTGCCTCTTTGATTATGATTAGTCTTAACGACAAGAAAATACTTTGATGTATGACCGAAAAATAACAGTATCATTAATTAAAATGTTTTGAAATGGAAAGAAACATCACCTGGCTTCTTCCCAAAAGATTTACAAAAACCTAAATGACCTGAAGGGTGAGGTGGTTTGTAAAAGAGCTTAAGAATAGATGGAAATAATTATAGCAAGAGGCAATTTGTACAATTTTTTTAAATATCAAATAGGAGCAAAGGAAAAAGTGAGAATTCAGACTTCAGGTGAGTGTCGACAGGACAAGGAAGTTGTAAGTTTGCAAGGTTGAATTTCGGAAAGTGAAACCTGGAGTGATGAAGAAAACCTGTTTCTATTCAAATTAATTAATAAATCTGAATAATTATTGAATTAAATTTTAAATACGTAAATGGTCGTAAAGTGACAAGGGCAAGTTAACCATTGATTGTACAACGAAGTAGCTGAAGGGAAGTTTAAAGGCCCACTCACCGGAAGTTAACTGGGGATCCATACTATAATCAAGAAGCAACATTGACTGCCACAACACACTAGCTCTATAAGTACAAGAGTTTTACTATACAGAAATTCTAAATTGATTGACTTAATATAATTTAATAAAGTTTCATTATGTTCATTAAACTAAATAAGCATTACAAATTTAAAAATTGCCAATCACCAATTAACTTCATTTAATAAAAGATACAAAGAGCCAGGCAACTCGATCCACATATAACAACCTGAGATAGAAATTTAACTAAACCCATTACAAAAAAATATTCAATTCTTCACCAACCAATATTGAGGTAATATAAAGATTCTCAAATGCTCACAACTAGGCCAAACTGTATAATTTCAATTAATATTATAAAGTAATATTACTAATCACAATTATCACTATTGTTCCTTTGTTACATTCATTAATAATAATTCAAAAATTATATAGTAAGGATTTAACTTGATGTACACTGTACAATTATTTAGTACCAAGAATCACCTTTCGAAACTGAAAGTTATTGCAATGTTTCTTAGTTATTGTAGCTTATAGTTTGGCTACACGAAACAATGTTGCTTAATCTGCAATTGGGATAACTGAGACAGAAAATATCGTTATTTGAAAAAAGACTGGCCAGAACGTAAAGCACTCGCTCCTGGGTCCAAAAATTTTCTATATCAGCCTCTGGTCAACCAAAAAAATGTTCTTTAGCCACCTCTACATATTAAATTAGTATTTTTTTTTAAACTATGTGAAAGCCGTGAACAAAAATGGAGCTGGTTTTACTTATTTGAAACAAAAATTAATGAGACAAAGGTTGAAGAAGTGGTGAAGGATTCGGAATTTCATAGCAATTGAGTTCAAGTGAAAAAAGCAAGTGGAACACATTCAAAAATGTAGTTGAAAATTTTCTAGGAAATATCATGGCTGAAAAGCATCGTGATCTGGTGGCTAATCTAATTGAATCGTACCAAAAAATGGACTACATACAATATGCCTAAAAATTCACTTCTTCGTCTCCCACTGGGACTTTTTTCTGCCAACCTTCGCACCATTGATAATGAATAAAGGGATCATTTCCACCACGATACTTTACACTTGGAAAGACCGTACCAAGGAAAGTTCAGCACCAACATATTCACAGATTACTGCTGAAAAGGGACTTGCTAAATGATTAATATGCAAAATAATTTAATGTAAGTACCCATATTTTCATATTTTTTAAAATTTATATTCTATTTGCTGAAACTCTCTTGCACACCCATTTAATAATCCGGTTGTCCTAATAAAATAGATACCATAGAAAAAAACTGAGCCCAGATTCAGAATTACTGCAAAAAAATACCTCTAGAATAACCCAAAATGTCTAAGGCAAAAAAAATGTATAAATATTTTTTTCTTTTTACCAGTGTGATCATTTAGGTATTCCATTAAATTAATTATTAATATGAATAAAAACCTACTCTAAACAAATTTCATGAAAAACGTCTAATACAACTAAGTATAATTAACAAATCAATAAGCCCTTTGAGCTAAACAAAAAGTGATTGTTTATGGCAGGCCTGGCTATATGTTTAGTATGGAGAATATCTTTTGCTTGCCATGATGCTCTAACACACTGAGTTTTACTTACAGTACTGAAAGTAAACTATGTGGTAACATATGATTTTATATGATACTTTATGTTATGTTATAGGTTATGTTACAGACTAACTGCTCTAACACTAAAGTTATGTTACTTTATTTATTGTATTTTATCAAGTTAAAATTTTATTACAATATATTTATCAGTTTATAAATCTAATAATTTATTTATATTTTGATAAGTCATACTATAATTCAGTGTATTTTTTTTTTAATTAATAAGGGTTTTCTATTACCTACATTCTTTTATTATTAAATAGATAAATAGATTCTATAAAATCTCTATTAGGTACATTTCTCCAATGAATTATTCACTTCTATAGGCCAATCCCACTTTGTTTTAATATGATTTGTTGTCCATAACATATAATAATGTTTACATAACAATAACAATAATAAAACATTTACATTGTCAGTAATTTTATGACTTGTTTAAACTTATTACTGTATTTAAACTAAATATTATCAACTTACTGAGATTGGTCACTGCCTAGTACGGTCAAAAACGTAAGAAATAGTTATTTCTATCATTAAGTGCGCCTTTTTTAAAATCATTGTATAACTTTTATACCATTTATAATTGATACTTTATATTGTGTTAGTTCAGAAATTGACATTTTATTAAAAAAATGTCATTTAATCACCTTTTTGATATGAAACAAACCTTTTCCCAATTTTGGTCGTAAGCAATAGGAAAAACTAAAAAAACCCCACCTATACACAGATTATAATAGTTATATTATTGAAATACAAATAACCATTCTCAATGTATTAGCCTAAACCATATAAGAAAGATAAGTTTTTAAATTATATTAAATATTTATATTAACTAAAAGTTGTTGGTAATATGTTGGGAACAGAAGCAAACAGGCAGGGACAAATCAGCATTACATTCACTGCACATTAATGGAGTTTCTATGGGGGGGGGGTACAAATAATTGGTCCAAAGCATTTATTACACCAAAGCAATTCTTTCTAGATTTTTGTCCTGTTGCTTTTATAAATTCAGGAGTGTTGTGCCATTATGTGCAATAATACGAGTTCTTTGGATTTCCGACCGCCAGAAGCAGATTGCCTTTAAGGTGTGTAGCCTTCAAATACCTGCTGGATCAATATTAAGCTAAATCGACTTCTGAAAGTTATCTTAGCTTAAATATTATATATGAATTCAATATTCTCAAGTATATCAGGTGGAAGATCATTCTATTGTACCACTTGGTGGATTTTCTATCACAATCTGTAAGTGATTTTTTTTTTTTTTTTTGACAAGCCCCATATTTAAGTTGTATACAATGTCTCTAGTTTTACAATAGGCTGTTCTGTTACATGGCTCACTTTATTCCTTCCTTTAAGTTCATTCTTATGAATACTTAAAATCATATTGTGTGTTGAGTTTAGTATTTCCTTGGTCGTAGCTCTGGGAATTTAGGCAAATCCTTTCTATCTTGTCCACCTGCACCTGTATCTTTTTTTTCAAATAGAAAACAGATGATTTAAGATTACTCTACTAGTTGTCTGTAACTAGGTTGTATTGTGTCCTAACTCAAAGTACAACTGAAAGAGTTTTACCTACAGACCTAGAGATGTCGAAGTAATTTATTATGCTCTGTTTCACAGTATACACTATCAAGTCAAGTATGAATTCAATTTTACAGTCACAAAGCAAAAAAAGTTGTATTCCAACCTATTTGGGGGGGGGGGATATCCTGCCTTTTTACTGCAACTTACTTTTGGCAATGTATAAATTTTTAAACTTAGCAGATATTTTACTTCCAATGAGTGAAAAATTGTAAATTTAAGTAATCTGACACTAGGAAATGAATTTTTGTTATTGGAAAGGCGCAGTTTTCTGAATAAGAAACAAAATCTGCCTAAGGAGAAGATTTTTTCCAGAATATTCGGCTTTTGAATAAAGTGAAATTAATTTTTGTAGTCCAATCTTTCCTGTACAAGCTGTAGCTAAATTGTAATATACCATGTAATGATGTAGTTAAATATAATTCTCTGTTTTGTTAAGCAACTTTGAGTTTATACAGTTTTGTACATTCTGGGAAATTGAGGTTGATTTAATTATAATTGCCATTAACTTGTGTACAGTATTTATGGTTATTGACATTTAAAATGACTTGTTTTTAGTTTATAATGTATATTTCAGTATTATTGGTGGAATTGAAAAAATCAGAGTTGAACAGTATCTTCACATATATTTAGAGAGTAAATTCAATTTTACTGGTAAAAAAATACATATTAAGAAGTCAATTGTCAAAGAATTTCTATATTTTGAGCTCTTTTTCCTACACAAGTCCCCCAATCTATAGGCCCACCATGATGTAGAACACGTTATGTGTTTTTCATAGTCATTTAACTTCTTGAAAATAAGATCAAATTTCAGGTGAGAAACAAAGTAGCCACTAGGTAAAATCTATAGACTGTTTCGAGGTCAGTTGAATTTTCTATCTAAATTTTGCTCAAGGTTTATATTCTCAGTGAGTCAAGCATTATTACGGATTAAAATAATTGCCATTGGTGAGCATTCCACTTATCATGTATTGCACTACTCCGTTTTCTAAGATCTTAGAGAAAACAGTTCTTCAATGATATTTTCCAAAATAAAAAATTTTCTAAAAGAACATCATGCTTGTCCCAAAACGCTATACACCTTTTTTCTGTGTGCCAAGATTTGCTTGTTTTATTCTCTTTGCTGGTTCATGAAGAATTAGAATCTCAAAATGACTGTGCTCGCTGATGAAAAACTCTTAGAAATGAACTCAAAAAACATAACATAAGTTTGTTATTCACAAAATACTATTCAACCAAATATTACTTTTCACATAAATCTTACAGATCTGTTCATGAATTGTGTAATGTTTCTCATGAGTTTGTTATTCCTCATTTATAAGGACTTGCTGAAGTCTTGTCCGTGACTCACAGCATTGAACAATACACTGACCTAGTGTGAAACATGTCTGCTGAAATATATCAGTAAGTAGAGATTTTTTGCCAAGTTGATACCAAAAGTGTAATTTATAATTCTTTTAAGTCTGTATTTACTTATAACTTGTGTGCAGGACTGTTGTAAATATAATGAGTAAAATATTTAACAATGAATGAGTTCTTGAATAACGATAATGATTTAGTAAGAGTTTTGAATGAACTGGTAATTATAGTAGAGAATCTAAACAATGTGATGGTAAAATAAATAAAGTGAAGGATAATATTGGATATGCATCTGGCAAAGAGACGGAAGTTAATAAAACTGACAAAGACCCAAAATATTATGGCTGATTCAGATCAAGATAAGCAAACTCCAACTGCTAGAGAAGTAAAAGTGGAAAAACCATCTTAGTAAGATTATTTATTCTGCAGATATTCCGGAACTACCTCGTGACATTCCTGAAAGAAAGATTAGAGCATTTTGCCCCTTCATAAAAATATAGAGCAATATGTTCTATGATGATACACTTACAAAGGATAATTATGCTCTTTAGGGAACTATGATAACATATGTATGAAAACATTCCCTGGTAGTTCTGAATTTATATTGATATATGTTGTTTTGGTACTTACATATTATACTGAGGCTACTAATTTTAGAGGTTATTTAGCAGGAGACGTTGCAGACAGACTGTCTCACTTATTGTGCAAATTATTTGTCATTATGACGATTGGTTCTTGTTTTCTGCCTCCCAAAAAACCGATGTTAGCGAGAATTGTGTTGAACGCATCGCAGCCAGTTGCGATAACAGGAAAGTAATAGTAAAATATTTATGATAACCTAACCTAACCTAACCGCAGCAGTTTGTGGTATAATAGTGGCTCCGAATAATACTCAAGTATTGTTTGTTTTTATTGCTTAGGGAGGTAACTTTTTATCAAATTATAGGTGGGAGTACCTTTTTTCTGGACACAGTAGCAAACTGATAATTTGCCGTACTATATCTGCTTGTGTAGAGTAATATCTTTTGCCAGCTGACGACACATGATCTACTCTATTTTTCAGCTTACGTTAGTTTATGTTTTGTTAGGTTAGGTTTCATTTATTTCCCCCTATAAACAAAATTACTTTATCAAACAAAAACAAATGTGCTTTTATAAAAAAACAATTGAAAAAGTAATATTTTCTGTTTTGTGCATGGAATAGTCTATGTATTTGTTTGACGTTAAGTGGCAAAAAAATATTACTCCATGGAAGCGTCATCGGTTGCTACTGCACGTAGATAAAAAGTAACCCTATCTAAATTTTTATAAATAATTACCCTTCCAAAGCAATAAAATATCAATATAGTTTTAGGAGATCCCAGGGAATGTTTTAATACCCATGTTTGTAAAGTTCCCTAAACTGAATTTTCATCTTGACATTATTTGTCTTTAGCAGAGAGTCAGAGCATATAAAGAGTGCTCATAATCATTAACTAAGGAACTTTAAAATATTTGTTGCGAATTCTCGTAATTTATTTGACTTTAATTTTATGATCTAAAAATAAAGGTAGTTATAGATATTTAGGAACCTTTTTTTAACATGGGTGTGAAATAATTCCCTAGCATGTTCTAAAACAATATTGACATTTGTTTTATCTGTAAAAATATAATCTTAATGACATTGGTTTTTTTAATTTTCTTTTTTCAATTACTAGTTTTAATGTGTAGAACTCGAATACCAGCTTCTTTTTCTGCGAAAACTACAGAAGTTACTTTTTTCATATTTTAAATCTTAGTCTATAATGGCATGTATAGCGGGAATCAGCCGCTCAGTAGCTACAGCACACTGCACTAAGTCAATGTATTTTAATACTAAACTTAAAATTTTTAACTTCTGGTTATAATTTTATACATTACTATGTACTTAAGTACACTAAAATATACCTATGAAGAATCTAGTCGAGATAGATTTGGTTGTAATTTTCTGCATCGGCAATGCGTCTAAATATTTACCAAAATTACAACCAAATCTATCCTGACTGGATACTTTGTAGGTATACTTTAATATAGGTAGATAGTAGTGCTGAATAAAATTATAACCAAATTTATCCTGACTAGATACCTTGTGGGTATATTTTAATATAGGTGTAAAGTAAGGTTGTATAAAATTACAACTAAATCTAGACGCAGTGCAGTGTGCTGTAGCTACTGCGCGTCCGGTTCACGCTATAGGCCTACATTCCATTATAGCCTAACATTTAAAATGTGAAAAAAATCACTTTCCGCATTTTCTGCAAAAAAAGTTGATATTTGTGTTATACATTGTAAGTCCTTTCTATTATAATGATTCTCTATTAAATGTATTATTTCAGAAATTTTCTTTAATAAAATTTCTCAGTTATTTAGTTCAAGGTAGGTTAGTAAATTTTCTTATTTATTTTAAGAGAAATAAATATTCTAGAGCTTTCTTTTTAATAACAAGTTTAATGTATCAAATAAAAAAATTTCTTAGCATTTATGTGAATTCTATTAATAAATTACAATTTTCTGTTCCTTTTTAAAAGTTTTATAAATTTGCTATAAGAGTCCTCTATTATAATGAGTCTTATTACTCTAAATTCTATCTCTCTTTTGGCAGCAACAGTTTTTATTTGATTTAGTCTAAATTGATTTTAATTTTAGTTTAGCACAAACAAGCTCTCTTAATCTCGGGTTATCTGGTAGGTTTAAAATTTTGAATAATGAAAACTTATTTGGCACTCTAAAGTACAAGAGCAAAAAAATCTAAGCTATAAAATCTTATAAATTATGTTATAAATTAATTTATTTCTAGGTAAAATTGTCCCTTCATATACTTTATAAATGTTTTTCATGGTTTGATTTTATAATAAATTCACTGGTTTCCTTTTTTTTTATAAATGTCTGATTGCAAAATTTCCAAAGTGTAGTAATGGATCTAGCCTAGATACTTAACCCTACAGTGAACGGGCTGGGTCAGTGAGACCCAAGCGTTTCTATATTAGGTTATTTATGAATTGAGTTGTATTGTAGATAGCCGGTTTCCTCTGTACCTTTCCAAAATAGTCCACAGATAGCGATAGTATCATTGTTTTTGCCAACTTGACTCTTAGTCATCATTTGTCACGCGATAAAGTATAGTGTGAGTCAGTTGGACCCGGCCTGTTCACTTGAGTGACATGTTTTCAACAGTCACCAATTATTGTTTTATGTTACTTTTTTGTGATTTACTTAACGTCTTTTAGTGTATTAACGTGTTTCAAGAAGTATATAGTATAGTGCTTTTTTTATCATTATGAGTATCGGAAGAGTGGAAACACCTAGTTAAATTGAGCGTATTTTATTAGAGGAATTATCTGAAAGTGAAGTAAGTGACTCAGAGGCAGACCCTTACTTTCAATTGTACATCGATAATGACACAAATAGTGATATTTGAACTAGTAGACAATGATGAACTTGAGAATAATTCAATTGGTTATGTGAGAGAACTCAATGAGGAATATGATAACCTACACATACCTGAAGGTTCTGGTGACTCAAGTTCAACACCAGCAGATATACCTAGAGCCCAAAATTATTTCCTTGGTAAAGATAAAAAGACAAAATGGCAAAAAAAACTTACCAACACAAACTGTTAGAACCCGGTCTCATAATATAGTATCTCATTTACCTGGAAACCTAAGGGAAGCTGGGAATGTTGAAACTGCACTAGATTCTTGGTCGTTATTTTTTAATGAGCCACTACTTGAGTTGATTGTTGAATCAACTAATATTTTCATCAATTCTGTAAAGGACAATTATACTGATGATCCCAATCTGGCACGACCTACCTCAACTGTAGAAATGAAAGGCCTAGACTTTTATACTTGGCTGGAGTTTTACATGGTGGACGGTTGAATGTAAGGGAATTTTGGGCGACTGATGGAACAGGGGTTGAGATGTTCAGGGCTGGAATGGCTTTTAGACGTTTTAGGTTCCTTTCCAGATGTATACGTTTTGATGACGTAAGAACAAGAAATGTCCGAAAACCCTATGACAACCTTGCAGCAGTCAGACAGCTTCTAGACATACTTGTCTCAAATTGTAGAAAATACTTTTCTACATATGAATGTACAACAATGGACGAGATGCTTGTTCCCTTCCGAGGACAATGTAAATCTCGAATGTACATTCCGAACAAGCCAGCCAAGTATGGTATTAAGGTCTTTATACTGGCTTGTTCGAAGACATATTATGTGAAACACTTTGAAGTGTACTGTGGTACTCAACCCAACGGTCCTTACGAGATAAGTAACAAGGCCGATGATGTTATCTTCCGGTTAGTTGAGCCTATCAAAGGTAGTGGCCGTAACGTGATACTTGATAATTGGTTTACTTCTTATGACGCTGCTAAGACTCTGTTGAAAGAATACAAGCTAACACTTGTGGGTACTCTGCGGAAGAATAAGCCTCAAATACCTCCAAGCTTTCTTCCAACAAGAAACAAGGAACAATATTCCAGTCTTTTTGGATTCTAAGAAGATTTTACAATGGTATCTTACGTACCCAAGAAAACGAAAAGTGTTATATTACTCTCATCTATGCACCATGACAGTGAAATCGACCCTTCTACTGAGGAAAAGAAGAAGCCCAGCATCATAACTTATTATAATTCAACTAAAGGAGGTGTTGATGTGGCTGATGCTATGTGTGCTGAATACAGGGTTGCAAGAGGATCGAGACGTTGGCCATTAACTTTGTTTTTTGCTTCAATGAACATTGCTGCTCTAAACGCTTTCATTGTGTTTAAATCAAATGGTCAGTCCATTACCAGGAGAGCTTTTCTCAAGGACTTAGCAAAACAGATGCTGCAGCACTTCTTGACCATCCGGGCTCAGCAAGATAACCTACCACGAGAGATTCGGCAGTTAGCAACTAAATTTTCCGGGTATGAAGCTGAACCTAAACAGAATCCGGCTCCAGGTAAACGTGGTAGATGTTCATTGTGTAAAGACAACAAAACAAAGTACTTTTGTAAAGAGTGTAAAGTTTGGTCGTGTCTAGGCCACGCTGAAATGTTGTGTAGCCAATGTTGGAAAAAGTAAAACTTTGGAACTCTATAAAAACTTGTTTTTTTCAATTTTAAGTAATTGTTATTGTTTTAATGTTAGAACTACTCTTAAATAGTGCGTGTAAAACTACCACAGTATTTTTTTTCAACTTTTAGCTTCTTAGTGTAACTTTGATACAACTACTGCAATTCTTTTGAGTAAAATGTTTAAAAAAGTAAATAAATAGTTATGAATTTTTATTAGCAATATTTTGTGAATTTAGTGTTGAAATACTGAAAACATTCCTAGAAGTAGTATAAAAATATGTTTGGCTCAATTAAAATTGTTTAAAATTTTTACTGATTTTTTACGTTTTGGGTCTGTGAGACCCAGCCCGTCTACTTATGTAACTTTTATTTGCCCGTTCACTCTAGGGTTAAGTGTTGCAGATTGTAGATTCCACTTTTCGACCTTTATTAAAATATTTAATAAAATCTTTCTAAATAAATAGTTTCAATTAATTTTCTTGAAAGTATTTTGTACTGTTAATTGAATTCGAGACTAACACTCCCGCACTAAGTTTAAATTCGTGAAATTTTATTGGCCAATTCTGAGGTACGTCTGTCTTGTTCCAGTAGGTTTGTACAACTGATGGGACGCCAAGCCAATCATTTAAAAATGGCTAAACGATCTATTTCCTTTTTTTTTTATTTGTTCTTACCGGCTTTACGGATACTGTATTCACTGCCTTTGGTACATTTCATCTTCTTAATAACTGCATTTTAATTTCTTTGCAGGTAACTGCATTTAAATATTATTTTTCCGATTGCGTATTCAAACTATCAGCTGTTTGTTGCCTTCACATGCTCGCCCACCTCAATGAATATGTTAGCCATCTACCAATACATGTTCGCCATCTTGCTTTGGTCAACTCGTGCAATCCAAAACATTTCACCTTCTTAATACTTAAAGGCTTTTACTTATATTTACATGGTTTTAGTGTTCTTTTCAAACTGTTACATATTAAATTGTTTCTTTTATATTGTTTTTATAGTGGTTATTGTTCTAAACTTGTGATACATGTTACGATTTTGCCATGTGCATTCTTCTTCACAACCTAGTTTAGGTTATGTTTACATTCTTTTTTTTATAATATGGTTATTTTATGGTTTGAATTTACTTACATATTGTAACATTTTGAAGTAGTATATATATAAAAGGCACTTACAAAATAAGATAAATATATATAAATAAATTCAGTATGTAAAAAAATTACTAAAATATACCAGTAACGAAATGTAAACATGACCTAATTTCACTTGTGTAGAAAATGCACATGGCCACATTTTAGATCTAATCACAAGATTTTATATTAAAAAAAAAAAAAAAACACACAAATCACTATTTATAAGAAAATGTATTAGAAGTAATTGATAGATAACAATTTGAATAGAACAATAGAACGATATAAATACACTTAAAACTTTCAAACGGCAAGCTAGTGAAATGTTCTGAAGTAAACAAGATGGGAGAACGAATTTGTGGAGTTGCGTGCGCATTGACCGGCAAAAGATATTCGTTTTAAATATTTCTCGTGGAGATATAATCTAAAACAGTTTGAGAAATAAGATTTAAATGCAATTGTTTTGCAAAGAAATTTAAGTGCAGTTGTTAAGAAGAAGAAGTGTACCAGAGGCGGTGAACATGACATCCGTAAAGCTGTTACAAGGAATAAACGAGAAAATAGCGGAAATTGACGACTTGGCCATTTTATTGCTAAAAAGGGAGCGTCAGTTAGTTGGGACAGAGCATTTGAACGAGGCAGACGTGTTTCAGAATTGGCTGTAGAAATTTTATTTTTTTAACTGGTGCGGAAAGTGCAGTATCGTATTCAAATCATAATTACAGAATAACATTAAGCCAAATCGTTGAACTGATCGATTAAGAAGACATTATTCAGGAAATTATTTAATTAGAAACCAAATAACTTGTAAAAAAATTTTAGCTTGTAAGAATTGTAACTTAGATATTTTTTTGAAAGTGCCAACTCAAATTTTATTATTCAAAATTTAGAAAACCCACCTATTAACCCGAGATAAGGAGAGCTCAAGCTCAATTTAAAGTAATTAAATCAAATTCATTTAATATTAAAATTTATGACTAAACTTCTTGCTGCCATAAACAAATTTTAGACTTAGACTAATAAAGCTTAATTTTTGTAATTCTTTGTGGATGAAATAAGACTTTGTAATTAGTAAGTGACTTTATAAAAGAAAATAAGGAATGTCATATTAAGATATTAAAATTTTTGTAACAGAAGCAGCATTGAATCGTTATTTCTTTTAGCTTATAAATTTTTATTAAGACTTATAAAAGTGAATTTACCAATTATTACATTTGGCACACAAACGTGGGGCTCAATAATAAAAAAATTTAAGAATTAACCTTAAGGCACTTTAGATAAGATTATTAATTAAATATTTGTATTAATATTGTTTACTTTTCAGGACTTTGCAACCATAAGTCAATAATTTTTTTAATTTTCAAAATTTAAATAGCATAAAGGGGAATTTTGAAATTTTAGATAAAGAAATAAAAAAAAATGGAATCTGAAACAGGTACATATAATTTAAGGGGGGAGAAAGCGAAAAAAACAGAAAAATTAGAGGAATATAACAAACATAATAGGTCTAGGAAGGGTACAGCAATTGAGGAAGCTGCAAAAGGAAAATATGTGACATTAAAAGAAAAAATAAATGAAAAAGAGGAAGAAGCTACAATAGGCCTAATGGAATTGGAAAAAGGGACAAGCCTAGAAATACAAGAGACAGAAACGGAAGGCACAGATATGCCTATAGAAGAGAGTGAGGTGGAAACCCAAGTAGATGAGGCTAGGGGATTACCACTGATGCAAACCCAACAGAAAAAGGGAAATAATGAGGGTGTTGATTTAAGGAATATAATGAGGACTTTAATGGAAATGAGTGTAAACATAAATACAGGGAGAGAGGAAATGAATAGAAACTTTGAAGAGAGTAAGGAGGAAATAAAAAAAGAAATGAATAGAAAATTTGAACAGAGTAATGAAGAAATAAGGAAATTAAATAAAAATAGTGAGGAAATAAAGGAGGAAAATAAGGAGATGAAAGAAGAGATGAACAGAGGATTTGCCTCAAGTAGGTTGGAAATGGATAAGAAATTCGAAAGCCTAAAGGAAGAAAATAGGAGAATGATAGAGGATATGAGGGAACAGTTGAGAACAGAGAATAATGCTGTAATAGGAGTTATGAGAAGAGACTTAGAGGAGAAGATTAAGGAGAATTTTGAGGAAACAAAAGAAATAATAGCTGATGTGACAGAAATTAATAAGAAAGAGATAGAGAAGGTAGAAAATATAACAATACAGAACAGGGAAGAGTTAAGAGTTTTAAATAGGGAGATAGCGATTGAGAAAAACAATAATAATGATAGAATTGACCGATTGGAAACAGAAGGAAGGAGGAATAATGAGAAACAAGGGGAATTGACCCAGAGAATGGAAAAGGTAGAAAAGAAGGTGGAAGAAAGTAAAGGAGGAGAAGGCCTAAGGATCATACAAGTGTCTTGCGGGAATCAGGAGGAGATGCCCAAATTTAATGGAAGGAATGGTAACCCTATGGAGTTCCTCAAAAGACTGGATAGGTATGTGGAGAGAAAATTTGAATGTAGGACAGGGGAAAGATTTGAAAATGAATGGAGAGGAATCATAGATAGAGCTTTGGAAGTAGGAGGGGCTAGATGGTGGGAATCAATCAGAGAGGAGGTGGAAGATTTCACGGATTTACAAGATAGATTTATAGAAAGATACTGGGCCAAAGAAATACAGGAAGGCATTAAAGAGAGAATGGAAAATGAAAGGTATATTGAGGGAAATGGAAGAGCCAGAGCAGATTATTTCATAGAAAGAGTCATAGTTTTAAAGAACATGACACCACCGCAAAATGAGGAAGAGATAGTCCGGAGATTAAGCCGGCATTTTAATGAAAGGATACAGTTGTCAAGAAGGGTGCAAAATATAAAAACGATCCGAGAGATGGAAAGGATGCTGAATGAGGAGGACATAGAGGAGAGAAATAAGGAAATAAGACCGAGAAACAGGGGACCATGGAATAGGCCTACCCCTAGAGAGGAACAGAATGGAAATAGATTTCCACCCAGAAGGGGTGAGGAAGGGATGAGACAGCAAGGAAATAGAAGATTTCCAGGACCAGGAGAATTGTATAGAAGGAATGAATATAGGAATGAAGGGCGGCCATATGTCCAGTTTTTTAACAGAAGAATAGATAATCATATGAGGGGGAATGTTGAACCAAGACCAGGGCAGGAAAATAATCGAGAAAATAGAGGAGACAGGAATTACAGAACCAATGACAGGAGCCAGAAGGAAGTAAATCAGATAGAGACAAGGAGATGTGTGGGGACAAGGAAGGAGGATGGTGCACATAGTCAAACGGAAAACTAGAGAACACTGGTATCGTCGCCTTGGATCAGGAAAAGGAGCATCAAACAGAACAAATGAGGTTGCCAGTGATAAAATTTGATAAAAGCTCCTACGATAAAAATAAGTTAACTATAAATAATGTATTAATCAGTAGAAAATTTTTAGAACAAGAAGATGAGGAGAGAAATTATAATTTAGGAATTGAAAAAAAAAATAATAAACCCAGAGATAGAGATTAAGATGGAAGATACAAGTTTACCAGTATTAATAGACACAGGCAGTAACGTAACATGTATCCAGGAGAAATGGATGTTAGAGAATAAAAATAAAATAGGAAAAATAGAAATCCTACCAATAAAAAATTTAACCATTCGGACTGCAACAAATAAGAAAACTAAAAAGATAAACAAAATGATTATGGTAATAGGAGAAATAGGAGGGGTAAAATATCCGTTTCAATGCCTAGTGGTGCCAGGCTTATTGAGAAAATTTATTATAGGTACGGATATGTTGATGGATATGGAGGCACAACTTGATTTTGGAAAATGGGAGATGGAGCTTAAATATGAAAACAAATTATATAAATCAAAAATGAGTGTAGATGGGCAGACAAAATTTAAAGGGGAGATGAATAATTTTGAAAATGAGATGGAGGAGGAATTGAGTTGTGATGAACAGGAAGGAATGAATGATATGGAAAAATGGGAAGAATTTGAAACTTTTGGAAACCAGAGTCAAAATTATATTAAAATTGTACAAGAGGAGGGAGAGATAAAAAAAGAGGATATTTTTGAAAGAATAGGGAATGAAGAGGTAACTGAGGAACAAAGACAGGAGATGAGTGATTTAATAGAGAAGTATAAAGAAGTATTTTCAGACCAGCCCGGTTTATGCACTGCATATAAACATAAGATTAAAGTTAGGGAAGATGTACCATTTTACCAAAGAAATTACCCAATTCCTACAAAGTACCAAGATCAGGTACAAGAAGAGATAGAGAAAATGTTGAGGTTAGGTATAATTGAAAGAAGTACTAGTCCATATATTAATCCAATAGTCCCAGTCATCAAAACCAATGGGAAAGTTAGATTATGTTTAGATGCAAGAAAATTAAATGAAATTATAATTCCGGATTATGATTGCTATAGAGGAATAAATGAGATTCTACACAGAGCAAAGAGAGTTAATTGGTTGAGTACCATGGACCTCACTAACAGTTTCTGGCAGGTTGAATTGGAAGAGGAGTCAAGAAAATATACTGCATTCCAACATAGAGGGAAAACATACCAGTTTGTTGTTACACCCTATGGATTGAAAACATCTCTAGCAGCATTGGCAAGAGCTATGGACAGTATTATGAGGGAGGAATTAGAAGATTTCACCTTAATATATGTAGATGATATAGTCTGTATGTCTGAGACATTTGAGGAGCATAAAAAACACCTAGAAAAGATCTTCCAAATTTTTTTAAAAAACAACATGACCATTAAATTTGATAAATCAGAGTTCTGTAGAAAAGATATTTCATTCTTAGGGTATAGATTGACTACAAATGGAGTAAAAATGGATGAAGAGAAGGTTAGAGCTATATTAGAATTTCCCTCACCTAAAAATCCTCGACAGTTAAAAGGTTATATTGGAATGGCTAATTATTATAATAAATTTATAGAAAAATATTCAGAATTTGTACAACCATTATTAAAATTATTATCTAATAGAAACAAATTTATTTGGACAAAAGAGGAGGAGCGAAATTTTGTTAAATTAAAGAAAAAATTTTTGGAAACAAATGTACTTACTCACCCAGATTACCAGAAAACATTTTACCTACAAACAGATGCCAGTGAATATGCCATAGGAGGACACATCTATCAGATTGATGAAAAGGGGGAGAAAAAGGCAGTAATGTTTATGAACCGCACATTAAAAGGAAGTGAAGTTAAATATTATACCACTGAGAAGAAATTACTTGCTATATTGTTTTGTCTGCAGAAAGCAAGACAGATCATCCTAGGAAGAAAAATTGTGATCCAGACTGACCATCAGGCCTTAACTTTTATTAAGACTTGTAAAATTTTAAATTCAAGATTGCATAGATGGATATTACTAATGCAAGAATATGATTATACTATTGAACACTGTAAAGGAAAAGAAAATGTAGTTGCAGACCTATTGAGCAGGAACCCTTGTGACAAAAATAAGTTTGAAAGAAGAGACCAAAATTCAGAATTACAAATAAATTATATAGAAAGAGTTATGGATATGGAAATGTGTACAAAATTTAAAGAATTTAGTAAATTACAAGTAGAAGATTTGGAAGTTAGAGAAATAAAAGAAAACATTCAAAATTATCCTCAAAATTATAAAATTATTAATAACTTAGTATATAAAAGAAATAGGGAAAGTTAGAAAATAGTAGTACCAAAGGGAATGATTAAAGAAATAGTGGGTACTTGTCATGAATATTACCTGCATGCAGGAGCTAAGAAATGTCATACCATATTATCAGAGAGCTTCACTTGGAAGAAAATGGGAAAAAGCATTAGGGGAATTATTAAAACATGTAATATTTGTCAAAGAGCTAAAAATGTAACCCAAGGTAATTTTGGAGAGATGAAAGGGATCCAAGTGGAAAAACCAAAGGAGCAATTGTCAATTGATTTTATAGGACCATTTCAAAGAACTGTAGGAGGCTATAAGTATTTATTAGTAATTTTAGATGTATTTACAAAATTCATTCAAATCTATAAATTGAAAAAGGCAACCACAGGGGAGGCAATTAAATGTTTAGAAAATTATATAGAAAAATTCGGGAGAGTAGAAAGAATACAGACTGATCATGGAACCCAGTTTAATAATAAGAAATGGCTGGAGTATATTAAAAATAGAGAAATGAAACCAATATTTTCTCCAATAAGGAGGCCACAAAGCAATATCGTTGAGAGGGTGAATAAGGAGATCATTAGATGTTTGAGAACATATTGTCATCATAACCATAGAGAATGGGGAAAATATGTAGAGGTTATTAACCAGGCAATTAATGAAATTCCTCATGAGACTACAGGATACACACCTAACCAGCTACAACTAGGAATTCAGGATGAAAGGTTTTGGCAAAAGGAAATAAAAAATTTAGGCTGGAGTTCAAAATTAATAAATTTAGAAAGACATTTAGAAATTGCTAGGAGTAGAATTAAGAAGAAGGCTCATAAGAGAGCAGAGAAATTTAATAAAACTCATAAAATAGAAGAATTAAATGTTGGGGACAAGGTATTAGTAAAAGAAAATTGGCAACCACAGGGTATAAGAGGTGAGATGGCAAAATTATTTTATATATATGATGGACCTTATGTGATCACCAAGAAATATGGCAAGGCGACTTATGAAATCAAAGATGCTAGAAGCAATAAAATTAGAGGAATTTTCCATATTACCTTGTTAAAGAAATTTTATGAACCAAGGGAGGCACACCATGGAGAATCAGATAAATTTCAGATAGAACAAATTAAATAGTGAGGGAGAAGTCGAGAGAAAGGAAAATAACAAGGGATAATAAGATGGTAACAACAGGAATGACTCAGGATATAAAAGTATTAGGAGAAGGAAGCGAATGTAGGAGGGATAGATAACAAATAAACTGGAAATGACAATGGACCAGAAATGACTTAATAATTAAACAAACACTTGAAAAAAAAAATAAAGAAATAAAAAATATATAAATTTAAATAAAATAGGAAGGGATGAACGAATAAGAACAAGGACCTAACCTACAAACAACCTAGACATGCTATGACTCGGTTAGGCTAAAATTAAGAAAAAAAAAACACTGTGTCAGAAGATAGATTATATAGATAAATAAAAAGACTTATGATTGGAAAGATTCCATTCTATTAAAATTAAAATAAAGAAAGAAAAAGAAAAAGGTTATAAAATAGATTCTAAGAATCAGAAAATGATTAATGTACTAGATGTTAAGAGTATAAGAGGATTGTTGATTAAATGTTAATTGTTAATTTATTGTATTGTTAGGAGTTAAGTATATCATATGTAATTAGAGGGCAGCAGACAAGCAAGAAGGATAGAGTAAGAGTTTACTCCCAAAATGTGAAAATTGAGATAAAAAAAAAGGGAATTTTGGAATCAAAATTTTTTTTATCTAAATTTGGGGACTATGTAACATTTTGAAGTAGTATATATATAAAAGGCACTTACAAAATAAGATAAATATATATAAATAAATTCAGTATGTAAAAAAATTACTAAAATATACCAGTAACGAAATGTAAACATGACCTAATTTCACTTGTGTAGAAAATGCACATGGCCACATTTTAGATCTAATCACAAGATTTTATATAAAAAAAAAAAACACACACAAATCACTATTTATAAGAAAATGTATTAGAAGTAATTGATAGATAACAATTTGAATAGAACAATAGAACGATATAAATACACTTAAAACTTTCAAACGGCAAGCTAGTGAAATGTTCGGAAGTAAACAAGATGGGAGAACGAATTTGTGGAGTTGCGTGCGCATTGACCGGCAAAAGATATTCGTTTTAAATATTTCTCGTGGAGATATAATCTAAAACAGTTTGGGAAATAAGATTTAAATGCAATTGTTTTGCAAAGAAATTTAAGTGCAGTTGTTAAGAAGAAGAAGTGTACCAGAGGCGGTGAACATGACATCCGTAAAGCTGTTACAAGGAATAAACGAGAAAATAGCGGAAATTGACGACTTGGCCATTTTATTGCTAAAAAGGGAGCGTCAGTTAGTTGGGACAGAGCATTTGAACGAGGCAGACGTGTTTCAGAATTGGCTGTAGAAATTTTATTTTTTTAACTGGTGCGGAAAGTGCAGTATCGTATTCAAATCATAATTACAGAATAACATTAAGCCAAATCATTGAACTGATCGATTAAGAAGACATTATTCAGGAAATTATTTAATTAGAAACCAAATAACTTGTAAAAAAATTTTAGCTTGTAAGAATTGTAACTTAGATATTTTTTTGAAAGTGCCAACTCAAATTTTATTATTCAAAATTTAGAAAACCCACCTATTAACCCGAGATAAGGAGAGCTCAAGCTCAATTTAAAGTAATTAAATCAAATTCAATTAATATTAAAATTTATGACTAAACTTCTTGCTGCCATAAACAAATTTTAGACTTAGACTAATAAAGCTTAATTTTTGTAATTCTTTGTGGATGAAATAAGACTTTGTAATTAGTAAGTGACTTTATAAAAGAAAATAAGGAATGTCATATTAAGATATTAAAATTTTTGTAACAGAAGCAGCATTGAATCGTTATTTCTTTTAGCTTATAAATTTTTATTAAGACTTATAAAAGTGAATTTACCAATTATTACAATATATTTATATTATATTAGACATAGTGCCTTTCTTACTTGCTATTGCAAAATGTTACAACATATTGAAACAAGTGATTTAAAAAAAATTTTTTTAACCGACGTCATTAAGACTATTTTTTAACGTTTTTTTCTTTTATTGCTACAGAAGGTTATCTTTTTATCAAATTTTAGTAGGTGTAGTAGTACCATTCTTTCCAGGCCTAGTAGCACACTATACTAGGTAATATCTTTGGCTGGCTGATGTCACATTATCTTTAATTTCACCTTAAATTTTACTTTATGTTCTGTTTGGTTAGGTTAGTTTTCATTCATTCATTCACCCCTCCCCAAATTACTTTTGTACACAAACACATCAGTTTTATATAAAACAATTGAAAAAGCTATATCTTCTATGTTCTGCGTGGAATAGTGTAAAAGTGCTTGTTGGACATAAGCTGGCAAAAGATATTACTCCGCAGAAGCAGACAAGTTGAATGTTTTCTTACATGTGATCAATTCCTAAACTGCATATTTACCAAAATAAAAATTACACAACAAATTTAATGATAGGCAAATTTTTCAACAAAAATAATAGTTATCAATATAGCTTCAGGACATGTTTTTTATTCATAAAGTTTAGATTGCTAAAACACCAACTATAGACGTGACGTCACTGTTTCACTCCACGGACGATACACAACTTGATGCTCTGCACTGAATTTTTTACCCAACTTTAAATTAATAAAAAATAACTTTCTGGCTAAAATTTTTAAAAATTCTTGTGCATATCGTCTTATTTTGTGGTTTTAAACAATTTTCAATTAATATCTCAAGTGGCCGCTCAAGTTCACAATTAACCTATAATTTTTGTCATTGCCAGGGAAGGTGAATTTTATATATCTATATTGAAATATACCTATGAAGTATCCAGTCAAGATAAATTTGTTCTAATTTTTATACGTTTAACCATTTAGGTGATGTATAAAATTACAACCAAATCTATCCTGACTGGACACTTTTTGGGTATATTTTAATATAGGTATATAGTTAGGTATAAATTTAAAACCTAATATATCCTAACTGGAGACTTTATAAGCATATTGGTAAAAAAAAGTCTTAATGACGTTGGTTTTTTCAAAATTTTTTTTTTATCACTCGTTTTAATTCGTAGAACACGAATAACAACTTTTTTTCTGCGGAAAATACAGAAAGTTACTTTTTTTTAATGTTAGTTTGTATTGGCAAGTAGGTCTGTAGCAAGAACTGGACGCCCAGTAGCGACAGCACACTGCATTACGTCTAGATTTGGATGTAATTTTATACATTGCTTTATACCTATATTAATATATACCCACAAAGTATCTAGTCAGGATAGATTTGGTTATAATTTTATTTAACACTACTATCTACTTATATTAAAGTATACCCACCAAATATTCAGTCATGATAGATTTGGTTGTAATTTTGGTAAATATTTACTTATTACCGTGGCAGAAAATTACAACCAAATCTATCCTGACTGGATACTTCATAGGTATATTTTAATGTAAGTATATAGTAATGTATAAAATTATAACCAAAAGTTCAATCTTTAGATTTTAAATTAGTATTAAAATACATTGACTTTGACGTAGTGCAGTGCGCTGTAGCTACTGCGCGGCCGGTTTAAGCTATACATGCCATTACAGACTAAAATTGAAAATGTGCAGAAAAATTATTTTTTGTATTTTCCGCGGAAAAAAGTTAATATTCCTGTTCTACACATTAAAACGAGTAATTAAAAACAAATTTTAAACAACGTCAATAAAACTTGTTTACCCTATACATGCATATACAGACTAACATTTAAAATATGAAAAAAGTAACTCCGTATTGCGCAGCAAAAAAAGTTGATATTCGTGTTCTACATATTAAAATGGGTAATTGAGAAAAAAATTTGTTTTACCGTCATTAAGACTATATTTTTACCAGTTTATTTAAATTTATGTATGCAAAAACCATAAAAATTGAGCCAAAATGTTTCTTGAATATCTACCCATGTAAGGTGTGTGTGATGTCAGTGTATCACTCCGCTGCTGATGCACAGCTTAATGCTGCGCACTGAATTTTTTACCGAACTTCAAATTGATAAAAAATAACTTTGCAAGTAAAATTCAAAACCATTTTTGGTATTTATTTCCCGTGCCCACGTGTAGTTTTAGCAATAAAAATTATACCTAAAGACATCTGTGAAACAAAAAAATTATTACAACTCTCGCTCACGCCCCAAAAATTAATATTTTTGGAAAATTGTAATTCCTCCATACATGGTGCTAATAGTGCTGGTAAAAATGCACATTGCCCACCCTCATTACGATGCTTATAAAAAGAATCAAAAACATGTCCTGAAGGAAGGTCCGGAAGGTTATAAACCTATCAAGTATCCAGTCAGGATAAAATTGGTTATAAATTTATACGTTTAACCAAATGAACACATGTAAAGCTAGAATACGTGACGTCACCCGGCAAAACGTATTACTCTGCTTAGATATACGTCTTATTAGGTAATGTTGTATAAAATTACAACCAAATCTATCCTGACTGGACCTTTACAGGTATATTTTAATATAGGTATATAGTAATTTATAATACAACCAAATTTATCCTACCTGGAGACTTTAAAGATATATTTAAATATACGTATACATAGTACGCTGCGCTGTTGATATGCAAACATGGTACTTCTGACTACGCCGCACAGAATTTGTTATCGACTTTAATTTGATAAAATGGTATTTATTTCCTTGAGCGAGAGTTTTTATTTTTTTTCGTATCCCTGATGACTTTCTGCATCGGCCTGTATAATTGTTTTCGCTAAAATTGTACACGTGGGCATGAGAAATAAATACTTCATTTTTGTGCATAACCTACTAATTTATGGTTTTGAGTAATTTTCGGTAATTGTTTATTACGTCGGACACCTACGATATTTTGGATTATTGTTCAAAACCACCAAAAAAGAAAATATCCACCAAAAAAATTTTTTTTCTGTGAGGAAAGTTACTATTTTTGAATGAAAAGTAAGGGAAATTTTTTCGGCAGAGGCATAAGTTTTGAATAGGCGCGGAGTGATACAACTGCTGTGACTTCACACGAACTCTAAATTGAAGCCTATCTTGTGGA
Organism: Prosapia bicincta; assembly: GCA_036971475.1. Classification (NCBI taxonomy): domain Eukaryota; kingdom Metazoa; phylum Arthropoda; class Insecta; order Hemiptera; family Cercopidae; genus Prosapia; species Prosapia bicincta. The sequence continues at coordinate 44,729,265 of JBAIZL010000005.1, read as the reverse complement.
TCAAAGAAGAAAACATTTTGTTACAAACGTTTCCTGTTGTCAGACTGCTGTGACGTCACGGGAGCTCTACGACGCAAAACTACTTACCAGGAACAAACATTCACTTACAGACACTATTTCAAAACTTAAAATCTCAAAATTTAACTTTTGGTTATAATTTTATACAAGATGACTATATACCTGCATTAAAATATACCTACAAAGTATCTAGTCAGGATAGATTTGGTTATAATGTTATTCAACATTACTATCCACCTATATTGAAATATACCTAAGAAGTATTCACTCAGGATAGATTTGGTTATAGTTTTATACAACATTACTATATACAGTAAACTCCCGATTATCCATGGAATAGGGTGGCCCGGCAACGACGGATAACCGAATTCCCCGGATAATCCACTATAAACAAAGAATATGCAAAATGGTCAATAATCAATTATTATACCATAAGCAACGCAAATAATGACCCCGGTTAATGCAATTCACAAATAATCTTCAGAGGACAAAATAAATACAGAAAATAATTTAAAATGTCGATGTATTTGACACATTAAAACATGTACATTTATATGTCTAACTATTTACAATACGTACATAAGTATATGTCAAAAGTAAGTATGTATATACATATGTAATTTCCTTTACATATAATACTTTCACTTTTTAACAAAAAAATCAGTCACTTTAGTCTGTATTTTTGTGAGCATTGATTTAGCTTTAATCTGCGATCTAAGTTTCTTGAGAACCATTTTGTCGCACATTGTCTACTTGTGTCACAAAGCCATAAAGATCGATAATGTACATGACAGACATGGATAATGCATGTGTAACATCCTAGACTATTTATAGCCGAGATTAGCTGGCATTTGTTTACAAACTTACGATACACATTAGGTTTTTGGGCGTCCAAGGATTTTGTCATTGTCTCTTATATACAGTAGTCTGCTCACCCTTTTTATTTCGCTGGCCCGCATCGGGATGCTTCTCTTTCAATGTAAAAATTAGTACGTACATATTTACATATCTATTCCCTTCATCTTAACTTCTACTAAGCCTTATATGTATTTACGTCGTAATTCACCATTTGGAAATTTAAACACATGAATCTGATTGGAAAAAAAATTGGATATTTGTAAAACAACGGCAGACCCCGGATAATCTGCAAACCGGTTAAACCGCTCATGGATAATCGGGAGTTTACTGTACCTCATTAAAATATACCTATGAAATGTCAAATCAGGATAGATTTGGTTATAATTTTAATTAACATTATTATCTACCTATATTAAAGTATACCTACGAAGTATCCAGTCAGGATAGATATTGAATAAAAGGTAATTGTTATTTCGGCCACCTACGATATTTTGGAATATTGTTCAAAACCACCAAAAAAAGACGATATCCACACGAAATAATTAGTGAAAGCATAAAAATTAGTGCAAAATGTTTTCTTCTTCGATCCACAAGATAGGCTTCAATGTAGAGTTCGTGTGACGGCCTGTCACAGCAGTTGTATCACTTCGCGCCTATTCACAACTTATGCCTCTGCCGAAAAATTTCCCCTACTTTTCCTCAAAGAAATAAAAATTTTTTTCGTGGATATCGTCATTTTTGGTGATTTTGAACAATAATCCAAAATATCGTAGTTGTCCGACATAATAAACAATTATCCAATTTTCAATTTATATCTCAGGTGACTACTAAAACTAACAATTACCAATGGATTCAATTACACCTTATAAGTATGGACTTAATTGTCTTATTAGAAGTTATAATTACAACAAAAAAAAATTAAACTTACCGTCACTGTCATAAGATTCATCACTTTTGCCTTTTAAAACTAGCCTTTCCTTCTTTTTCTCCTTTCTATGTTTTTTGTGGTGACGGTGTTTTTCTTTTTCAGGACGTTCTTCTGAATTAGAACGACTACGATGTTTCCGTTTCTTAGAATCTTTAGATTTGTGTTTTTTGCTGGATCCCATTATTTATAAATTAAGACAAACAAAACTGGCTTTATAATTCAGAAAGATGCGTATTTCATTTAGAGTAAGGGTCAGTTATAAAGTTACTGATTTGTAACTGTGACAATTATCAGTCATAACAAGCTATACTGAAAATCTAGTCATACATACATAACGCACTGAAATTGTGAAATCTTCCTCTAAGGCTGTAATTGAACAAAAGAAATGGCGTATTATTTTGCCCTACTAGTCCTGACTACTAATTAAATTTAATATTAACTTGCATATTATATTCCAATTATTAATGGCATAGTAATCAAAATTTATGTACGATTTATTTAAACAACACTAAATACTTTAAAAAATTAATCAAATACAAATTATTTCTAACATTACAACACAGTAAAACGCACAGGTTGACAGGTTACACAGGAATAGAAGCTATTTAAAAGAAAGATATGATCCGATCTGTGCATTGACAAATAATTCTATGTACAGCACTGTATTATTAGGCACGGGTTTTTGAACTGTATATATTTGAATATTTCAGTTCCTGAGTCATGAATTATCCCATTCGTAATACGTTTCACTTAATTCCTTGACTTTAACCAGATGATCTATATTTTCGCAAGCATTATGTTGTGGAAGAAGTTGATGAAACTGTAATTTTTAAACTGAGTAAAAATAAACTTATAATTGAAATAATATTATAAAAAGAAGTAACGTATTCAAGAGAACTAACCAATCTTCGTCATTCTTCAAGTTGGTCGCTAGGAAGCATTATCTGGCACTTCTTAAAACTGTGGATTATTACTTAAGTGAGGGCCAAAGCTTCTGAACGGAATGAGATATTAACCGAGACCACTAACACTATGAGATTAAATGTAATTTTTTTTACCACTTTATATGAAAAAAGTATTGTATACCGTAGGCTGGAAGGGGAATATTGTGGCACATAGAATTTTTTGATTAGTTTAAATATTGTGCCTTTTTTATCCATGCTTTAGAGCTATGAATGATTTGATCTAATGTCTGGTAAGTCCTGCTACCCATTAGTCATCACTTGTACTTCTAGACAAACTGTTATAGTGACTAAAGTGTTTGTTACTGAAGAGAAATCTGCAAACTTTATTGCAACAAAATTTTATTCAATTGCAGGGGTTTACACAGGTAGTTATATTATTAACCATGTTTCATATAACGTTAAGCATATAATATTGCAAATCATATAACATTGAAGAAACTTAATTATACGTGAAGATGCAATTAACACCAGAATTGGCGAGTTGATGGGTCGAGTATGTGACAGATAAGACTTGTCACAAAGTCAATCCACAATGTCTTTTTTTTGCAGTTGATCCAACTATAATTGATGTAGTAAAATTGTTCATCAAGTCCAGAACATATGTAAGAAAGATTGGTGCTAATTCCAATTATTTTCCATTGTGGTTTCCACAGGACATGAATTTTTCCATTAAACAAACAAAGTTTTGTCAAGGCTTTTTAATGCTAGCTTAGAGAAAAATTTGAGTGATATGATAAATCTCATTGCAGAATTTTTTTTTGAGGAGTTAAAAAAAGAAGGCAGTATGAGACAAAGCAGAGAGAATAGAAGTTGAGGCAGGGATTACCATTGGAACATAAGATGTTTTAAATGAGGAAAGCAAGAAAACTGAGGGAGACTTGAGAACTTTCAGACAAAAAAGGAAATACACCAAAAAAGCAGCAAAGAAAAAAGTCAGTCAAATAATGAATTTGACATCACAGACATGTTTTCTTCACAGGATTCCAATGCAAGTGATGTGGACTTTTTACATGAACAGATGTTCGATTTGAGTTGAATAATCGCCATATCAAACTTTGACAACAAACTAGATTATTCACTCAAATGACAAATCGTCACTGCAGTGAGCTATATATAATTAATTTGGTTACACTTTTACAATCATGTAACTGGGTTATTTCAAAATCTGGCTCACAAGACTGGCTTTATTGGTTTTACTGTATACGAAATAATTATTTTCCCCTTGTAAATTGTTATACACATAAAAAGTGTGTATATAATAACAACTATAAAACATTAGAATGAATTCAACACAATTATTTTATATAATACAAATCACATACTGTAAGATAAAGTAGCAGTGTATCGATTAAATGACTACGATAAAATAAAATCCACCAAGTTATGTTTCAAATTAAACAATAAAAAGCATCTATAAGATTTTTATTGTGATGAGGATCATAACTTAAGGAACAGAATTTATTTTAACTTACTGCTACAGTAGAGCCTCTTTAAGTTGGTCCCAATTACCTCGGATCTGCGAAATGATTTTGAAGTACAATAAGAAATAACTAAAATCAAATAAGTAAAGTACATACATAAAAACGTTTAATACAACAATAAAAACGCCTAAGACCTATAGATAAACAAAATTTTCTAATGCTGAAAAGACTACGGAATTGCATAGCATGAAAGCGGCTCACAAAACTTCAACAGTCAAAATTGACAGATTTTTTTGCCAAGAAAAGAATTGCACTAGAGTTTATTTGTACATACTTTGTGTGTGATGAATATAAAGGAATTTTTCTGCAAGTATGCCTTCCGTAAATTTTTCTTTAGTGTTCGGCTAACCCGGATGGGCCATAATCTCAGTTAGTCTGAATTATTGAGGTTCTACTGTATTGTTACATAGTTCTATTACACATATAACTGAAGCACTTTAGTTGTAATTGAAGATGATAAGCTTTCAACAATCTTGCAAAGACATACACAGTAGCGTCTTGAAATTACGAGCCCGTTTTTTCGAGCTTCCGCTTAGTTTAAGCCTATTTTATCTATTTAAAGAAAATTATGAGCCGGGCTTCCAAGAAATGTTTATATCAATACAGTATGCAAAGGAAATGAGCCTGGATTTCAAGAAATGTCCATATAAAATTCTATAAACTTATTTAGTGCATTTTTAACATAATGCTTACGAATATAATCGTATTTCTTTGTAATCTGAGTTTTTGGTCCCACTTACCTTGAATTATCGAGACTCTATTGTACAAAATTTCTTGAAGGTGATAAGTAGTAAGTTATAATCTTGTCAAAGTTCACAAGGTTGAATAGTTATCACTAAACACTAAAATGAGAAAAGGTTTACAGGTAAGCTTCCATTGAGTTTAAAGAATGTTTAGTACTTATATACATTTATCCAAACCACAACACTTGTTAACAACTATTTACAAATCCAACTTGGACCAGAAGTGAAAATGGTTTTTATATCCTAAGTAATGTATTATGTCGTTAAACTCTTCTTAATCAGAATAAAACAAGGAGCTGCTTGTAAGAAAATGTAAATAAAATGGCAAGCACCATGCCAAGTACAATGGAATAGGTTACATGTTTGAGGAGCAAACAGTAGATAGAGGAGGAAAAGTGAATGTCTAGGACAGGGGTTCACAAACTATTTGCAACCATGGCCCTCTTCAAATGAAAGCCCCCCACATCCCGTCCCCTTTACACTTAAATAAATAAATGGTATACACATATGATAAAAAAACAAATATTAAAAATATTGAAAACAATTTATTTATTTACACATACTTTCACAAGAAACATATAACATTTCAAGTTTTAATTTGCAAGGTAAATTTTAACTGATAGAGAAAATCTGTTGGATGGATGAGCCTGCATCTTTTTACTAGTAAAAGATAATTGAAAGAATTCAAACTATATAAAAAAAACTTAGCGAGTTTAGTAACAACATAATTTACATTTAACAAGAAAAGTTAGTGATAGAGAACAATCTCTTAGGAATAGCATAAGAAAAAGTGTCACAACATTTCAATATATTCACTGTGGGCATCAGGAACTCTCGCCATTCTATACATTTTCAATGTTTATATATATCACTTTCACTATATGTACTTAAACAAGAATCTTACTTGGTTTTTATGCGAGTTAACTTTCAAATATTGGTAGTATCTCCACCATCAAGCATCACTGACCGGGGGTTGTAGTAGACCCAGTCTAAACAACCCCCGGTCAGTGATGCTTGATGATGGAGATACTACCATTCTTTGAAAGTTAACCCATATAAATACCAAGTAAGATTCTTCTTTAAGTACATATAGTGAAAGTGATAAGTGAATACAAGAAAACAGTATTGGAAAGCTGTATAAATATGAAATACGTTTTCTGGTTTAATAATTTAAACAGCATAGGTTATTCAAATACAAGAGTATTTATTAATTTATATCCAAAGCTTTTCGTTGGCAAACAGTACCAACATCATCAGGAATGAAAATTACAACAATAATTATTGTAATTTTCATTCCTGATAATGTTGGTACTGTTTGCCAACGAAAAGCTTTGGATATAAATTAATAAATATTATTGTATTTGAATAATCTATGTTGTTTTAATATATATATATATATATATATATATATATATATATATATTCTTGATATTTAACGTTATCCATTGTTTTTCCATTGCACTGACTTTATGAAGTTAATATATTACTATGTAAGTAATTTTATCCACCATTAAGTGCAATAATTTTACCTTGAGTGATGAGGCACCTTTCGGTCAAATGACCATTGTCGAATCACTGATGTTTTTCTGTTGTGGATGTTCGGTCTGTGAAGTTGGTGTTTGTTGACGTTACGCGCACTTTTTCTTGATCTGTGTGTATGATATTTCTATATAGTATGTCTTCTGTATATGTTGTTTGTAGATTCATTAAGTTGTTGTGTATGTTTTTATAAATGTGGTATTTTTCTAGTGAGTTTAGTTCTATTGGGTTGTTATTTATTTCCAGTATGGTTAGGTTATTTTCGTTATACACTCCAACTTACAAACCAAACAACAAAATAATAAAATATCTTAATAACACAAACCACATAACAAATTCAGAAAAACATAACCTATCAGGAATTTACAAAATCACATGCAACAACTGTAACGCTTTTTACATAGGAAAAACAACCAGAACATTTAAAATAAGATTTGAAGAACATTATAGAGCATTCAAAAACCAAAATTCTAAAGTATCAAATGTTGCAGCACACCTAATATCCCATAAACACGAAATAACAAATACGAAAATAACCTAACCATACTGGAAATAAATAACAACCCAATAGAACTAAACTCACTAGAAAAATACCACATTTATAAAAACATACACAACAACTTAATGAATCTACAAACAACATATACAGAAGACATACTATATAGAAATATCATACACACAGATCAAGAAAAAGTGCGCGTAACGTCAACAAACACCAACTTCACAGACCGAACATCCACAACAGAAAAACATCAGTGATTCGACAATGGTCATTTGACCGAAAGGTGCCTCATCACTCAAGGTAAAATTATTGCACTTAATGGTGGATAAAATTACTTACATAGTAATATATTAACTTCATATATATATATATATATATATATATATATATATATATATATATGAAGTTAATATATTACTATTGTAAGTAATTTTATTCACCATTTGAATAAATGGTGAATAAAATTACTTACAATAGTAATATATTAACTTCATAAAGTCAGTGCAACGGAAAAACAATGAATAACGTTAAATATCAAGAATATATATATATATATATATATATATATATATATATATATATATATATATATATATATATATATATATTTATTGGTTAGTTTTGGTTGGTAAAGATTATTTAGATTTTTTGGACTAGGAGACTGACAGACTTACCTTGGTAAGAGTCCACACTGTAGTCTTGAAATAGAAACACATAAAAGCACTTAAACAATGATATATTTCAACCACACAGTGGTCTTTGTCAATCGAAAAGAAAACAAAAAGAAATATGAGAGAATGTCACACAACTTATATTTCTTTTTGTGTTTTCTCTTCGATTGACAAAGACCACTGTGTGGTTGAAATATATCATTGTTTAAGTGATTTTATGTGTTTCTATTTCAAGACTACAGTGGGGACTCTTACCAAGGTAAGTCTGTCAGTCTCCTAGTCCAAAAAATCTATATATATATATATATATATATATATATATACATATATATATAAATAAAAAAAGAGAAAAAGAAAAGCTTTTCTTTTTCTCTTTTTTGATTCACAAAGATCATTTTTGATCGATATATATACATAAAGTAGCACTACCAACATTTTTGGAATAAAATAGGTTAAATGTTTGCCAGCAATTAATTTTATAATTATATACTTTAAACTTTTACAATTTACTCCTACAGCTAGGTACAAAATAAGCTATTTTAAACATATCACAAATTTAGTTTGAATTGCCATATCAGAACTTCAGGCGTGCTTTTAAAAGCATGAGATTTCTATGCTTTTCTTTTAAAATGTTACAATATATACCATATATTTGTGAAAATTAATATTTTCTGAAAAATTAAAAAAAAAAACATGAAATTTCATCTAAAACTCCAGTCCTGTTTAAAACAAATAAGGTTAATAAAAATGTTTTTCCATCTGTACATAAAACTCCAATATCTTAAAAATAACAAATTTGTTAAAACAATTTTCAAGTGCATGCATTTATTTATTTTTGATAAAATTTAAAGGTTTATTAAAATAATATGTGATGTAGAAAGAGAAAAGGAACCAAAAGTTAGACAAGTAAAATTCACAGTACAAGCAAAACTAGTCGCCAGGGTCAAAATACTTATTTTTACATTTTAGTCAATTATTGTTTTGTAATCTGTGTTTTATATTGTAATATCAATTGTAGAGTTGTATTCACTACAGGAAATTTCATTATTTCAATGTGATAGAAGTAAAACTTTAAAGACGGAGAAAGAAGAAAGTGAAAGTAGGTCTGATTGCTTTTTTCGTAGTCAAACAGCAACAGCATATAAAAAGAAATAAAAATACCTGTCTGTAGCTCTACGATTGAAGTGTATATTACCTTATGATGAAACATTTAGCAAATTCAATGGTCAACAATATTCCATAGTTGTGCATATGGTTTTTTTTAAATGGTTCTAAATATTGATTGATCACGTATTTGTTCAAGAATTTTATAAATGTGTATAATTTATTTAATTTTCATAAGTTATTTTATAAATAAAAATTGCACAATTGATAGAAGAAAAAAAATATGTAATTTAGTCAGATATAGTCTCTTTCTAAAAACATTATTCGATTGTGATTACATGCTATCCTTTTGAATAAACTTTAAATGAATTCATTTAATTAAAGCTGTTATTCAATAATACACCTCATCCAACAGTAACAACCAATAATACACAATAGCATATCATGTAAATAAATATAAGATACTTTTATTATTTAATTTTTATTTCATGTGAAATTAACTAAGAAACTGATAATTGTACTAAGATATTTGGTAATCCAAGATGTCTCAGTGTTTTTTAAGGAAATCTGGATACTCATAATAGTCATTTATAAATATATTAAAATAATTTAATAGTCTATTATTGTAAAACAATCACTGTATCACGAAACTCAAGTAAAAACATTTATAGGTACTAAGATTTTAATTTTTTTTAAAAACAATTATGCTTTATTGTTTAAAAAAAATAAAATTTCACATTGCTTTTGGTTCAGTTTTTATTTTGTTTAAAAAAAAGAACCATTAAAAATATTTGAATAGTCGAAAAAACGATATTTTTTACATAAAATTGCAGTTTAGCAACTTTTTAAACATATATGTATAAATTGAAGATATTTATTAACAGAAACACTTATATAAAAAAAAATTAACTGAGATATTTGAACTTATTTAACACGTTGACTGCCATGGCAGTCACTCGTGACCGACAATGTAAACCTAACTATAGATTATCACACAAGACTGTCGGGGACATTCATGCTATATTTAACCTTATAAGGTGTCCGACACGGACTCTGTGTGTGTTCCTGCAACTTAGTGTTCAGATATTTTTTTCACAAGACTATAATTATTTAGAAACTAGAAGTTTAGAATTACAAGGAAATAGTTTTCATTTACACTTCTTTGTAGAACTATATTACGTTTTAAAATAGTATTACATATGATTTGATCCTAACAAAAATTCACCTAAAAAATCTGAACAATTCGAAAATTAGAAACTAAAAACTCTAATTCTTTAATTCAAAACGTCTTCCTCTAATTCATAAAATCATATAAAATTTGTAAAAACAGCTCAATTTAAAACACACTTGTATTGGAGCAATAGAAACAAATCTCGCATAGAAGCAGGTATAATGTTCAGATTATATTTACATTCTAATTATTCCAGAAAAAATATTATCAAACAAATATAGAGTAATGCTGACAATTTGATTGTGTATCTATAAAATACATGAGAAAAATCTAGGAGATATATTTATTGTTTAAAAATATCTATAATATTGTGAAAATATGTTATAGTATATATTTATACTTGAATTTATATTGAGGAAAAAAACAATAAAATGTTAACATTTTTATGTTCATTCCGAAAATCGGCCTTGAACGGGGAATGCGTAGTAATTATTAACATTGGGCTATGACGATCACTGGTGTCCGACGACATTATAAAATAAACTGTTTTAAATGAATAAACACACTAGAAGATATGTTATTATGCTTTGTCATTAATTAAAAAAAAAAATTGTGTTTTAAAGTTATTGAAAAACTAGCTGGCAGTCAATGTGTTTTTGGTAGAAAAAACAGTTTTTGTTATAAAAAAAATAATTCACTAACAATTTCTAATCAAAGAAACTGGGGAACTTTTTGTTTTGAGTCCATTTATAAACTGATCTAAAGAATTTTAAACAAATTCAATCTTTACATATTTATTTTTTAAATAAATAAAGATCTGGAGTTTCACTGACTTCATTATTATTTTTTTTTAAAGAGATATTAATATTTTGTGAGTTAAGTATGAAGACCAGAAAATAATGGAATGAATATACTTTTTTACTCTTCTTAACTAATTGTTTACTCTAGGTACAACAGACAATTTCCAACTAAAGTTAAATGGAGAATTTTTCCAAAGACAATTTATATTATAAACAAAAGGTATAAAACAAATTCAAGGTTTACTGATTTATTTTTAAATAAATAAATTTACGATTTTGTGTGTTATGTATAAAAGAGCAGAAAAATATTTATATGAATACACTTTTTAGTTTTCTTTTGTACAAACCTCTGAGGGCCACTGGCCAGTTTAATAAGCCTTTGTATGTGTCTTAATTTTGCTAAGGGCCCATTTATTTGGCCTAAGAGTTATACACGAATCTTTGTATTGGTTGATTTCACTAGTTCATGGGCGACATGAATGCTTTGCCATCAATCAATAAAATCAAAATTTGTAGTTTATATGATTTTGAGATTATTGTTATGAAGACTATTCCTTTATAATTTGCATGGATTGAAAGGAAAAGCATTCTTATTTGATACTGATAAAAATTCTGTTTGTTATAGTCATGAAATTTTAAGTTAAAGTGATCAAGTAAGCCTTGGAATAGATGGTACTATATCAGTTATGGAATCATGTATAAAATTGACAAAAAAGTTGTTAATAATATATTTATTTAATCCTAAAAAATGTTTTTAAAAAATTATATATTTTTTTACAAATTACAAAAACGTTTTTACTTGAAATATTTTTTACAAAATTTCTACTATACTAAATGTTTTTTCTGGTAAAAATTACATTGATGGTTTTAGATTTTGGGAGTTCTAATTGTTTTTAGTTTTATAGTACAAATAACCCATTCAGCACATGACAAAACTAGCATTGACAAATCATAAACAGACGTATAACTATTTGGGAATCTACAGACGCATAGTGAATATTTGTATGATGTCCAAATGGTAACATATGTTAGGCTGACACATTTAATATTATTCCAATGTATGTAGCTTAATCAGTAATGTTTTCTCCCAGGTAGATATGCCTTTTCATTATCTACCATTATTACCACTTATTTCCTAATTTAACTCTGTAGTTAATGTGTAGAGGATAGGCAAAACTTTATTTAAGAGAAATAGTGTGGAACAAGCAAGGAGGCAGCACACATTAAGGTAATAGCATTGGAAGTTAATGGCATCTGCTAAACAGTAAATTAAGCAAGCTGTAAACATACATATATATATATATTAAAATTGAAATCACTATCACTGTAACAGCAGAGTTTAAAAGTAACTTAAAGACATATTTACAACATACTAGACATAACTAGTTCAAAACTTAAATATTACAAATAACAAAAAATAACAATTACAGCCAATGTAATATTGCACATTATTTAGAGAGAAGTAACAATAAAATAAAACAAAAGGTGCAAAATAAAATTAAAACATTGTTTTTCTGAGATCTATTAGTAACACATTAATTAAAATCTACAGATAAAAAATCTCAATAAAAATTTTACACTAAATAAATTTGTTCTGTTTAAGCAAAATAAATTTAAGTTATCAATTTGTTTTATAAGACAAATTTCTGTTAAGACAAAAAAGTTTTATAGAAGTAATGATTTTCTTCTATCACTATACTGTAGCTTGTTTCTGCTACATAAAAGAGAAGTGAAAACCAAAATGCTTCCAGTACTGACAACAGGTTAAACGAAAAGTGTGAGTAGTGCTTTGCCTGTGCAGCAAAGATTATATGCTGAATATCATAAAAAAATAGTGTTTTGATAATTGCAGCACTGACTACATTCTGGAAAAAAAAAGACGGAGAAGTGTTTGTTGGAGCACTAACTAAATTGTTTGTTCTACAACTAGATGAGTATCTGGAATATTATCCGACATATTTGGATCTGCTCAGTAATACTCATAATGCTTTGGCTGCTATATAACTGCCAATGCAATCTAATTTTTTTGTACTTTATAATCAGACACAAAAATACTAAGCTCTATTTCAATTTCCTCAAAGAATGAACTGTTCTACAGCTAATTTTGTTTTATGCCTTGAAACTCTAATAGTGTAGGTTTGTTAAGATCACAAACCTCTTATAATATAATAGTGATATTTCCTTGAGTGTGTGCTTGTAAAATTTCTCGTATGATTAAAAACCTCAGTGACTCTAAGCCTGATAATCAGTGGCCACTTAACGGTTATTTAGGACAAAATACAAGTGCATGAGTGGAAGATGTCCAATTAACACTGTTTCTGTTAATACACATATATGTGTAGAAATTACATACAATAATTATACATTTGAAATTACATGTGATAATTATTGGTTCTTTCATAAAATCTTCATACAATCCAGGAATGATTTTTGCTGATTGCTAGACTGAATAAATGATGATTGAGAAGGGAAATGTTTTTTTTGAATGTAGCATTTGCTACAATAATTTTGAGTAAAACCTTGCATAAGAGATGCAGTGTTTTTATATTGATTATGTTTGTATAATCTATGTAAATATTATTTGTTTGTTTGTTTGTTTACTTACTATTGTCTGAATTTTGTTTGATTCAAAAGTAGCAAAAAATCTCAAGGTTTTAAGCAGCAAGTAGTTTGCAACATCAAACATCAATTCTATGTTTTCAGAACTAAAACTAGCCTTTTCTGTGTTATCCTATTTGCTAGCAATCCTGAAAATAATAATTATAGTTGAAGAAAATAATTATCAGATAATTTTATAAATGAAATGATTCAACAGGAGTATAACTGTCTTATTTGTTTTCATAGCAACTTCTGAGTTTGTACTTTATTATATACCCTGTATGTGTAGTTTAATAATAATTGTTTCTAAAGTTTTATAAACAAATATTTTGAACTTTCATTGATTAATATATAATTTCTTGATTATATAAAACATTTTTTATATCAAGATAACTTGTTAATATGGGAAAATCAACAATTGTCTTTAGTATATAACGACCAAATTAATCTATTTTGTAACAATAGCCTACAATTGTAACTGCAAGTGTTACCTTAGTGAAAGATAATTGGTTTGCATAATTGTTAATCTTGTTATTATTATACATGGGATAAAAACAAAAGATGTAAAAATCAACTGTTTTATTTTTCAAATCCTCTTATGGGTTGTTTGAAAACCAAACAGATAAACAGGCTAAGATCACAAAGAGCCAAAGCTTAGGCATTACCACCTAAAAGCTAAGGTAGTTATAAGAAGACAACAAATACAACGTAGGAAATAAAAAAAATGAAATTTAAAAATGGGAGCAAACAGATTCGAATACTTAAAAGAACATATAATATATAATTTCAGTGAAAAAGAGCCTTAATAGTTGAAAATAAGACTATGAACTTTTAAAACTTTAAAAATTTCATGAAATATAAACATAATCAACATATAATGACCAAATAATGGACAGACTTAAAAGATCATTCTATTAATTTAAAAAAACGAATAAAACCTGCACACCAGATGGTTACATTGCATTACTACTTCCCCCATACATGTCATTCAAAGCACATAACTCATTGAGTGTTGAGTTTGTAAGCCTTGTCAAGCTATCTGTCATGTTTTCACCCATACTGACAGTCTTTTGTGCTGTTTTATTTTCATAAAGAGTCAAATTACTCGATAAATTCTCGGAAAGATTACCGGCATCAAGAACTGCTAGTTCAGCTAAATCTTTAGAATCCAAACGATTCAAATTTAACTCTATGTTACAATGTACGTCCATATCTAGATAGCTGTCAGCTCCGTTGGTAATGTCACCAATATTGCTGCCTATATATGTAGCACCAGTTAAGTTCTGACCATATGTATCAGGTTGTACTCCTGGTGATGTACGTGCTGTGATGTGATCATTCATGGGCACTGATAAGCTGACATTGTGATCAGTTGCTGCCATCGGTTGGACAGGTGAATTAGGATGGTTGTTAGCTGTTCTAGGTGGATAGTTCATTGCAGATGTCTGTACATACATGCCTACTGGTTGGTATGCTGGGCTGTAAGCGGGATATTCCATTGGTGATGGTGTACGTGATGCATGGTAGGGCGATAACTTATTTACATACATGGCGTAAGGATTGGGACTGGTTTCTGAAAAAAAAGTACAACCTATTTTAGAAAATACAAAATATGAATAATAATTTGATAACTATTGCAAACCTAACACTTTTTCTGCATAAAACCACATTCAAACTCTTAATAATGTGAAGTTAAATTATTTCAATACCTCGTCATAGGCTTATTCTAACATTGGTCTATAATTTAAAACTTATTTCAATTGGTTTTTTTGTTTGATTTTAAAATATTTCTATAGATAATAATCAGAGTCAGAAAAAACTAATGACTATACACTTTTGTAAAATGTCCATTGATATATAAACGATTCTATAATAACTAACAGCCTACACTATATGGAAAAAGAATAATGCTATTTATGTTAATTTAACCTTAAGAAAATTCAAATTTAAACTTATGTAGTGACACTAGTCTCAAAGAATATCTGAATAATAAGTCAAACATCATTTAGATAGTATTTAACCAAAAAGTAGAAAGTAGAATTCTGAACTTCCATCAAATCATTAAAAAATTTCGTAAGTATCCTTTGTATGAATAATGTTTTGTAGAATCACCAAACAGATCTCTCCTCTTGTATATGTACCCAGCCCCTCCTCTTCTTAAAAATAAATGAGAAGAAAAATAGGTTTTTCTTATCAGAACCACAAAACATACATTTTGATAATTTTTAAGTAGATGGCGATGAAACAAACTTCCTCCAACAACTGGATCACCAAGATCTGTTAGTAAAAATCTGAACCTTGTAAATTGGAGGAAAGTCCAGCAGAATGAGTAACACAGTCCCGATTCTATTGACCAGAATTAACAAGAAACTGATTTGCTTCAATAAACAGAAAACTAAATAGAAGTTTTCTGGTTACTCAAGGGAGTAAATCAAGACTGCATTTCAAGTTTAATGTTGCCTATCACGTATAGAGTTAAAAATAAGTAATGAAGGAGAACTTTATTGTAAGGAAGATCTGCAATCAGAGAGTATTCTTGCAAACTATGAAGCAGAATTGAATTAACTACTAAACAGAATCGAAAAGATCAATACAAACACGTTTTAAAATTAGAGAGGAAACAAATATCATGATAATAAAAAACTACTACTCATCAATACATCAGAGAATAATTACTATACCATTTATAAAAATACAAGAACACAGAATAAAACATATTAAATGAACAAACTCAGCACCAATTGCATATATTTTTGTTATATTATTTAGCACTAGCTTAAACACAGTGCTACCTAAATAAACCGTACATTCTGGTAGCCAACCTATAC
The DNA here is from genome assembly GCA_036971475.1 of Prosapia bicincta. Taxonomy (NCBI): domain Eukaryota; kingdom Metazoa; phylum Arthropoda; class Insecta; order Hemiptera; family Cercopidae; genus Prosapia; species Prosapia bicincta. Next base: position 44,713,059 of record JBAIZL010000005.1, on the reverse strand, counting down.
TACAATAATTGTCTAGTTATACTGATTTTGTCTTGGTAACGTTTTAAAAATACAAATTTGTAAAAATCTTAAAATTACTAAATTTCAATGAATTGAAGAAAAAAACCTTGTTTTCTTTCACAGTATCCTCGTATTGGGTTTAATTAAAACAAACTGTATAAACAAAATAAATTGCGTTTACTTAAAATAAATTGTGTTTATTCAAAACAGTTAAACTATATACTCTATTCTGATGAGATATTCTTAGCCAGAATATTTAAAATACAAACAAGATTTTTATGCAAACCTAAAAATTAAATAAAAGGACAATTTTTTTATTATACTGAACACTTGTAAGAAAACCAGATGTACATGTGTCTTGCATAACTGAACTTCTTTAGGAATCAGTACCTAATGTTAAATGTGTAATGGCCAAGATGTATTTTTTCTCCATGTCTAAAGACATTTAGTGTAACAATAGGTGATTGTAATTTTAAACCTTGGACCAATATTGTACTAAAAATTACTTTGAATATTATAATTTAGTTAATAACAACTCTATACTCAAACGGAGAAAAGGAATTAATCAGAATTCTACTAAGGGGGAGACTACATCACACAAACAATAGAACTAAATGAGGCATTTATAAAAATAATATTGTGTTCTCATAAAGAAATTACATATATCAACAAGACAAACAAACAGAAACCCAGATATTGCTATTTCCCTGAAGAACCTAGACAATGAAGAACAAATATAGTGAGATTCTTAGGGGTTCAAAAGTTCATGTACTTGGGTGAGATCTGTATTCAAAACAAAGAGACAATATGTTAATTCTAGAACTAATGATTAGAAAATTATCAGGAGTAAAGGCTATTTCACTGTATTGCAGAAGAATATCTAAAAAAAAATAAATAAAAATACCGTAGGCATTAACATATTGTATTATACATAATTTTTTTCACTATAAACCGGAGAATAACATAATTAAATAAAATGTGAAACATACTTTCATCCAAAATCTGTTATTTTCCTTTTGCATGGAACAAATTGAAAAGTTGTTTTTCTTAATTTCCAAGTGTTTATATTATAGCCCATTTACCATATGACTCATACACAAATGTTAGTGTTAAAAATGTTCACTATGTCACTAACAAAAAATGTTACATGAATATGCATAAAAATAATATTTAAAGTTGAAATTAAAAATAAAGGCACTATAAACAAGTTTGAAGTCTGAGGCATGGCATTTTCTTAGTCCAAGTTAGTTGTTTATAAACATGCATCGCTTTTACTAATAATTTATCTTACCAGGAACAAATATTTTTTAGTCGATTATTCATGAAATGGACCTCAAGTAACACTTCTTTTTCACTTATTAGTAACATTTGACTAATATTTTATATCGAAAAAGGACACTTTATTCTATATTAATGAAAAAATGTCACAAATAAAAAAACAATGGAATGCAGAACTCATGTTTCTACGCTGCTTCACATACTGAGTCAGATTGAAAATGTGTTGGTGACAAATGCACAGGTGTTTATTTCTGTATACAAAGGAAAAATACATCTGTCAGAAAAATATACAACTGTACTTGTATACAGAAGTGTTTAAGCAATCGATTTATAAGCATGTCACTCACAGGTGATCAATAAAATCAATAATAGTTAATGACACTTAAAAAGAGATTATCGCCACCAAGGAACTCTTAAATTACCCAGCAATGCAAGCGGCAGTCAGTTTTAGGGTTTAGAAAATCAGATACAGGTAGAAGATTCAAATACTTAGCTTATGTGTTAACTTCAGAATTAAAAAAATTGGTAGTGAAACCTAAATATCAATTTTGGAAATCTCTAGGAAACAGATAAAGAAGGAAGAAAATCACTAAAAAAACATCAAGAGAGTCAAATTTACACTTGAGAAACAACAGAGATCTAATTTCTATCAAGAATAAAAAGTCCCACTGGAGTTTTATGAATACTTTGTAAAAATGGAAATTGGAAAAAACAAATAAGATGTTGACCTTGTAGAAAAAAACAAAGGGAGAAATCTAACAAAATCTAAATAAGGTTGAATATTAAGTCAATGATGAAAATATAGAAAATAAAAATTATATTACAAAACGTTTAAGAAATATAGAATTTGGGCAAACAAATCCATGAGAACTACAAGAAGAATATCAGATTAAAAAGCCCAAAAACATGCAGGAATCTGAAGTAAACTTACCAACTGGTTCCCGCTTAACAGCAAGTCCTGATGACATGTCCCCGACCTGCAGACCTGAAACAACCACTCATTAGTTTCTAGTATATTGGGAATTCATTATTTTCTGCCAATAAACATGCATAAACAAAACAAATTATATAAGCTATGTTAGAAACAAAGCAAATAAAATTCGTCTTCTAAGTAGTCTTCAACAATTAACTAATTGTTGGTTTAACTTGAATAGTTAATGACTAAAGAAACTAACTAAAACGTTGTACCAAAGTTGACAGTCATCAAATAATAAGTATGAGTCACTAGTCTGGATTAAATAACCATGAAATATTTATATCCTCTTTAATAACACTTCATGCATTGAGGAGGCACCTGCATTCATAAAATAGGAATGTTTAGTGATTCTAAGACATCTATCATGGCTAATTAAGCCCGCTTCAAATTTCTATTGAGTAAGCCCAAAACCTGGTATTTATCCCGCAAGAATAACATTTTAGGAAATGAGAAAATGAAAGAGATGGCTTTAAAGCTCCTCTTCAGTTTACTCAAACCCTCCTGATACAGAAACTCTAAAAACAAGTTACAACATGTAAAGTGTAATTAAGACAGATGCGGGTTTACATATGGAAGAGCTATAAACTGTTAACAGAACAAGTTACAAGAATATGTTTACTATTTGAATAGCAAAATTTTTTACAACTACTGTGAGATTAAATCAACAGGGGTTGATAAACCTGTGCGTCGTGACTAGGAGGGTCACAACAACTCAAAACTATAGTAACAAAATTTGAAAAAGTTATCTGCATAACGGCTTTTGAAATTAAGTATAACTGAATTTTGAAGACTATCATATATTATTTCAGGGCCTACAAATGATGTAATTTCTTAGATTAATTATGTAATAAGTTTTCTTACATAATTTATATTAATCCATTGATTAGCACTCGAGATCATGCAACGGTCAGCAGGAGCATTACCGTATATGCACAGTCAACTATTTTTCTCAGAATAACATTGCCGTACATTTACAATTTGTTTTCCAGTGTATTGGGCTGTATTCTAGGTTAAATATTTGCAACTATCTGGACAGTAAATACTACACAGACTACATAGTCACCATTCGTTTGTGCACAAAGTCTATAGCTTTTCCCATGTATTTATAGATATTTTTGAAGTTTGTGTGAATGAATATGCATTAAAGTACAATAGGCAATTTACTAATGAAGAAATCTTTTGTGGCTAAAGTCTATGGTTTTTCCATGTGTTTACAGATAGTTTCGAAGTTTGTGCGGTATTTTACAATGAATAAGTATTTTAAAAAACCAGTTAATTTTTAGCAAATAAATCACCAATAAACGTATGGTAGTTTGGTTAACATGAGAAAATAAGTGAATAAAAAACAATATTAAGAAATACTACTATAATTTAAAAAATTAGAAGTAAAAATATAAAAATCTTTGAAAAATATGTTGCTCCCAGGGGCCATAACCAGGGCAGGCAAATGTTGCTAATCAAAGGGTTAAATTGATTTTCAATACAATCTTATTAAAAATATTGGAACAAATTAATTTCTGATGTATTTTTGTAAAGTGTCTCTTTTGGATCAAAAACAGCAACACAACCAATGTTGCAACTTTGCTAATGAGCCTCAGGACAGAATGCAGCTTGAAATTTGTCCAGTTCACATGTTCATTGTGTGTTTAAACTCAATCATGTTTACATGTATTTGATAATGTTGTCTCACATCGTTTGCTATGTGTTTGAATTCCTACATACAGGTGTATGGATGGACAGGTTGAGTTTGATGGGGGTGGGGAAGTTTTGCACCACTAAATCTTGCCTTGGGCACCAACAAACTAAGTGACGACTTTGGCCTAAACTTCTGAAATGAGATGAAGAGTTCTACAAAACGTTATCACCAACATATAAGAGCTGAGTTAACATTTTATGCTGAATAAATGTTAAAAGCAATACTTTTACTGATGTTGCAATATATCTTCAACGATTAATGCTAAAGGATTTAGAGTTACAGAGAAAGACTACTAAAAGATTATCATTCACTGATCATTCAATCTGGATACTGAAGTTATCAACTGTCAAGGATATTGTAGTCAGGGACTAACTATTAATGTGAATATTGCAAGCAACAGTGAATATGTGTCAGTCACTTAATATTTGTACTACTGTATTATTTATATCAAATTACTACCCTTTACAAATAGCATTATGCAACTTAAAGTGAA
>JBAIZL010000005.1:44098616-44101116 GCA_036971475.1 Prosapia bicincta | reverse complement strand
ACAAAATAAAAATGCCTTAGGCATAATGTAGTTTTAATTTAGTAAGTTTAAAGATAGAAATAAAGCCATTTTCGGGATAAGGGGATTTTTACATAATTGAAATTGAGGGGAAGGTTAAAATCCACCTAGATAGACCATCGACATTCGAGGAGACGTAAAATGAAGAACGAAGAACAAAGTGAAGAGACGAAAATCCAAATACGGAGCCTCCCAAAAGAGTTATAATTAAGAATTTTGAGGATATTTCGACATCAGGCGGAAAGATCCTGGGAATTCGCAAGCCGAACGTAAGCTCGACAAAGCGTCCGGTCATACCACGATTTGGAGACATGTTATTGGTCTAAAGCAGTCGGAAGGGGTTGACAACGCCTGAGAACTTCCAAAATTTTTTGAGCGTTACTGAGCACTTCGAAGAGAGCGGTCGTTTGCGAGTGCACTCCGTTTTGTTTGACTCTTCAGTGTTTCAAACCGATAAGTTAATTAAAAAAATGCAGGGCTAAGAGGGAGAGAAATATCGCTGAAATATAGTGCCATGTGTTTTAAAATCCTTTTGGGGAGGAAACTCTCCAAAAGAGGTTTTCGTCATTTAACAGCCGTAGCGTCCTAAATTCACTTATAAAATTTAAATTTGAACAGTGTAATGTAAAACAAAGAGTAGATCAAAACCGGAAGTAAAATTAATTTTGAAAAGTTTAGAGACTGTGTTAAAGGAATATTAAAAGACTAGATCCAGGAGTTTAAATAAAACATATAAATAAAGATGTATAATTTCGCGCGAAAAAGCGTATTGTTTGTTTTAATCAGACAGCAGCATGGGAACAATGGAGTAGAGGGAACGCCAGTTTTGGTCGAGTCCAACATCCAAGATGGCCAGCCACAAGAGGGAGGAGAGATGACATCAAGACAATGACGGACGAGGAAGGACTTCACTCCTGAAAGGTCAGATTTTAGCTTCTCTATCTCTCTCTTTTTAATAAATTAAAAATTTTGAAATTGTTGAAATTTTGGCGAACTTTTTGGAATTTTAAAGTTTAAATTTAAATAAATTTTGGAAAAGTTCAAAATGCGTTTAAGAAAGAGAGTGAAGCGGATAGCATTAGTTGGTGGTAGCTACCTCAAACTAAAATGGCAAACCCTCCCTTTGTAGATTGAAAAGGACCAAATCAAAATGTTTAGAAATACATTTTTGAAAGTTAAAATTAATGTAAAAGACAGTTTTGAACATAAAATAAATAAGGTTAATGTTGTTAAATGCAAATAATTAATTAGTAGAAAAAAGAGATTTTAAATTTTTGGTCAAATAAGTTCGAATTGATTATCACTTTGTTGGATTCATGAAATATGGCTGCTTTGTAACGTAACTTGTGTAGAGTAGAGGTTGACTCGGGGAAACGGGTATATCAAAAAAAAAATAATTAGATTTCAAAATTATTTAAGAATTTTATAAAGATTTTAAAATAGAAAAAGCATTACAAAAATGACACTGAAATTTTCATTACAAAAATTGCAAAGTAAATTATGCGGAGTTTTGACAGAACGATTTAAAATAAGAAAGTAAAATTTTGGAAAAAGAATATAACCTATGGATCCGATAAAGTAAATTTAAGTCATAAAAAATGTAAAAATAAATTTCAGGTATAGAAATATGCTATGTCAGAGATAAAGACTGTGAAAATTTTAAATTGTTCTCATGTGGGTTTAAAATTAATTGTTGTAGAATTTTAAGGAAGATATAAAATATTTCAAAATTTTTGTTAGAAAGTAATTGGGTTTTTAAATCTCTGTTGTTTTTAATATTTGTTTTAAGATACTAAAGTCAAATATCAAGAGATTTCATGGGACAATGAAAGGGTTGCGTAAATAAGTTGAATTAAAAAGAATTCTTGGAAAACAAAGTAAATTCTTGTTCAGAAAAGTGAAGTAGAATTTTTGCAAATTAAAGTAGAGGTTTTAAATTGAAGAAACAGTTAAATAATAAAATTTGAGTTTTAAAATTTAACAGAGAAAGAAACAATTTTTATTTTAAAATTAAAAATTAAATTTTAGTAAATTTTAGAGAAGAATGAAAGTAAGAAAAGGTGGTATAAACCTTTTTTGATTACAAAAGAAGTTACAAAGTTTTTTTAATGAAAGGAAAGAATTTTGTTTTTAAAATGTCTGTTGTTTTTTTATATTGGGTTTAAGATAGCAAAGTCAAATAAAAGGATTGATTAAATAAATAAATTGAAATGAAGTTGAGAAAATAAGTTAAAATCTTATAAAGGACATAAAAGTAAATTTTTGCTTTATTTTCATCTTAACGTAAATTAAAATTAAAATTAATAAAAACCGAAGTTTTTTACTAACACAACAAAACAGTGATTATATTTATTTAAACAAATTTCTTACACAATCCTTAACCTAAACAGTCAGCCATCATATGCCTTCAAACGAACTCATTCCCTGAAAAAGGATATCAAAGGTTAAATCTTAGCGAGTTAGGTTTTTAAATAAAGTCCAG
>JBAIZL010000005.1:44063616-44096116 GCA_036971475.1 Prosapia bicincta | reverse complement strand
CTTGTATTAAGAGATTGTCACAAGAAAGATATCAGTTAATATTTGTGAATTGTGAAACTTGTAGCTTAAGATACCCGTGACGATATACTTAAGAGATTGACTTTTCTCCCAGGCATTGCAAAGTCTTTTCAGAGACCATTCCTAATTCTGGCAATCTAATTAACACTTTGGGAAATTGTCTGCTAAAATGTTTCAAGGTCACTATGCAAAACCTTGACCGATTCGTAAATCGGCCAGTATATTAAGATAATTGAGGAATGGTTCTGACGATATCTTAGAACGATGTAATAATAATAAACCCTGTCAAATCTCATCTCCAATTTTGTCTCTTTGTCGAGCCACCGGTAAACGGAAGCCGTTCTGTGTATTTGTGATGTCCTTTCTACAAAGTCACCACAGCAAATTGAGTCAATGGCCCTTTCGTGATTTCATTTCATATGATTAGGCAGAGCATTTTCAAAGACCGGCTCATGCTGTGGTAGTCTATGTTACTCTGCCCTGTAATTGCCCTTCCATGGTTTGAAAAGACCAATATCTTCGCCCCTTTCCAAATTGAGAAGACATGAGGTGTTAAAATAAATTCTTTATAGCGTTGCAAACGTTTGTAAATTGTTTACATTGCCTTATTCCACAAGTTTTGTCTGGCTCATGAGCTTTTGTTTGTAAAATACCTCTTAATATGTTTGTTTGTTATATACTGATTATACTGAATGGCAAACAGACTATTGTAGGGCACCTTATTGACCGGTCTGGGAATTCTGATTTTACGGTTTAAAGTTTAGTTGAAACAGAAGCTTCAGTCTTACAACAAATAATTTTACCGCGCAAGATATCCGGGCCAGTAGACTGTAGTAAAGAGTGAAATCTTTAGCTAGTGAAATGTTTAAATAACGATCACTAGGGTATAACCTAGTGGTTACCTTTGTCTATCATTCTTTCGTATTCACAACTCTCTGATTTCTATATGCCTCGGTTTGGTCAGTAATTGACTTAAAAATGGTTTTCACATACATTTATTCCCTGTTTCATCTAAAACCACACTATATGCCTAACATATATTTTTTTCTAAAAGGTGAAAATCACCACTGAAGTAGTTGATTGTCAGAGACATCCATTACGTTCGTTTCTTGTGATAAATAAATAACAATAACCCTTGCTACAAATATTTAAACACCCTTGATGTACATTTCGCCAACACAGTTAGCATTATCAGAAGGTTACAAACATACTGAGTATACCTTCTGATGATGCTAACTGTGTTGGCGAAATGTACATCAAGGGTGTTTAAATATTTGTAGCAAGAGTTATTGTTATTTATTTATCATAATTATACTACTGTGCTCTGTATAAAATTTCGTTTCTTGTGTATATTTTATACAAATATTTTACAAAATAATTAGAGTTATAAATAAATTATTATAACTCTGGTTGAGCCAGATTAGTCCAACCCTCATTAAAAAAAGAGCAGAAATAGGTGTGCCACTATGTAATTTTTACTGCCAGAGTGGTCTAATTGCAGTTGTGCTACGTTTTGTTAGATAGCAGCACTGAAACCTATTGGGTCATATATGTTATGTTCTAATGCAATTTATACAAACTTTAACCCTTATCTAATATTATACCATTGTACGGTCCATTCTAGTTTTAATCGCTGTAAATGTACTTTGTTGAAACTCCTTAAATTAAAACTGTTTCAATAAGCGATGAGCTCTAGTTTTGCATATTTAGAACATAGGCCCATTCTCCCCCTCTCTTTCTGTCTGTCTGTCTGTTTGTCTCTCTCTCTCTCTCTCTCTCTCTCTCTATATATATATATATATATATATATATATAAATATATTAAATATGGTGATATGTTTTCTTGTAATATAGTTGATAAATTAAAAATATTTCAAAAACAAGAATACTTTTAATGAATATATTTATTCTAAATATATGAACATGAATATATGAATAAATATATTCTTTAAAAGCATTCTTGTTTTTGAAATATTTTTAATGTATTATATATATATATATATATATATATATATATATATATATATATATATGTCAATCCGCCCATTGACGTCAATCCACACACACCGGAGCCAAACAATTACTCACATTCCTTTCCTTTTGTTCACCTTTCTGCCGATAAAATCTATCGATGACACATTTCCACACTGCAGGCAAATTCAATGTATCATCGCGTTTGTTAAGACTCCCTTGCCTCTCTATTTCGACAGCTTCACGAATAATTCTAGTCCTGTAGTTTTCCACTTGAGCAATCTGTCGGCAAGACTGGAAATCAATGGTATGCCCTGTATCGCAGTGGTGCTTGTACAGAGACGTCGTTTTCTGCGTGTTTTTAAATCTTAGTTTGTGCTCCTCAAGTCTAGCTGAGTTACGTCTGTTCGTTTGGTGAAATTACGATTTTTTACAAACTCCACAAGAAACGCTGTAAACACCATGGTTCTCCAAGAAGATCTTAACTTTGGCATTTTGAAGAACCTTGACGATGGTGATGTTAGGTTTGTAGACAGAACGTATACCATGTCTCCTAAAGAGCATGCCAATCCTATCAATAGTCCCTCTAATAAAAGGCAGGAAAACAGTACCAGTTGTCTCAGTCTCTCTCTCGTCCACATCAACGAAAGGACACTTTGGCGGTGTAACGCTTTATCTATGGCATATTCCTTATAACCATTACTTCTAAGCACCTCTCTCATAGTAATAAGTTCATGGTCCCTCGAATAGATGTCCGTTAACTTGTGAGACCGAGAGAAGAGAGTGTCAGCGACAGCCTGGATCTGAGATGGATGGTGATGTGACTCGTGCGTTAAGATATATATTGGTGTGAGTAGGTTTTCTGTAGACCGAATGGTGAACACAACCATTCTGACCCTTCCTAACCAAGACGTCCAGAAACGGCAAGCAGCCATCACTCTCTAGTTCTAAAGTGAAAAATATCTTGGGGGGGGGGGGCTGGAGTTGAGGTACGTAAGGAACTTATCACGTTCTGTGCCACCATGTTGCCGAATCTTTAAGACGTCATCCACATAACGAAACCATGCTTTAGGCCTGAGAAAAGCATCATTCAAGGACGTCAAAAAAATATTGGCTACAGCTGGAGAAAGAGAAGATCCATCAAGTTGCCTGTAAAACCGTTCATTAAACAAAAAGTAAGTGTTTTTTTAGACAGTGCCTAGCCAGATCTAAGTTATGTGGAGGGAGCCCTTCAAAACTGGACATCCTCTGAAGCACTTCATCAATGGGATCGCTGGGAAATAATTACCTGACCTCCAAGCTAACCATGATGTCAATTTCTTGCAGCCAACTTGAATTTCTTGCAGCACTTGGACCAAAATGCTGAAGGCCGATTCCTATATCAAGAACTCTGAACATTTTGTCCAGAACAAAATTTTGTCCTGATTACATGGCTCTTCTATATATCCCTTATAAGGGAGTTGTATGTCTCTTCTGTAGTCTTACCTATATTCACGTAAAGGTTTTTTTTTTAGGCGCCAGTAATCATACTGACTGATTATTTATTTAGACTACGAAATAAATAAATACGTGATAGTGCCATTGAATAGTACATATTAAAGTGAAAGAACGTAATAGGCTCTGAAAGTTGTATATAAATTTACAAAAAGATATACTTCATATACAAGCTAAAAATTTCCTTAAACGCTAATCCTATAGTCATGTCATATACCAGAAACAACAGTAATCAAAGCAACGACTGTGCTGGAAAATAATTTAAAAGTATGTTAACCTAAATTTACTGTTTTGTTTTACCTTTTGCTACGGAACGAAATAAGTTATTATCCAAGACTAATTTGTAAACGTTAATTATCAGATAATCGAGTCGTTTCAAAAAGTGTAGATGATGAAACTAATTTTTCTTCGATCTATATTGACTAGTGAAAATCAACGAATTTATTCATTATCTGTGGTTGCAGGTCGCTATGACAACGGAAGCCCTCTTTCTAAATGTCAAAGGTGAGATTTAGAAATATTGGGAAAACCTGTTACAGTATTTTAAAGAGCGTTGTTTTTTTTAAACTGTTATACAAGTTAAAAACACAGGTTGTCAAATTAGTTTGACTGTTTTACTATAAACATCATTATAAGAGAATAACACCTTATGAATGCTTTAAACAGATTGTTTTAAACATGACACAAAAGTGTGCTAGTTTTTAAAAACAGGCTTGAATATGATGAGAATTTAATTATAAGCTTACACTTTTCATAATTGTTTAAATGAGTAATTACATTTTATTAATGATTTATATAAGTATTTACAATTTATTTGCTCCGAGTAAATAAAAAATGTTCAGAAAATAAACAGTATTTATTAAAACAACACGGCGCTATATAGGCAAATTGACTACAATTTATCTGTAACACTGAACATTCTATACAGTACCTTAACCCAGTAAAGAAAGCGAGTTGAAGAAAAAAGTATAGACAGTAATAAAAATCTACTTGTTAACGTTTTATAATTCTAGTCTCAAAAAAAAGCTTCATTAGTATCAAATGTAGAACTATATTCACGAATTTCCCAGGGGTATAAACGCAATCTAATGGAGAATTAAAACGTGGTATGATATCCAACAAAATGAAAACTTTTTGTAATAACGTCAGCAGAACAGTCCTTCAAAACCAGAAATTACTGTGTCCTCTAATAGTATAAAAATGCAGGCTCTTAAAATCTTTTATAGTACAATGATGTTTTCAGATCTGTATTTAAAAAAGTACACCGTGTTACCTATGTTGCAGCTATAGTTTCTTGCAATGTAGAACCTCCATAGTACGCTGATGTTTGCAGAAATGTCCTAACAAATTAGAAGCTACAGCCAGATGTAATATAAACTTGACATTTCTGATATTTCAATATTTCTTTTCTCTGTATTGGTGGTGTTAGTGTAGAGTTGTAAAGAGTAAAATTTCATTGACCATCAGTATTTTAAAAGTATAAATAAATTTATGTCAGACTGCAGTGATGTCATTAGATGATTTGTTTTAGTACTTTTACAAGCAAAATTTATAACCTGTCAGAGGAAGAAATATTACTGTGTGAACGTATTTACAGGTATAAATTCAAGAAAAATCCAATCTAACACCAAAAGATACGGAATGTTGCTACCCTGAAACCATTGCTCAAAAGAAACAAAATAAAATGACCTACTATTGTTAAACCTAATTCACCTTTATACCGTAATAGACCCTTAATTATCAACGTTAATGCATAATATAGTATTTCTCTATTTCAATCTCTTTTAGTTATTCAATTCAAAGCATGTTTATTATTGCAAACGTGTTTCATTTATGTTCAAACCATTAGAGTAATTATTTTTTAATTAGTTACCAAGAGTTACTATTAGAGTTATTTTTTTAAATTTATAAGTAAAGAGTATTCTTCCGTGTTAATATTTAACCGTCACATATTAGCCTCAACTGGGACGATATTCTAAGATTTTCTGTATACTCCAAAAAGTAACCTGATGTTTGGTGAATTCTATTAACGGATTAGAAATTACAACTATGGGCGATGTTTGCAGGACTGTCTTTACGTCACGGGAAAACCAAGAGATTTATTTGGATAAATCATAATGTACCAATTACATGTGTCGGAGGGGGTGATTTTTGGCGGGACGATCGAGGCGTCTCCCCGTCGCGACGTAGGGTGAACAGCCCCAAAACAGACACATTACAGCGTAGACGGAAAACTTTCGCCGCAAGTTGATCCCCACCTTCACTTAAAATGTCAAAATGTAGACGGTTTTCAAAATTATTTCCTTGTGTGTTGGATAAACACGTAGGTTACGTAGAAAAATCAGCTACTAGTCACTTTTCGCAAGGCTTGATTTTTCTTTACCAAACTTACATAGAAAAATCATAATTTAAGAAATTATTTAAGGTGTATTGAAATTTGATTTGTATTTTTTACTAGATGAACACTAAAAAAATAATAACTACATTGTCATTTTACCTTCAAGTTTCGAATTATTGAGGATATTTTGTAAGTGTAACTAAATAAACATTTTCTTGGCATTAACTATTGCGAAGATAATAAAAAACCTTTCCTTTCCCTTCTTCAAGAAATAAGTTTATTAGGCTTTATAACGAACAATTAGATTATAGACAAAAAACAAATCTAAAAAACTAAAAAAATCTTCTACCACCTTCCAGATGTATTATTTACTACTCAATATTTTATTTTGTATGTTTGGATACAATATTATACGTGTGATATTTGTAAGACTTTTTTAAAAGTTTATATACGAGTTCTGTATATCCAATAGTTTTGCTAGATGTGATCTTTTGTAAACTCGAAACAGAATTGACCTTTTGGTCTCTTAGATATTTAAGGTAAATGCCTCGTAGGGAAAATATATTAGGTGGTTGTAAAAAAGGTTTGGGGTATTGATGTCATAAAACGTTTATGAATCGTATATAATTGCCAATAAAACTATTTTATAACCACCTAATATAGTTTTTATCCCCACATCACATCCTTTAAAATAACGATAATTAATAGAAATGACAGCTGCAAAATTTTTCTTTTAATAATTTTAATAGTGTTTTTTACTGTGTGTGTTAAAATTAAATAGCACCAAGATGCAATTTCAACATAAATAGCAACAATTACGATTTCTGCTCTCTGTCTATCTGTCTGACTATCTATCTGTCTGTCTGTCTCTCTCTTTTTCAAGTCAGACATAGAAAAAATAATGATTTGCGTTATCTTGTCGTTAAACGTCCTTAAATGCCAAAATGTTTTATTTTAGTGGCGCAGAAAGGGCGTAACCATGGCAACAGACGCGGGCACTGTCTGTAATGTGTGTGTTTACTTGGCTGCTATTTATACATCCAGCTTATTGACTTGCTCACTGAAATACACCGAAGCCATGCGACCCGGTAAACAAAGTATAATTTTAAACTGTTTCCCAATAGACGAGATTTGTAGCTATTTTTAGAGATTCAAAAGTTGTAATATCTAGTATAAATGATGTTTTACCGTTCGTTCCTTACGTGAAGGACTAAACTATAATTACGTTCTATCATTGAAGGAGACAAAGTGTTGCAAGGACACAAGTAGGGGGTGTCGTCATTAACTAATAATGAAATACTACCAAGAACAGCGTTTAATATTTCTACCACGAATTCACCCTCATACTCGTCACCTTACACATTTAATCCCTACCACCCCGCCACAATTAATCTCTCTAATTAATTACCTTCTGCGTGACTAAAGCAAGTTTAGCTTTTGTTAAATCTAGCTTTAAAATAGCCTATCCTTTTAAAGTACACAGACTATTAATCGAAACTATATTTTCTCATACAATTGGTTTTTCGAATCTATAATTTGAAGAAATATGTTTTTTTGGGGACAAGCTTTATATTTAACATTTTAAAGTCCCTGAATAACATTGAAATGCATTCCTGAAGGATGGCCAATACAAGATACGAGAAACCATGAAAGTGAAACATACAATTGTAGAAATTAAAACTAAGATGGTAATAAAGGTTTAACAAATGTCCGTAGGAAGGTTAGCGAAGACAATTTCACAGTGAACACCTGGGAGAAGAAGAAAAGAGGTAGATCAAACCTTAGTGGAGAGAAGAGTTCCACAGTTTGGTTAAGTAAAGAGAATTTTACGAAAATATCTGAACTGACTTAAAAGAGATAGACAATATTGATCAAAACACATAAAACGCGGTGAAACAATGAGTTTCGTGGTTGCCTGGGATTTGGTTGCCATCACTATCACACAATAAGCTGGGATGGAAGTAGAAGTTGTAAATGCGAGAATAAAGCTTATCACCCAGTAAGCTGGCTCTTTTTCCACACTAAAATAGAGATCGACGACGTCATAACAACTACTGATATTGGTTCCAACCATTTATTCTGCAGCTAAGCTCAGTAATAATAATACTTAAAACCTCCATAAGCATGTGGTATTTTATAAAGTATTACCAGATAAACGAATATGTATTTATTTTGTCTGAAATAGATCTGAAAGATCAAAGAAAATCAAATAATTGGTGCTATTAATTACAACAATAAAATACACATTCATGAGAAGTAAATCAGACAAATTGGATATGAAAACATCGACAGTAATAAGAGGTGCTGCAAATATAACTATCAAAGATATGGAACTAATTGTGAAGACATCATCTTTGAAAATAATAAAACGTAACTTATAGGCCAAGGAGGGCGAGGTATTAAAATACTACATAAAATATAGTGACGTAACGAAGTGTTAAGGAATAGGTAACTAAATGTTTAGATGTAATTGTAAAAAAGTTTACCAAAACGTGAAAGTTGAAATAAGAAGAGAATAAAAGCAGTCGAACATAGCCTCGAGAAGGTATTGCAAAGCCTTAAGGAAAAACAATACGTGTTTTAGAAGTTTTGAGCATTTGAGAAACAATCATTGGCCGTAATCGAACAAAATAACATTTATAGTGTGGTCATGGGCAAAAAAGCCAAAACGAAGAGATCCGAAATTTATATTCAAGTGGATGATCTAAGAAAACGAAAGCGATGGAAAAAGAAGCAACGAGCAAAATAAGCCGTTTGGATTTAAAATCCTGAAGCCTATATTATACAGAAATTGTTACATTTTATTCACTTTACGAATTCAAAACAGACGTTTTACTGTATAAAACCATCAGAATGAACCATGGTTAAAGAATAGGTGATTTCTTAGCCTTAAGCACTAAACAAACCCTGTTCAATTGGTGACAATGCATTATTTAACCAGCCGCTCTTCCTTTCACATTCATAACTACAAAGCATAAAGCATCTACTTCTTGTACAACTTTATATTTTACAATTCTCACGCACTTAAAGACCAGCCCGCTGTATAGGGGTAGGTCAAACATTCCCCTCGACCTATTTAGCAGTCACAGCCCTTATTGCAATGCATTGCCAAAAGCCTAAAATAGACCATTATACGCCCGCCATACTACCCTAATGTGGTGACGTGTGCCAAGAAATCCTCGCCCGGCTCAACGATTTTATTAGCCTATTAAAGCGTTGAAGATAGTACTCTATTTCAAGTTGTAACTTCTCTCATTTTACGATATACCCATTTGCTGTCTTGATGCCCGCTTTTATATAAGATTTTATATAGACAACCTTTTCTGCAGAATTAACACAAATAAAAACTCAAAACGCTACAATATATTTATTGAATATACTAAAACCAGAAGTAAACATTAAGTTTGGTAACTATTTTCGGAAGCAATACCTATGTTTTAAGTTACGTACCTTCGAAGAAGTTACTGTGTAACCAAAATGTACATCAGGATCTATTTTTTTCAAAATACACCAGGATAATCAAAACGTAACTTCATCAATTACTATCTAGACTGTTACTAATTACTGAAAGGGCAACATGAGTACCGAAAAAATGTTTTGATATACAGATGCCCATTTACAAAAACCTTAAATTCATTCTGTATCTCGTAGGAGAGTGAAAAAGCAGAACTATCCTCCCAACCATGAATTTCTTTCTTCCCAGAGTACCATCGGAGCATTGTAGATTGAATTTACAAGTATTTAATTTATACTTCGCCGTTGCAGTTGTTGTAGGTTAATGTTTAACTATGAGACAGGCAGATGAACAGTTAGATGGACAGACAGATGTTTTATAGTGTGTCTTTCGACTAAAAAGATCCATTTGTCCTGGTTTACTGTGATTTTCAGCCGAATCTTTCTCTAGGGAGAACAACATAGGGGCACCTTTCGACGTCTCCAGCTTAAGACTTCAAATATAACATATTTAAAAATAAATATGAACTTTTTACTATTGATATTTATTTAATGTAATACTAATAATATTAATAATAACTTGCTTTAAAGGTTTTTTCTTTACTTTTTCCTTTTTTTTGCTTCATTCTCATTTATACTCTCAGATTTAGGACTAAGTGTAGATTTATTAATAAGTTGAGAAACAAATAATTGCCAGATAGAAAAGAAATAAGGTAAAGGGTCCTCATATTTCGGCGTTGCTTGAAGGTTACCCCATATTAATAATCTCTCTTTGATATATTCAATTCTCTTTGCAGTCCACTTAAATGTTTTTATTAAAACATATTGGTTTTGGCACTCGGGGGAGTGCTGACGGAAGTGATAACAAAATAAAGTTGATAATTTCGCAAAATCTTCAACGAAAATCGCCGCTCATATGAATTTATAACTTTTACATTCAATTTTTACATCATTACTTGAGGAATTTATCTAATAAAGACTAATATTTACTGTATTTAATAATAAAATAATATGGGTAACAAAAACATTTATTCGATATTTACTGAATATAATTAGTTTAACAAATTGAACTCAAAGCACTTCTTAAAAAAGTTTAGACGGGTCTGCATAAAAATTGGATTATAATTACATAACTTACTATTATCGTTATATTGAGACTCATCAAAACTTGAATTAATATATTTATTAACTGATCAAAACTATTTAATATTAATCTTCGAGTAAAACGGTTGTTATACAACCTATAACACAAAATCAGCTGTTGCATGAAATCATATGTTATCATTAAATTGCCTTTGAGGTGACTGATAGCGTAACCTGACCGAAATATTGCTGTAAGGTATGCGTTTCAGAAAGCAATGATTTAATCTTATGTTTTGTTCACCGCTCATGAACTCCTTAAAGATGTTAACACTTTCAAAATATACCTAAATTTTAAACCGGTTCATGTAAACTTTCAGCTACTGAAATGAAATAATTGTAATTTTAGTTTGTTTTTAAAGAGAATTCCTGGATTCCAACACAATTTTACAACCCATGTATTTTAGCTCTTATTATTTTCTGGAACACAGGCAGATGTTATAACTGTTTTAACAACAGGGAAAAGTATCCAGCATTTAACATAGTAATGTACATCAGTGTCACGTTTTGAAATGACTATTTCTTATGGCAGACCTGAGTTTACGTTTTAAAAGGAGAAACATCTTTGAGACACTAACACATCGACTTTTATACAGTAATCAAAGTAAGTTAAGTGATAACGTATGATTTCATACAACAGCTGATTTTATGTCATAGGTTATGTTGCAGAAGAACTGCTTGTTTTACTTAACACACAAGTTGTTCTATACTTTATTTATTGTAAATTATTAAGTTAAAATTAGATTATATTATCTATGTTTGTAAAACTTATATACACACCGTTTCCAGCCTCACCAAACGAAATTAGACTAAATGGTGATTAACTAGTATACTATCACGAAAAGCGTAAGATATAGTCATGTCTGTCGGTCAATTCCACAACGGCCTATTATTTTTCTATATTTTAATGACTTAGAGGACTTCTACAAATTTTTTACAAAATTATTTGTGGTTAACAGCGTAATGCAGTAGAAAAACCTGTTAAAAATAAACCAGGTGACGTTACGTGTCTTTGGCGAGCTATTTCTGGAACAACTTGCCATGATTAGGGGGTAATTTGTGTTAAATAAGGAGAAAAATAACAAGAACAATTGGTTAAGTCACGTCAGAGGCGGAAGTTGGTAGTTCTGTGTTAGCGACTGGTCTCCTATTCAGCTTTACTTCAATTTAAACACAATACAATCTCGTTTCCACGAAAATACTATTATTTACCATTAGTATTATATTTTAGACATTCTAAATGTATTGTTTGAATCGTTATTTTGGTTTGAAAAGCTACAAAATATTTATCTCATAAGGCTTAAATTGAAGGCTAAAAGCGGTGAAAGTCTTTAATCAAACGGTCTCCGAAGAAAAAAAAAATTGCGGTTTACCGCAATTGGGAAATATAGTCTGATTTTTTAATGATACTAGGGCCTAATTTATTTAGTTCTTCGAAAATGTTTCTTTATTCCCTTTATATTATTTTGTAAGTAGTATTAGTAATTAATAGAGATACATCTATTGCCTTCTACAAAAGAATAACATAAGAAGAAAACGTGTATAAATCTATGTATATGTGCAAATTGACATGTGAATTTTCAAGCTACGTTACCCAACCGACCCATGGTTCTAGAAACAATAGACATTATGTTTATCTTAGTCGTAACTACTAATTAAGTAATAATGTTTAGACTATGTTACACACTATAGTATAAACATTTAGTCCCTGCTCACACTGCGCCTGAGTGGCGCGTTCGTTATGTAATACTAGGTTTAAATGAAAGTGTTCACACAGCATTACCGCCCCAAAATAACGCGCCACAGTTGTTCCTTGGGCCACAGGGGTTAATGCTGTTCTTGGTAATGGCTTTGATCTAACGGGATTTTTCTCAAACTGTTCGCACACAGCGTTAGCAGCGCCGCAGATTCAGTGACGAGTCTGCAGAGGTACAATCGTTTAGGGCATGGGTTTCCAAATTGGAGGGCGCACCCCTCTTGGGGGTCGTGAAGGCAAGTCAGGGAGCGCGAGTCCAGTTGGAAAATAATAAGATAAATTTAATATATATTTAATATTATGGGAACAAACTTGATGTTGCTAATGACTTGGATTGTTTCCTTCCTAAAACACAACCTCAAATAGACATGCTAGTGAAAAAAATGCAATCTAATCCATCTAACAGATTTTCTCTTATCAGTTAAAATATACCTTACAAATTAAAACTGGAAATGTTATATCATGTTTCTTGTGAAAGTATTCATAAACAAATGAATTGTTTTCAATATATAATATTTGATTTTTTTTCATATGCTCATACCATTTATTTATACTGTAAAGTGGAGGGGACGTGGGAGGACATCATTTCAAGAAAAGGGGCTTGGTACCAAAACGTTTGGTAACCCCTGGTTTAGAGGGTACTGCATTCCTCACTGTTTCTTCAACAATCGTCAGCTGTGTCCAGTATGGATCTAGACACAGCTGTGATTTCCTACTATAGAAAACAAACTTTTTTGTGCTCTAGCTACAAGCGTACACAAAAAATGCAAAATTTCATTTAAGTGATTTTCATAATTGAGGTTTTAAATGTTTTGGTATAATATTTGAAATCTTTTAACTGACGCATAATATTTATAGGTTTGTTAAGTTTGATTTTTTTCACTTTACAAATATGAATTTTTAAAATTAAATTGATTGCATATTTTTACTTTTATAATATATTACAATAAATATCCAATTCAAATTTCACAGTTTTACTTTGTATCACTCAGGTAAACCGAAAACTATGCATTTTAGAACAATCATTAGCAACAACTATTTCCTTTAATTTACTGTAGCTACTATTTTCCAAATTTTAACTAACAATTTTAAAATCACGCTGTCATTTTGATTTATTTAAGAAATTTAGATTTATTCATGTTTTTAGATATATTATAAGCTTCTTCGCACTCCTGGCATCGATATCTTTGCTATATAAATTATTTTCTATTTCTTTCTTAACATTAGGCCTATTAACGCATTTTTTTATATCGGGGGGGATATGTAAGTTTTAATATAGTATTACGCAATGCTAAGTTACCTTTCAATTGCCCCCCAATAACATTTCAATAGGGTTGTAATTATAATGCAAGCCGTTAGTTTGAGTGTTATGTGCAGCCAAAGTGCTAAGACATCACAGTCGCGTTCGCTGTCATTTTCAGTAAGTTTCCATACTTATGGTCCCAACTAATGGCTGATTGACCTTGAGAATAGTGCACCGCAACAACTCATGGCGGCACAAGAGTACGTATTGGTAGCGCCATAGCTCTGTGTGAAACGGACTTAAGCACTGTGATACCACTCACTGAGCCTTAAATCCCAGTTCTACCTACAAGCGTGTCTTGGCCTATGATCCCATATAACGCACTATTATCAGTGGGTTATGAGTAGTGATTCCCACTCAATACGCCACAATTATTGGGGACATTTGTTATGACCCATGACTCTCACACGTTATATCACTACCATTATGTCTCGAATCATGATCCTCACACGTATTATCTCTCACTGCGAATCATGTAATCTTATTACCTTTTTTACAGAGAATACCAAACCATTCACCTACCTGCCATTGTGTTGACAAGCAGGGGTTGAAGCGATTCCATCCTAAAGCCACTCAATTGATAAACAAATGAACCACTATTGCAACATTTTTGATATTTTCTCTTATGAATGATAGATAAGCCACACACATCAGGTTAGATATATATTCTTATATAGTTACTTAGCACACAGAGTTTACCTTTCCCTTGATAATCTATTTCCGTAAAGAAAAATGGCTTAGACTGTAATTTCTGTTATTGCACAAATGATGACAAGTACAATTATTTCAAGTCGAGAACAATGTAGTTAATTAAAATTATTTTATTTTTGTTCTTCACTATTTCTTTTTTTTTCTTAAGGGTGTTTTAGTTATTTTTGAATACATATTGATACATGTAATACCGCTAAGTTTTTTTCAATTACTTCCATTAGCTCACTCTCTCTCTCTCTCTCTCTCTCTCTCTCTCTCTCTCTCTCTCTCTCTCTATATATATATATATATATATATATATATATATATACATATATATATATATATATATATATATATATATATATATATATACACACAAATTTTTAATCTCTAATAAAGTACGTTTTTTTCATGCAATCAAGTTCAAATATTTGATTTTCCTATAGTGGAGGACAATTATTGGTCCCACAGTTTTTTTCAAATATCTTTTCATTCATTTAAATTTAATAATGCTTGATATCCCGTTTGTATGCGAACTGAATCACTGCATGTATGGGATTTAGCACTTGGTACTGAGCCAACTTTCCATAACTAGAAACCAATTACTGAAAGATATATATGAAATTATAAGAGAAAGGTACTTTGCAATTATGAAACATTAATATAGGTGGATAGAATGAGAAATTACGGACCACCATCATATTCATAAATTCAAAACAAAAAAAAAGCAAATAAATCGTAACAAACAAAAATAAGAGTCCAACACCATATACTGTACATGGAGAGGAAAATGGAATATTGCAAAGAAACTCGCACTGTATTTAGCTACATAATATTGTGATTCTGTCATATGTATATACATATTTACATTAATTATAATTATAAAATAAAAAGTAGATAAAATCAATATCTTCTTTGGACACCTCAGTAGGAAATGATTTTGAAAATTTCTTTTTGGTATTTGTTTAAACTATTCTCATTGAAAACTTTTGGCTAAATACGGCAATAAAAAGCTACTTGACAATCACAGATACAAATTTTTCCCTTGTATAATCTGAAGTGTAAAGAAAAGTACGTATTGCTCAGAAATTCAAAAGACAATTTTTTTAAAAAACTCAGAAAAAATGCTGTCACATTTTAAAAGACAATTAAAAAGTATTAGACGGATTTGTGTGTGATTTAATATAGACATAATATACATTCGCCTGATAGACAAGGGAGAGGTAGGGGAGAGACAAGAGGAGGGAAGGTGGGGATGAGCATTGACGTTCAGTTATCAATTAGTTTATGTAAAAAAGGAATATTTAAGCTCATATTTTAAAACCAAACGAATATTATTTTCAACAGAATATAATAAATTGTTTGTATTGCGTGGTCTTGAGATAAAACAAAATGGCGGACAAAGTTTAAAGGTTGTCGAGTGATGCAGCCCTGTTTGCGTGGGCGGTAGCTCAGCTATACCCAGGGTCTATTCAATAATTACTAATTCTCTAATCGATTTAATTTTTCTAACCAATAGTTTTTAAAGATGAGTAGTAATCATGGCTCGGGTGTGAAGTATTGCTTACCTAAAATATGACAAGAGGTAGCTGGTCCAGACATAAGAAAGCCCGATCTACTGATCAGTGTTATTAGCTTCCCAAGCATTTTTTATTAGGTCCAAATACTAAAAAACATACGGCAGTATTATAATAAAATTATTATATTAATATTATTATTATTATTATTATTATTATTATTATTATATTATAATAGTATTATGTTGTACAATTATTTAAATAATAATATGCATGATATATTAGCATATTGTTCTGAACTACCTTTTTATCACGTTTCGAATTATATGGTTTTATGTTTTATTATTTTTTTACTCTTGGCTTACATTTAATTATTTCCCCCTCATTTTCTTACGATTGTCCCATTTTTGAGCTCAATATTTACATATTCTAAAATATCACAGTGACATTATGTTTGTTTGGTTGCTAGTGATAAAACGCTTTGGTTTTAAAGACATGTAGACTTAGAAAGTTCGTTTATTTTATATTTTTAGTGAATACGGTTAACAAAAGGAAGCCTTACCTTCTTCATCAATAATAGGAAGAAGGCTAACTTAAAATAGTCAAGTTAGGAAATACGTTTATAAAATCAAGGTCAGTTTTCAATGTTTGCTAAACAAATGTGTTTCAATTTGACTCCTTTCTACTTTTGCGAATAATTATATTTATTTTTTATAAAAAAAATTAATAGCCCTGTTTGAGTTATTAAATAATATCGAATAACTACCCAATACCTAAAAATGTATGAAATATCTTAAGTGTTGGGTAGAAGGAGCCGTTGAAAAAAAAAATAATTAAATTTAACATATATATCTGGAAATAATTTTTGATACACCTCCAAAATATGTATCCATGAAAACATGTCGGCAGATCTATAAGTTTATTTTCAGTAATATTTTTGAACTTAGATATCAGTGGAAATATCGGTTTTTTATAGGAAACGATTTAAATTCCACAATAAAATAACAATTTTGATTTCATTTCAACACTGACTTCATCTTTAGTTATTTATCCTACTCTCGTCTACTGACATAAGATAAGCCATTTCTTTTCTCCCCCTAAGAATGTTACAAGTACACACCTCTTTATGGCCCTAAGAGAGAGTAAGTAAACTTCAGATACGTGACGAAATGGTCCCTCTGATTCTCTACCAAGGCACTTTAATACCTTAGCCTAATCTGATCTATATTCACAGTCCTTGCCTATCATACTTACTGATTCCCTTAAAAAATCCCTACAACCTCATAATATCTGTCCTTATAGTCAGATAGATACTCTATGCCATTAAGCAAGTGCTAAGAGGCTACTACTTCACCTTGAAAATTCCCGACTCTTTCTGGTCTCATTAAAATAATGCTATTTATTAACTATTATCGTTTAACATTAAAAATATTTATGTTATTTATTATATTGTAAATTGAATCATAAATCATATCCGCTATAAAAACGTTTTGTAAAGTTGTGTTATTGTTTCTTGCTTCTAATGAAACTTTAAGTAATAATTCGATTACATTTTAGATCAAAATTCTTAATTAAATTATAGTTTTTTGCGTATTTTATCAACAGACTAGTTAAGTTTGAAAACAGGCAAATAATTGCAACAGGCGTTTTACACACTGCACTTGCTTTTATGAATGGAATCTTTTAGCCTTGGGGGAGCACAGCCCGGAAATATATGTTGGAGACGTCCAGATCGATTGTCGAACGCCCACGTATTGCCCACACAACTTGTGACGTCATAGTGGCTCATAAAGGAGGTTCCTTTTTAAGACAAAGGTGTTTGGGCAAAAATTTACAATCTTAGTGGGAAACTATGAACTTTATACATAAAAATGTTAAATTAAGAATTTAATTCTTCCTGAATAAGTATATTGTAATTTAAATTCAGCAAATGAAATCATAAGATATCTCTATGACATATGTGCCTGAAGAAGTTGTACTACAGTTTCAAAAACCAAAGTAAAAGTTGATAGTTGCTAACACTTATTTCTTAAACCAAATTTAAAAACACATTCCAAACTGAAATGGATGGTACCACAGAAGTTGAGTTTACTTTAGCAGCCCACACATCCGACATCAAACCTTTAACTCCCAAACTATTGAGACTAGTATTATTCCAAACGCAGGAGGATTTCCTGTGACAACCTTGTGGTACCAGTACGTAGGAGTTCTAAGGATTTACTGTATGATCTGGTCACCAACCGGCCTTTGGAACAATAAGAGTGCTCTGACAAGATCAACTCTTTCACTGCTTTTCCAGAGCTCTACATATACATAATAGAATGTCCTCTCTGAACCTAAGGAGTATAACAAGGTATTCACCCTAAAAAACATGCCTAAAGCATATCCTACAGTTTGAAAAGTCTAAGAAGAAGAAATAGGTGCAGATATTCCCTCGACTCACTTAACTGACACCTCATCTAAAGACTTTGAAGGGATGCTACTCCAGAAGTGAAATATAGGATACACTAGCGCAATGAAACGTCTGCCACTTCAAATCCACGACTACCCCCATACTGGTTAATAGAGTACTAACTAACACAGAGGAGGGTTTGATACCATGGTAACAGACCCCATTGACCATGACTGGCCCAAAATGATTACTGGGTCTTAAATAAAAATGTAGAGAATGTTTACACAAGATCCTCCAATTTTGAAAAAGGTTTTAGAAAACTGCAGCTTATCACATAAAATATTGTCCTCACACAAATCTATAAATCTATTACTGACACTAAATTAATAAAATGTTATGCTCTCACAGCCACACATAACTATAGCGTCTCCGCTTGATCGAAATAATAAATTGTCGTGCTTATGCCTTCAGGGTTTTATCTATATCGAAATAATAAAAAATCATGCCCGCCCTACTCTTCATACTCATTAGGTCAATTGCAGCATAAATATTTAAATAGCATGCCTTCTCGAACTGTAACACCTACAAGGCCTCACTTGGATTTTGAAAAACGAAACTTTGTGCCTGCCCTAACTCCCGTACGTACTAAATTTCATGCTCGCATATGGTCCACATCCGTATATTCACATATATGGATATTTCACATCCATATATAGTCTACTCTTTATCTAAGTAATAAAAAATTGTGCCCATCTAACCATATACACCTTAGGACTTACTCTTCATAAAAAATAGGTCTGTCATATCGATGCTGAAATAACATACATAGGCCTAGATAGATATATGTAGTGTTTTACTCACTACTAAAATATCGTTGCTACCAACAATATACACTTTAAACCTTTTTTTCAGCTCAATAAGTCTAATCAAATACCGCGACTGCCATAACGTACATAGTACATAGACTATGGAGTATACTTTCCAATTAAATAATACATTTTACGAGGTACATGCCCAATTTTTTTTTTTTAAACCATTAGCTAAAACGTAACATCGAAAATAAAGTTAAATAGAAAATTCCAATTACTTCCTACTACCGCCACACAGTGATAACAGTCTATTTACCGCTAATACTTCGTTATCGTGTAACGGACAGCACCTTACAAGCCCTCTTATCAATCAGATGTTGAACCTCGTCTCATGATATTTTCTTTTTAATTAAACTTACATCCTTGCACCTATTACAAAGCCATGACATCAATAAGAAAGCAGATAAATCACTTTGTAATATTAAATTAGTAAATTATTTTATAACTCAGATAATATTAATTGTTTTGATTTAATCTAAAAATTCATGTCATAAACCACCGAAAACTCTCATAAAATATTTATTAAAAAAACGTATTCTATTTTAAACACATTACAACTCACTAGCGTTGTCATTATTCAATCGCATATTTTAGTTTAAGTGTGGGGCTGTGACATCAAGTATGGGCTGTATTTCAAAGAAGACTACTAGTCGTACACGAAAATAATTGGATACGAGTTAATTGTCACCTGTAGGACTTCAGAATCTTAGTTATTTTAATAGTTTACTTGTTAGTATTTTTTTCCAACTATTGTAAAATGAACAAATTAAATCCATACAAAACTTCCTTTCCGGTCGGATTGGATCCAAAAACTTTATCGCAAGGTACCTCAGACCATACGCTGTGAAGTAGACCTATCTTATTACCATTCCTTTGAACTATTTAATGTAATTTACTAAAAGTCTTGCTTATTTGAGAATAAATTATTGTTAAAGCAACTCTTCTCTGTACGTTAAATGTTAGTTAAATACATACTATAGTACTTGAGTTACAAGCTACGTAAAGCATTATTGTAAACTAATATCAATATAAACATGAATAGTTGCAGCAAAATATGTAACAATTGTTTCACATGAGTTCTAGCATTATCCTAACAGGGCCATCACAGAAAGGCAAAATGACAACTCTAGGTAATTATATTACCTATATCAATTATTTGCAAATTAATCAAAGAACTTCTCTCCTTATAGATTGGTACGCCATTTACAGCCCAAGGAGGGCTGCTATTCAAAATTAGTTTTGAAAGCAGGAGCTCTAATTTCCTGTTTCGGGGACAGATTTGAAAATTAACCCTCCTATCGGACGTAGTACAGTAGATAGGATCTACCTTCCTTCCTTAATGATAAAATGTAGTGTTCTTTCAACTTACATAACTTAGGCACTACTTCCAATTAAATGTCTAATAGAAAATTAACCCTCCCATCGGATATAGTACAGTAGATATGGCCTACCTTCCTTCCTTAATGATAAAATGTAGTGTTCTTCCAACTTACATAACTTAGGCACTACTTCCATTTAAATGTCTAATAGAAAATTAACCCTCACATCGGATATAGTACAGTAGATATGGCCTACCTTCCTTCCTTAATGATAAAATGTAGTGTTCTTCCAACTTACATAACTTAGGCACTACTTCCATTTAAATGTCTAATAGAAAATTAACCCACCCATCGGATATAGTACAGTAGATATGGCCTACCTTCCTTCCTTAATGATAAAATGTAGTGTTCTTCCAACTTACATAACTTAGGCACTACTTCCATTTAAATGTCTAATAGAAAATTAACCCTCACATCGGACGTAGTACAGTAGATAGGATCTACTTTCCTTCCTTAATGATAACATGTAGTGTTCTTTCAACTTACATAACTTAGGCACTACTTCCATTGAATTATCTGTTACAAAATTAACCTTCACATCGGATATAGTACAGTAGATATGGTCTACTTTCCTTCCCTAACAATAAAATATATGTTCTTCCATCTGACATAACTTAGTCACTACTTCCATTGAATTGTCTAATAGAAAATTAACCCTCACATCGGATATAGTACAGTAGATGTGGCCTACCTTCCTCCCTGAATAATAAAATGTAGTGTTCTTCCAACTTACGTAACTTAGACACTACTTCCATTGAATTGTCTGTTACAAAATTAAACTTCACATCAGATATAGTACAGTAGATATAGTCTACCTTCCTTCCTTAATAATAAAATATATGTTCTTCCAACTTACATAACTCAGGCACTACTTCCATTGAATTGTCTGTTACAAAATTAAACTTCACATCAGATATAGTACAGTAGATATAGTCTACCTTCCTTCCTTAATAATAAAATATATGTTCTTCCAACTTACATAACTCAGGCACTACTTCCATTGAATTGTCTAATAGAAAATTAACCCTCACATCGGATATAGTACAGTAGATATGGTCTACTTTTTTCCCTCAATAATAAAATGTAGTGTTCTTCCAACTTACATAACTTAGGCACTACTTCCATTGAATTATCTGTTACAAAATTAACCTTCACATCGGATATAGTACAGTAGATATGGTCTACTTTCCTTCCCTAACAATAAAATATATGTTCTTCCATCTGACATAACTTAGTCACTACTTCCATTGAATTGTCTAATAGAAAATTAACCCTCACATCGGATATAGTACAGTAGATATGGTCTACTTTCCTTCCCTAACAATAAAATATATGTTCTTCCATCTGACATAACTTAGTCACTACTTCCATTGAATTGTCTAATAGAAAATTAACCCTCACATCGGATATAGTACAGTAGATATGGTCTACTTTTTTCCCTCAATAATAAAATGTAGTGTTCTTCCAACTTACGTAACTTAGGCACTACTTCCATTGAATTGTCTAATAGAAAATTAACCCTCACATCGGATATAGTACAGTAGATATGGTCTACTTTTTTCCCTCAATAATAAAATGTAGTGTTCTTCCAACTTACATAACTTAGGCACTACTTCCATTGAATTATCTGTTACAAAATTAACCTTCACATCGGATATAGTACAGTAGATATGGTCTACTTTCCTTCCCTAACAATAACATATATGTTCTTCCATCTGACATAACTTAGTCACTACTTCCATTGAATTGTCTAATAGAAAATTAACCCTCACATCGGATATAGTACAGTAGATGTGGCCTACCTTCCTCCCTGAATAATAAAATGTAGTGTTCTTCCAACTTACGTAACTTAGACACTACTTCCATTGAATTGTCTGTTACAAAATTAAACTTCACATCAGATATAGTACAGTAGATATAGTCTACCTTCCTTCCTTAATAATAAAATATATGTTCTTCCAACTTACATAACTCAGGCACTACTTCCATTGAATTGTCTGTTACAAAATTAAACTTCACATCAGATATAGTACAGTAGATATAGTCTACCTTCCTTCCTTAATAATAAAATATATGTTCTTCCAACTTACATAACTCAGGCACTACTTCCATTGAATTGTCTAATAGAAAATTAACCCTCACATCGGATATAGTACAGTAGATATGGTCTACTTTTTTCCCTCAATAATAAAATGTAGTGTTCTTCCAACTTACGTAACTTAGGCACTACTTCCATTGAATTGTCTAATAGAAAATTAACCCTCACATCGGATATAGTACAGTAGATATGGTCTACTTTTTTCCCTCAATAATAAAATGTAGTGTTCTTCCAACTTACATAACTTAGGCACTACTTCCATTGAATTGTCTAATAGAAAATTAACCCTCACATGGGATATAGTACAGTAGATATGGTCTACTTTTTTCCCTCAATAATAAAATGTAGTTTTCTTCCAACTTACGTAACTTAGGCACTACTTCCATTGAATTGTCTGTTACAAAATTAAACTTCACATCAGATATAGTACAGTAGATATAGTCTACCTTCCTTCCTTAATAATAAAATATATGTTCTTCCAACTTACATAACTCAGGCACTACTTCCATTGAATTGTCTAATAGAAAATTAACCCTCCCATCGGATATAGTACAGTAGATATGGCCTACCTTCCTTCCTGAATAATAAAATGTAGTGTTCTTCCAACTTACGTAACTTAGGCACTACTTCCATTGAATTGTCTAATAGAAAATTAACCCTCACATCGGATATAGTACAGTAGATATGGTCTACTATCCTTCCCTAATAATAAAATATATGTTCTTCCAACTTACGTAACTTAGGCACTACTTCCATTGAATTGTCTGTTACAAAATTAACCCTCCCATCGGATATAGTACAGTAGATATGGTCTACTTTTTTTCCTCAATAATAAAATGTAGTGTTCTTCCAACTTACGTAACTTAGGCACTACTTCCATTGAATTGTCTGTTACAAAATTAAACTTCACATCAGATATAGTACAGTAGATATAGTCTACCTTCCTTCCTTAATAATAAAATATATGTTCTTCCAACTTACATAACTCAGGTACTACTTCCATTGAATTGTCTAATAGAAAATTAACCCTCCCATCGGATATAGTACAGTAGATATGGCCTACCTTCCTTCCTGAATAATAAAATGTAGTGTTCTTCCAACTTACGTAACTTAGGCACTACTTCCATTGAATTGTCTAATAGAAAATTAACCCTCACATCGGATATAGTACAGTAGATATGGTCTACTTTTTTCCCTCAATAATAAAATGTAGTTTTCTTCCAACTTACGTAACTTAGGCTCTACTTCCATTGAATTGTCTAATAGAAAATTAACCCTCCCATCGGATATAGTACAGTAGATATGGTCTACTTTTTTCCCTCAATAATAAAATGTAGTGTTCTTCCAACTTACATAACTTAGGCACTACTTCCATTGAATTATCTGTTACAAAATTAACCTTCACATCGGATATAGTACAGTAGGTATGACCTACCTTCCTTCCCTAATAATAAAATATATGTTCTTCCAGCTTACATAACTTAGGCACTACTTCCATTGAATTGTCTGTTACAAAATTAACCTTCACATCGGATATAGTACAGTAGATATGGTCTACTTTCCTTCCCTAACAATAAAATATATGTTCTTCCATCTGACATAACTTAGTCACTACTTCCATTGAATTGTCTAATAGAAAATTAACCCTCACATCGGATATAGTACAGTAGATGTGGCCTACCTTCCTTCCTGAATAATAAAATGTAGTGTTCTTCCAACTTACGTAACTTAGGCACTACTTCCATTGAATTGTCTGTTACAAAATTAAACTTCACATCAGATATAGTACAGTAGATATAGTCTACCTTCCTTCCTTAATAATAAAATATATGTTCTTCCAACTTACATAACTCAGGCACTACTTCCATTGAATTGTCTAGTAGAAAATTAACCCTCACATCGGATATAGTACAGTAGATATGGTCTACTTTTTTCCTCAATAATAAAATGTAGTGTTCTTCCAACTTACATAACTTAGGCACTACTTCCATTGAATTGTCTAATAGAAAATTAACCCTCCCATCGGATATAGTACAGTAGATATGGTCTACTTTTTTTCCTCAATAATAAAATGTAGTGTTCTTCCAACTTACGTAACTTAGGCACTACTTCCATTGAATTGTCTGTTACAAAATTAAACTTCACATCAGATATAGTACAGTAGATATAGTCTACCTTCCTTCCTTAATAATAAAATATATGTTCTTCCAACTTACATAACTCAGGCACTACTTCCATTGAATTGTCTAATAGAAAATTAACCCCCCCATCGGATATAGTACAGTAGATATGGTCTACTTTTTTTCCTCAATAATAAAATGTAGTGTTCTTCCAACTTACATAACTTAGGCACTACCTCCATTGAATTGTCTAATAGAAAATTAACCCTCAAATCGGATATAGTACAGTAAATACGATCTACTTTCCTTCTGGATAATGGGCATAATTATGGAATAAAGCAGGTCAGTAAGTCATCTGGTTTACAAAGTTGGGGGCAAAGCCACCCTGGAGCATGGAGACAAAAGGAATGTATTTATAGCAATCTTGTTATATAATTTTCGTGTTTTATTGATGTAGGGTTATTATATATCCTAATCAGAAATTGTGAATATAACAAGATACAAAGTTAAAGATAAAATGTTTGCTTTAAGTTAATATTTTTCTTTTTTTTCAAAATGATCACGCAAAAAATCTCTATCTACTACGTCATTTTTTTTAGAAACTTGGGCTAGGAAACTCCGGAAATTTGGGGCGACAGAGGATTCTGGTATTCCAGACACGTACAAGAGAACGGTGGTAAGTTGATGAAAAAAGAGAACCAAACGTGGTCTGTGTTAAAGGCTAGACAGATTATCAACGATCCAGTAATCTAATTGCATAAAGTATTCAAACGTATTATTGATAAGCATCCCCATAATTACCCCCAATATGATTACAATGATGCATAATTAGTCGATTATTAGTAAATTAGCAACTTTCTCTCTCTCTCTCCAAGACCGTATCAATAACAATATTGTTTTAATTTATTCTGAAAACATTTTCCTCGCTAAACCTCTTGCTTTATTAAATGAATTACTATTCATTGTGTAATAATCAAGGGCTTCATCCCCCCGTACCTGACCGCTTTACCATCGACCAATCCCGGACTGGGTACCGTATCAGCCAGCCAATGGCGTAGCTCACAGCATGTTTGAATCGAGTTCCATTGATAAACGCGTAGGAGGGTAGTAGTGGGACGGAGCCTATATAAGGCTAAGGGTAGTGAGTGGTAGCATCTGTAGTGTGGATTGCGTCGTGTTTAAGTGCAGGCGTAGCAACAATGCAAACAGTGAGTAAACCTAATTGTGTTAGTTAATTATCAATATATTCCTATTTTTAATAATGAAGAATAAAAAGTACCTATAATTTGTTTTTATTAGAATATATCAAAGCTTGTTATTCTAGTGTTATTACTAGAATTACTCACTTAAACATTAACGAAAGGAAGAACTATATTAATATTTGTAGAAAAGAAAATTTAAATATTAAAAAAACTATACTAAACAAATAATAATAGTAGAAATAAATTTGTGGCTACAAGGGTGATAAATTTCTTGTAACAAAAATGTGTTTTATGGGGTTAAATGTCAATAGCACCATTGGGGGTTGTTAGTAAATGTTGTAATTTAATAATAAAAATATTTGTAGTATGGTAAATAGTAGAAAAATTCTATTTAATACAATTCTAGGCTAATGACTTTCTACCTATGTTATTAGGAGAATGTATACAAAATATTCATCCATTTAGTTGTTGAGACATAGTATAAATTAAAATAAATAAATTTAATTATTCAAAGTGAATATTTTTCACATATTATTTTAAGAAATATCAATTTATAATGCAATATTCAGTTAGAATCATTCAAGTGCAAATCATTAGCAAACTAGATATTTTATTCTGAACAGGCTATAAATAAATAGATGGGTAAACCAATATTTAACAGATTCTGTATGATGCTTATCTAGAAACATGTTACAGTAACTGTTTATTCAAATTAACTGCAACTCAGTCATAGAACCGATAAGATTTCAAGAATCTATAAACAGTTATGGTCCATTTTTACAATTAACGACTTTAATTTAGTTTAAGTAAAATTAGTTGAATTGAATAACAGAGTAATAGGCTTACAAGAATTTTTGTATCTATCTGTGAGAGATGAGTTGCAATGTGACATTTTCACTGGTTTAAATACAATTATAATAACAAAGGTATAATTAGTATTATTTTTTTCACATTAATAATATATTTTTGCATACATTTTTCTATAAGGTTATATTATATTATTATTAAGATTATATTATATTGTTATTATAAGAATATATAATAAAAATAATACTATAATATTATTATATATTATTATTTATTAATATACAATAATATATTTTTGGTATTCTCTCTCTCTTTCTATATGTATATATAGCCTGTATAAAAATATATATTATGCATATATGTATTATATGCATATATATGTATATATGTATATACATATATATATATATATATATATATATATATATATATATATATATATATATATATAAGTATTATTTATACTACTTACAACTGTATTTATATTTTATCTTATAGCTAACTAACACAAGATTTAATTTTATTATTTAAACTTTATTTTCAAATATTTTAGTTACCAGCCTGAATACTGCTTGAATATATCTATTCAACTTCAGAAAAATATGATTATATTTTAATATTTTATTTTTAATTTTAAAAATGAATTGCAAAAGTTAGGGTCTCAACAAAAGCTTTTTTGATGTGTTTGTGAAAATAAGAGCACCATTCGAAAGCTAGTTTCCCTAAGATGTGGTTTTTTACTTTTTCAATTTCTACATTTTAAAAATAAGCAAATAAGCACCAATCAGAAAGTAACCGGAAACCATTTATGACTAAACAGACATTAACAAACAACCAAGATAAAAAGATTCTGAGGCCAACCAGAGTGCAACATGATTAGGGGCGAAGTTTTAAAAAACTTCATATTATCCTCATTATGTGCATATTTTAAGTTCTATAGTTATTGTCCATATTATGTTTATTGCAATATTTTTAGTTACAATTTATGAACTTTAAGCCTAAACATATTCAGAAAGTTTCTATTTTCGCGTTAAAACACGAGTGGCTGAAACGGCTTGTGTTCATACGAACGTAAGATTTTCTGGGAAAATCAACCCATGCTCTTCGATGATGCAGCGTCGTTTTAGTCACTGACGCTTGTACTACCTTAATAGGATTAAAGCAGCTGAGGTGCTGAAACTATCCCATCGGCCATATGCCTACCTCATACGTTCTTCACTTTGCCTGTGTCATCAGTCACATTTGTGGCAGTATTGACTTGACATTTGTAAAATCAAACTTAAGTAAAACGCCAGAAGCTATAACACGATTGGAAACTGCATCATGAATTCACTTCATAGAGGGCTAGAAGTTGAAACCAAACTGTCAGTGGTTTAAAAATAGCATGTAATCAAGTATTCGCTTTACTAGAGAAACAGAATTACTACCAAATATCAGCTAAAGGCGTATACCACTTCATTCCTTCTTCCACTACTTCATTCTTTATGTACTAGTATACTAATACATTAAGAGCTTATAATGAACAAGTAAAATAAACAAAAGAAATTTAAAGTCAATTCCTACTTAGCTCAACAAAGGGAAATTGTATTTAGGTTTTTTTTTATTAAGAAAATATAACCTTTTCGGTTAAAACGGTTAATTCTACGTAATAACCTATAATATAAAATCAGCTGTTGTATGAAATCAAATGTTATGAATTATTTTAAGCCAAATTATTTTAACTATATTGCAAAATTTAGCCCTGCTGTGAAAAGTTTTTTTTCCCATATATAGCTCAAATTAATACATTAACCTTTGTTAATAATTAATTAATAAAGTAATACATATATTATTGTACTAGTACATAAAGAATGAATTAGTGGAATAAGAAATGAAGGAGTATTCCCTGTTTAGCTGACATTTGGTAGTAATTCTGTTTCCTATATATAGCTAGTGTACTAGTTATATTACGCATTAGAATACATTATTGTAAGCTGCTTTACACTAAGTGTCTTTGTATAAAAGTAATACACTTTGACGACTTTGAAATGAAGTTTAACGCCAGAAATGTTTTAAATTCATCCCTTTAACTTCACGTGATGTGAAATTTTAGAGCCAATGACAAAACATTCCACGAATAAATGCATTTGAGTTTACTTTCTCTACAATCTTGATCTCATTGATTCTCTATTGACTCTAAACTGATGCTTTTTACGTTTTAGTTTGCGTGCAATATAAATGCACTTGGGATTT
The DNA here is from genome assembly GCA_036971475.1 of Prosapia bicincta. NCBI lineage: Eukaryota > Metazoa > Arthropoda > Insecta > Hemiptera > Cercopidae > Prosapia > Prosapia bicincta. The sequence goes on along the minus strand of JBAIZL010000005.1, from coordinate 44,067,334 downwards.
GGAGGCTATAAATCGTGTTAAGGATTTACATTATAAAGATAAAACTTTTTTTTAATAATAATGAATATGACTAATTTTCAAAGGGAATTAATCCTATGAGTCAAACGAAAATATAAAGTAATATTTTCGCATATTGGAGGTATATATGCTTGCATATTTATAGCACATATGACATCCAGTTACGCTCGCTGATCATGATGAACTATTTTAATTTGCAATTGAAACTTACGAACGAGTTAAACTCTGACTTGGATCAAAGGATTTTCCGACGTTATATGCTCGCATTACATTGGCTTTCTTCAGAAGGTTGATTGACAAACACAATCCTGGTGGCAAAAAGGAATACTATTTCCCATAAAAATAGCTTGGCGTTAGTGTACTGTACTTGAACCCATTAAATCTAACAACTGCGATAATGTTTTCCTGCTTCAAGATAAGATAAGGAACCTACTAACACACGAGTCCCTTTGATAAGCGCTCATTGCATCATCTCGGTTTTCATAACGCACAGTAAAAAACAAAACTAAAGCTCAGGAGGTTATCAAAGTTTTTAAAACTCTTATTGTTTTGAAACCCAAAAGTGACGCAGAGTACGCATCAACCAAATTGCGCGTAGTTCTTCCGGGCTGAAGCGCAAACATCTTTTCGTTCATCACAGAAACAAACCACATTTGCATCGTATCACGCAAAATAAAATGGCAAATGCGTTACCCTCTTTCAACGATATATAAAATTTATCAAACCTCAATTTGGAGGACAGAATTAATGCTACAACCACAAGGACGTAGTAAGTGAAAGCCCTCAGCTGTGCGGCAACTGCTGCTTGCTCCGATCATTTAGACAGTTGAAATTTAAATATTAAACGATTGAAGTATTTTTAGCAAACTTATACTTCATTTATCGACTAGCTGACTTGTAATGCGGCTGAATGGACTTGTCCTGTTTTCTGAAGGACACAAGTTTTAAGCAACAAGTAAAGCGAATGGGATCGCCCTCGATATGCGCATGTGTAGAAACGTTGAAGAGTGTCGCACTGTATCGATCCATCAACACCTCCCCCCCCCCCCATTCTCATCGCCTTTGGAACATATCTTAGTCGAAGAAAGGGATGAAAAAGTATCTATGTAATTGTTTTTCGTATAGGCGGAGGCGCCAAAAAGGTTGCTTGGCGAAAGTTGAGCCAGTCATTTTGGGATTTACAGGTTCAATTGATTTTTTTTTATCTTAATACTTATCTTGAGAGATGATTTCTTTACAAATATATATAATTATCTTACTTTTTATAATGTAATGTAACAGGATACAAAATTTAATTTGTTTATTTTACTACTATTACTTACTATTACTATTTTATATTGATAACGCAAAAACCTTCTATTTGAATAAATCTAAATATACTACCTTTTGCTTCAGAGGAAAATATAAAGGAGATGTACATGTTCGGAGGTGAACGAATTTAGGATGGTACATGTGTTACACGCTTGAAGGGAATGTACCATCTTGAAGGCATGTACGTCACCCTTGTACATCCATACATCTATTGCGTCAAATCAACATCTCTAACCAATAAATAACGCTTTTGTGATATGTTTACAATAACCTATATATGTATTTATTTATATTTTCCCCCTAAAACAGTTTTGTAAGTAATTATTGCAGAAATGAAAACAATAAAATGTTATCACTCATTATTAATTAACTATTGTTTGCCCAACAAGGCCATTTAAACAATAATTATTTAAAACTTGTATTAAATTTAATGAAGGCTTACACGTATAAGTTGAATAAAATAGACAAGAAACCAATAAAAAAAGTAAAATATATTAAGGTGCATTGGTAAGAAAAAAATCAATCAACGAACTCACAATATGAAATTAATCTAATACCGACAAGAAAGAGTAGTCTAACACAAAGTATTGTTCAATCTATATTTATCTTTGGAAAAATAATATTAAAAATTTCTAACAATTTTAAGAACGCTTTTTACTTTTTCCCCGTTAGTTCTTTTTTTTCTTACACACAAGGGATTCCTTTTCATAATTTAAAACTTAATTTTAAACACAATTTGAAACCGACGATACTTTCCACAGGGCGGTGTATTCAATATCTTGATTTTTTCTCTTTATCGTTACAATTATACTTGCATTATTTATCTCACAAACGAACAGTGTAAAATGGTTTTAAGTGATTTCCCCATCAACGTTTAAATATGTTCTAAGGTTAAGTAATAAATCTGTTTATTATTTATGTTTTTACTTTATTATTTTCATTTTATGCGACAGAATAGATCACACAAAACGAAATAAGAGGCCCGGGTGTAATTATAGATCGTTGAATTGCTGTGTGGACTGCTGGAGTGCACTGAGCCCCGTACATAAGGGTATTGGACGGAAATGAACTCGCACGTGCCCCCTTCCCTTCCCACCCACTTCCAACTGTTGCTTTTTATAGAAACAACTCAACCCTGGAGACAATATTGACACATTTCTCCCCACATATCTTCCTTATGAAAGAAAGTTACAAAAATACTATAGGCATATAAAACGTGTAATATAGTTGGAAGAAAACATTTCTCTGGGATATGATTAGTAGGGATAAGGTAGGGATGATATTCGACTGTAAAAGACTGCAAAATCGCAATTCATTTGGGCAGTATCTCTCGTATAGATATCTGTAATTTACAGCCGAAACACTTATAATAATGCTATTTCGACTAAATAAACAATCCCATTTAGTTCATCTTCTTTTAACCAGATAGAATATTCTCGACCGGCTCCATAACATAGACTGTCTAGTTGGGACTATCTAGTTCGAACAAACTCATTAGCCCCCTCGATCAAACCTCAAAGTCTCAGTTGCTCAATCCAGGGAACTTGAGTCACCAGGGCTCGATCGATGGACTTGATCCCAAGATCAGTGGTATCAGTAGGCCTACTTGAGAGCTCAAGGGCTTCCTGTAAGGTCTAGACTGGTCACAGGTCTGCCTCCGCTATGAGACGAGTCTCCAACCAGTAGATTACTATTTAGCCCGCTCTTCCAGAACTATATAAGCATAACCTTCCGTACCAACCGAATAATCCTGTCATCGGTTCGGTCCAGGTATTGCAATCATACCTTTATCAACCCTCGGTTGGCTCTGACGATAGGTCAGTTTTAATCTAACGATATGGTGGTGGAAGACAACAACACGGGATGAAGAACCGTTCCATGGGCACCATAACAGCTAAGGATAGCAATACCCTATTCGATTTATGGACATATCTTTCATTATACAATGGTAAAAATAAAATATTGAGAAGTGTTATGGCTTACATACGCGCTGGCCACACGAGCGAGCACGCACACACACACACACACACTCACCCACACACATACACGCACACACACTCACACACACAAACTCACACACACGCACACGTAGACACACACACACACACACACACACACACACACACACACACACACACACACACACACACACACACACATACACACACACTCACTCACACACACACACACACACACACACACACACACACACACACACACACATACAGACACACACAAGCACACACGCACACACACACACACACACACACACACACACACACACACACACACACACACACTTTTGCATAGTAATTAAAACGTATTCATTCCTTACTTGTGACACAGCTTACTTGTGGCATATACGTTATGTCCTTGGCCCGGGAGTTCT
>JBAIZL010000005.1:43948616-44058616 GCA_036971475.1 Prosapia bicincta | reverse complement strand
GTATGTAACAATACATGAAATTTATGAAGCAATAAATACAATTTCGGAAACAATAAACGAAATTTACGAATATAATAATTCTTAAGTAATATTATTTTTTGTAAGTATAAATTAAATTTATGAAACAGTACATGAAGTTTTCTTTTTTTATAGAGCGAACCTGAAACCCGGGTGAACAATAAGAAGAAAAGGTCGTACAATTCCAATGAAGATGTTTTGGTGGCTCAACTTGGAGGACTAAAGAAAAGCGCTTTTGCCTAAGTCTGTTTAATTCCTTGATTTTACTATCGGTTTAGTTAAGAACAAGTCACCAGATCCAAACCCGAACTTACTCAGGGTAAATAAATATTTTTTTTTACCTGCATAATTTAATATGTAATTAAGTTTGATAAGAAATTTTAAAAAGTTAACAAATAATCTTTAGTTTTGAGGAAGAAAGAATTTGTTTTGAAATAATTCAGAATCAATAAGAGGGTAAACGTTTAAGAAAAATTAGGCCTAAAGACATTTGAAGTCATAGTTGTAGTTCAGTAGGCCTACATTAGATGGTGCTGATTGAAGGCCTACACCAGTTTTATGGACAGACAAAACAACTTAGGCCTATACTGCCCACTTTGGCCAAATTTTTCATGGCGATAATTTTTTCATGCTTGTATTCTACGTTAACGAGTCGATAATTCCCACCAAATCGATGAAAATATTCATATGCTTCATTCAAAACATAGAAAATCGCTACTGTAACGGTGGCAAGTGTAGGCCTAATTCCCCAAACAGTATGTTACCACTTTGGGATCACTATATACATACCGAGTTTTATTCCAATATTTTAAATGATAGTTACCACTAAGATAATAACAATCTAAGATCCTATGTCACTTCTGTACTCTATGTAAATAGTGTAGAGCCTATTGTATAGGTTTAAAATCAATGTTTGTAAATTTCTTTAAAATCGCCTTTAATAAAGTTCAATTATTATATTTAAAGCAATCTATTTGTACGCTTCACTGTCTTTATACGTTGTACGTTGAGTTGAGGTTTGTGCAGACCTTTTAGAATTAACATTTCCTTTTTTTTACATCGTTGGACTCCTCAATGTTACTGTTTAAGAAAACGTTGTAAAAACTGGGAAATGCTTGCACAAACATTGTGTTTTCTTATTATAGCCTAGCTAAGGAGAGAGATTACACTCTGAAATCAACATAAATGTCGCTCGTGATTTTCAGTTCTCTTATGAAAAAGAAATAGATCTCTTGTGACTAGGTTTATTTTAATTTTAAAGATAAAGTACATGATGTTTAGTGTGCATTTAAATGACTAAATCTGTTAAAATAAGATGAATTGTTTAAAGTTAATTTTTGTAAGGAAGTAATAGTAAAGAATAATTTTATTAATATAAGTAAAAAGAAATCTAGGCTCAGCCAATCAATTGTAGCAGATGTAGAGTTTAAAAATTTTTACAAAAATATAAATTGCCTGATAATGATTTAATAACAATAATAATAAGGCGAGGGTGGACATTACTAAATGGGAATTTTAAAACTGCTCACACTTTGCTATTGAAAAGACTAAAAAGATCCAATAAAGACCCAAAATTTGTCACATAATATTGAAAGGATAAAAAGATAGAATCGATGTAAAATGTAATATTTTTCAACCCATGTACGAATTATTTGGTCATGGAATAATATATGGATTGGCATGGGAAATAATTTTAGTGTCATTGACTAGAAACGAATATATCTAAGCTAAGCCTAGGTATCTTCTCTGTATATAATAGTCAGTTATACTGACAATGCTCTAAGACTGGTAAATGTGCTAACTTATTACAAGTTTCAATGTCTTGCTAGTAGTAGTCATAAACTTTACTAATTTAATGTAGCACATATTTGTTGTGTAATTTTATGCAACAGGGTGTCTTGTAACGTTTTTTAAAAAAAGGAGTATTGGGTAATTTAAAATGTTTTTCAGATTTAATTGTTGCCAAAGTTATTTGTTGTTAGATTTAATTGTTGCCAGAGTAAATTGTTTTCAGGCCTTCTTGCACTTGATTGCAATAATCATGAGCTTGTCTGCTCATACCTTAAAGCTAATGTAGGCTACTAATACGGATCAACACATCACAGCAATACTGTGTCGGTGGTTTCAAAATTAAGATGACGGTTTAAAAACTGCCAGATATAGTCTACTATATGAACAAAATTATTTTTTTTATAACTAAAAATGTTGATTTTTCTAAACCTGCCTCGTTTTTTATGTTACTTTATAAGGCACCCTGAGTTTAAATTAAATGTATGTGTGACTGAATCCAGTTCAGTTTTGTGATATTTTGTTTTACTCTTAGCTTAAAGTTTGTTTTCAACTAAGACTAAAGTCTTTTCCTATAATGTTGCTCATACCAAGAGTTTGAACACATATAAGTTATTACCCTTGCTGACAAAGAACTAACTGCTTTGTGTTGTATTACAATGTTCATTTAGGTAAAAGCAAATAAGTATAAAGCTATGTGCGAAATCCAATGAAAAAATCAAAATTTATTCTCTGTAACAGGTTTGTAATAAAAATAACAAACCCACTACAATAAATTCACTATTCATTCAAGCATATGTACATTTAAGAAGCATTATTACCATTATCAGAGGTGATATTCAATTTTTATCAGTATAAATGGTAATAACTTTAATGAAATGTACATTGGGTTAATTTAGTAAAGTATAATCTATAATGTGATTGTAGTTTTGATTTTAATATTTTTTAGTCACTTTTCCAATAAATGTTCACCATTAAGTTAGTCACTTGAATACTTTACATCATTATTACTATTTATATCATCATAACAAATCTTTTTTTCTCTCCAAAATATCATTTTTAGCTGCCATATTTAGCTTGAATAGTTATTTTTTTAAAATAATAAATATATAAGTGTACGTTTTTTACGGATTTATTTGTAATTAAAACTGTATTTTGTACTGTATTTCATAAACAGATAAATATGGTCATTAACCATTAACAAATCAGCCGAACGCATATTTAATTTTATGAGAACTTTTCTAGTCTCGTAGATTAGTTTAGATTAAATTCCATTTGCTTCAAATATCGGAGCAAAACAAACTTTTAACAAGTTTCATTTCATCTTCAATACTTACCAGCAGATGCTAGTATTAGCTAAATTGTATGGACATATTCTTAGTCTAGTCTATTAAAAATATTCCAATTTTAACAACAAATGAATTAAACAGAAAGGTAAACTGTCATGAAGGATGTTTGTTAAACCTTACTGAAATATATGAATAAATTCTTGCTTGTGAAAATATGTCAAATTGAAGTACTTAAATGAAAACATTCTCAATTTTTATATCGATGTAGAAATCATGCTTAATGTATGAGTAGCTATGTTTCATTAGTTAAAGCGGGTTTATTATATTGATAAATCATGATAATATTTGTTACAATTCCTAACTCTTTTGGCTTCTCTTACTAAAAAAATTGAATTTTTATTGTAATAATGTATTTACATTTTAGTCTAAGCATGTCTTTACCTCTACATGTATTGTAAAGCAATACCTGTATGACGACTCACTAACTGCATGTTACCTTAAAGGAGCAAATTATTTATATACTGCTTTAATCCTAACCCCAATAATTTTCTGACATGACTTTTAGCGAATGTTTTAAATTTTTACTTTGTAATATAATATTTTATTCAAACTTAACACGATTGTTAGATTTTCTCAATTTTACAATTAAAAAATACTCTACAAAACATAGCTGTAAAGTTTTTAAAACATTAACCACTGAACAACAATACTAGTAACATCAAACCATCCACTTAAACATAAATATGATGATATACAATATCAAGAACACAGGGGTACAATTTATTACAATGAAAATATTGGAAAGAACTCCAATACCACAAAAATAATCAAAAATAACAAATAAAACAAGTTACTTAAGATTAAACTCTTATGTACATTTTGATAACCACGTCATCATCATCAGAGTGTCTTATTATAAAATTACAATCTATCAAACAAGATGTTACAAATTATAGTGATTCACTCTAGTTTGTAAAATCTTGTATGATAGATTGTAATAAGACCCTCTGATGATGATGACATGGTCATCGAAATGTATGTAAGGGTTTAATCTTAAGTAACTTGTTTTATTTGTTATTTTTTATTATTTTTGTGGTATTGGAGTTCTTTCCAATATTTTCATTGTAATAAACATGATGCTTTTAGAGATAGGATACATAAAAAAAGAAGTAACAATGACCACTGATAACATGCATGGAACTCAATTAAATACCTAATAAGTAACAACTATATAATCGATAGCCTATAACAGAAAATACAAAATGGAAACAAAAATAAAAGAGACAAAAAACAATAATAATATAACAGAGAAAATAACGAATTCATCATACCCACATAGAGAAACAATATCCTAAACTGAATTATAGGATACCTCAAAAAAGTCTAAGAGTTGGCATTAAGTACTAATTATAAACTTATATACAACCCAACAAATACATAAAAGAAAAACTCTTAGCATCATATATATGCGTATCTATACTGTTTAGTTTATACATACTGTAAACTAGCAGTGGTGACTATAATATATTCCAAGTACGTATATTGAAATCAGTTTTTTAACAGAGGTACAAATAAACTTTACACTCGATTATGAACCTTACAAGCTGTATTTCTAACCATATCAATCATCCCATCATTACCCAAACATAAACCTAGAGATTCTCCACATCAACAAAATGTATCTTAACATACTAAGGCTTATGAAATTTATAAACATACCAAGACAAAATAAAAACATACTATATGAACAAACACTAAGTACAATCCATGTACACGGACCTCAACATTGTTAAACTTACTTTAAATCAGCCACCCCTCATTCTCTTGACCAATACACTGTTGATAATTACAGTATAGTCAAAAAAATTGTTTATGTAAGGTTAAAAAAAAATTACATCACTATAAGTTTGTACTAGTCAGATTACAAAGTTTTATTTTTAATTATTACTCTGTCAAATGTAAACCAGAATGGATGAATTTCTAATTGTCTTTAAATAAAAACTCTTTATGTCCTTGAGTCTTATTGGTTTTCCTCTCAGCTTATACACTCAAATTTAAGAAGTAAGGTAATAATTAAAAGTCTGTATGTGTCTGAGATAAAACAAAACAAAGTTCATCTGCCATATAGTCCACTAAGTGCTTTACACTGAGCATTAACTGATTATTTCCATGTTTTCTCAAGTCCAATCAACTATTTTTTTTACAACAGATATTTTAAATGAAAAGCAATGTAAATATTTGTTAAAACACCTTTTATTAATTTTAATTAATTTAGCCATGTAATTTTAGCTTTAGTTACTTACCTTCCTGCTGATTTCCTCGATTTTCTTGTAAATATTTCTATCCTCACCACATTATTTTTATAAGTAGTTAGAGTTATATTTTTTTGTTAAACTAGTTATAACTGTTAGAATACACCTGAACATATCCTGTGCTTCAAGTGTTGGTGTTGGTTTTTATATGACATTGTTGTACATAGTCTATGATATATAATGTGTTATATTTTGATAAATTTAGATTTGTAAAAATTTTAAAACTTACTTTAAGGTAATATGTTGGTCTTGAAATACATTGATGTGTCTAAGTTACTTTTATTGTATTTCATTGAACAAAATAAAAGCTGCAATTAAATGAGTGGTTTTTATAATTTATTTTGTTAAGTTATAATTTGTCCTCAGTGTTATATCGTGCTGAAATTTATGAAAACATTGTTTTGACAGGTAACTCCTTAATCCTAAGAACGAGATTAGAGAATATTACATTTTTAAGGATTAATAAGTACAATACCATAATTTACCTTTTCTAATAAATAACAAAACATATATTCTAAAAAAAATTATAAACAATTTTAGTTATTCTGTGTTGATAATTTTATTTCATTTATAAATAAGCCATTTTGATAAAACAATAATTGAATGACTAGGTAATTCAATGACTAGGTTCTACATAGATTACTTTTGGACCTGTCATAAAAACTGCCTGTAAAAAATATTGATATCAACTCAAACCAAACTTTTAACTAAAACTTTAAACTATTCAAGTTTCCCTTTACCTCTGAAGACTGGGCAGTCATTTTATAGCTTACATTGCTTTTTTTACCCAAAGAATCCACCTTAGTCTTTTAAAACAAATAAATCAAAAGAAGGCAATTGCACTTTGGCAGAAGTAAATGGTTATAAATGCACATCTTTCTTGTGGTTTTCAGGAAAAGATTAGAATGAAAAAACAGTAGCTTTTAGTGAGTCTTATTTTACTTTGAAATAGCTTTGTTCTCAACAAGTGGAATTAATTATGACACAATTTGTAAATCCACAGTGATGGAAGAACATTGTTCTACCTACGGCCAAATAAGTGCATTTGTATAGCTTCAAATAGAGGCAATTTATCCAGATGAAGAGCTACAAGTCACCAGCTTCAGAAATCTAATCCCCCCCTTTCATACAATAGTCTATTCATTAAACACTTATTTTAACCACAATTTCTTTTACACAAATGTTTTACACTTATTTCTTTATGTTGTAGAAACTTCATTATAGAGAAAATTATAGTAAGGGAATGTCAATTATAATTAGTATACCACTGAGATCTAACGAATGTTGTAGAAAATTTTGTACTGATTCAAAAAGTATACCTCTCAATAAAAAATTCTCATCAACGTTTTTGAGCTTTTTCTAATGGTTCAGATAACACTTTTGTAAGGTCAAAACCACTTGATATATTCTGGAGCAAAACTCTTCCAAAGATTATTTTGAAGTTTCTTGTTGTAATCATCTTGAATTCACTGATTAAACTAATTTTACACTACTTAACTAAGTGAATACGTAATTGCTTACTTGCTGACGCGTTTCAAAACGATCGTTCTTTTTTCGAAGCTAACCTTCTACACAGTAGAAAAAGGAACGATCGTTTTGAAAGGCGTCATTAAGTAAGCAATTACGTATTCACTTCGTTAAGTAGTGTAAAATTAGTTTTTTGAAGAAAGTTGATCCCATCCATAACAAACCAATAAAGTTAATAACTCATAGAAATACCTTGATGAAGATTAATAACAAAAAAATTATTGAAGAGGTAAGTATTGGAAAACAAAATACTTCTTTAGCTTTTTAAAAATAAAAAAAATTCTGTAAGAAAAATATAAAATAATTATCATCCAAAAAATTACACACGCTAAAAAAAATCTTTCCCCTGGAAAGCACATAAGCATATTTCTCCTGAACTTTTAAGCATATTTTGAAATATAAAACATTGTTATCCAACTTCAAAAATGAAGGAGGATCTGTATTCGATACATGTTTTTATTCCGTTTGTTCAACGATAACTGTGGAAGCATTTAACCGATCAAAGTGATTTTGCTTGCAAATGAAAGAGGAAACCCTCCCGATGCACCCATTACAGTTACATCCAAATCCTTCTGATTTTGAAACAATAATACGCTATTTAAAATTTCTTTGACAAATTTGGAGTGAATTTTGTTTATTTAGTACAGATTATGAACTATAAGATAATTAATAAGCAAAATAAACAATCACAGCATTTATTGTATATAGTATTCTATCACACATAAAAATAACATAGAAAGAAATAAGTATAAAACGAATAGATTTTTTAAATTTTTAGTTTGATAAAGCTGCTTAAAATGAGCATCATCGGTTACAAATGAATCACTTTTCCTCATGAAAGTGGCTTTTTCAATGGTCTAGCCATATTGCTATATAACTTGATATAACTCGAATGAGATAAGCCAAAATAAATACACTGAAAATCCAATTTAGTTCATTTACCATAATCAAGATATTCAATAATCCTCATGTGAAAAGTTACACTACTAAATTACTTCACTAAATAACAAAAAAAAATTCATTAAATATTACTTTACTATCAATTTTCACTTTTATTTTTTTATTAATATCTTATGTGAACAAAATTTTTCCCTAGTAGTTATTAAGGACAGCGTTATTGTATAATAGCCTGAGATACTGCATTGCATAGTTATTAATACTTTTTTAAATGGAAATTAAAAAGATTAAATGGAAAATAAGAAATAAAATGTAGGATATTAGGAAAATTCAACAAGGGAATTTCAACCATAAATTACTCAATGTATTAGTCTGACAAACTAATATGTTTATCTTATTCTTCAATGGTATGTCAATTACTTGAACAACAATCAAGCAATATGATTGGAGGAATATAGAAATCAAAAATTTTTGTGGATAAATAGTGGCAATTTGGCAACATAATCAAAGCATGAAACGAAATTTGATTATAATGTAAATAGAAATTAAAGATCATACCTCTAAAAATGAAGAAATTAAATTAAAAAAAAAAAAAAAAAAACAGAACCAACTTAAAAAAAAGAACTAGAATATATTACTTTTACTTACTAAAAAGTAAACAAATAATTTTCTAATAACAAAAACATAATTTATCATATGCTTATATTACCCACAAAATTTTGAAGTTGGCGCCTCAATGCCTTCATTGCTAATTCATTAAATATATTCCAAAAATTTCCTAAGCAATCAACTTTTTGGTTGCTTGATTTCCCATGATAATTATAGTGAACCATAGACACTTCTTACGAAACAAAAATTTCATGCATTCCATATTATGATAGTATGCGGGACCATAAGTGTTCTTTGTTCTCGGCAAAGACCATACAATATAAGATTTTGTCCAATAAAAAATATGGGATTGGATATTTTTTGTTCAGATATACATTTTGCAGGCAATTCAACCTTCTTTGAATAATTTATATGGAATGTAATTACTGTGGATGCTTATAAATAAAGAGATATTATCCCCTTAAACCTTTCGCATCATAAATTTCTTACTCTGTATCTATAAAATAAGTGTAGGGAAGAAACGATTGATTAGTTCGTGTATACATCATAATTTGATAAAATACATGCCAAGGAGCTTGTAAAATCCTTTTATTTGTCAAGTTCAGTATGTTAAATATGAATCCAAGTATGATATTCGGCGCCAACTTCAAACTTTTATGGGTAATGCTTATAATAAATTGTGTTTTCACTATTGAAAAATTATTTTTAATTTTTTAGTAAGTTTAAATTATATATTAGTGTTTTTAAGTGTTTTTTTAAAAAATTTTATTATAAACCCTGATGTAATATTATAGTGAATATCCTCCAAAACCAACTCTCAATGAACCATTTTTAATTTCTGTTGAGATCAGCTGTTTATATTTATTATTGTATTTCTTTTATTTGTGTGGATTATTTTTATTTGCTTTGTTGTGAAAAAAAGAGAAGAAAAGATAGATTGAGTATGGAACCATGTGTGTTGGAATTGAGAGTCTAATTAATAATAAGTATTGTGGTTAAGATACGCCTTATAATTACGATCATTCAATTAACATTTAATTAGATAACCATAATGTACGGTACTGAAAATGGAATTGGAAGTCTAATTAACCCTTCACTCCGCACTTCACTTTTTCTCGATCGCCATTAGAAGGTTATGAGTGAAATCAGCAAAAGGGGCACCAGCATTCCTCAACTGATTATCGAATCGCCAGGGGGCGCCAGTAGGGCTTTGTTTGGGCACAAATTTTACATGTGATTCAGTCGGCAAGTGAACAGTCTGTAAATTGAGTGTTGATGCGGAAGCTTTCCGCCTTGCGCGAACATGTAATTATATGTTGTTTTAGGTTCATTGTACCTAATTTCGGTGAAAAAAGGTAATCATACTGATATTCTAGAATTATGGGCAAATGAAGGCTCTAGAATGATAGTTCTATGATCATTTTAGCAGTAGACGTTTTTATTTTGTAATGCAATGTTAGAGATTTGATGATGTGCGTTAGAGGAAGCTTGGAGAAGAAAATGATAAGTTAGCAGCAATTCATTAATTCCACACCAAGTTCATCAAAAACTGCGAAGTAAATTATACATGCAGCGAATTCACAACTATTGACAAAATGTTAGTGCCATTTTGTGGGAGATGGGGCTCAATACAATTTATGCCACTAAACCTGCAAAATACTTAATCAAGATATACGCACTATGCGACAGCAAGATGTTTTACACATACAATTTGGAAATATACTGTGGAAATAAAAAATCTGGACCATTCTTGACATCAAACAAGCTAATGGACGTAGTTAAAAGATTGGTGGTTCTAATTAAAAAATCAAGTAGAAATCTCCCCACGGATAACTATTACAGTTCCTACCCTTTAGCTAATTATCTATTAGAAGAAGGACTCACATTCTTAGGCACTTTGAGAAAAAAAATAAAAAATAAATACCCCCTGAATTTCTCATGAACAACGAAGTTGGTTCTTCATTGTTTGGCTTCCAGCCCAATGCGAAACTCTGACACAGTGCTCTTTTGAGTACTGTGACAAAAAAGAAAAAGCTGTAATTCTGTTATCAACGATGCATGACACCGACGAAATACATCAGCAGACTAATAAACCAATTATGATTGTCGATTACAAAAGTACTAAAAGCGGAGTTGATATGGTAGATCAAATGTGCTCCACTTATTCAGTGTCCCGCAAATCTAGTAGATGGCCACTAACAGTATTTTTTCGTGAGGTTGATATAGGTGGGATAAACTCGTACAAAATATTTCAACACAATAAGCCTGAAATTGAATGTTCTTGAAAAACAGAAAAGTAAAGGAAAGCATCTCTAACCCGGGCATATAGTGCTATATGCGATCATAAAATGCCAAAAACGGAAGTGCGGAAAACTTCTGCACATGCGCAAAAAGTTGGCTTACAATTTACACGCCCAGTGCAGGGTTAAATAATAAGTATTGTGGTTAATGATACGTCTGGTAATTACGATCATTTAATTGTCATTATTTAATTAGATAACCATAAAGTGCTGTACTGAGAATTGAATTGGAATTTTAATTAATAATAAATGTATTGTAGTTAATGATACGGGTTCTTTGTTTTGTCTATTATTCCCAATCATTAATATACGTCAGCCCACCTCAACTTGTATAATAATAATTCATATAAATCCCTGAAAAATGTTTTTATAGAAATGTCAAATAAATTAAAATGTTTGTTTTTATACTATTTATTGACATAAATTAAATATAAAAATGCATTATAAATAGATCCTTTAAAACATGCAATTATAATTTGATAGAAATTTAATATTACACAGATTTAGACTAAAATATTACTTCTAATATACTGTACGATATATTTATGATTTGTAATAAATTCAATGATACACAGGTTCATAGTAAGATACATTACAGCTAAAACATAGTACAATATGTTACAAGGCTAGATAATAGTATGAATGGTTGACATGACTGAAGAATTCTTAGCCAGAATACAAACAATACTATTTATTCTACTCTTAAACTCGTGGTCGTATTCATCTTGTGTTGCTGAGGTACTGCAACAGACATATTTTTATTTTCAAGCCCTATCAAAAACACAATTAAAGAAGTCAAATATAATCTTTTTTAGTTAATAAAAAAGTTGTAACCCATACATTACAATGTTTTAGAACTATATGCGACCTAATGTTAATACTGTCTATCAATATATAAAGATCCTTTATATCTCACACCAACAACCGCTGGCCAGTAACTATTTTTTTTTATGCTACTGAATATTTCTGGAATCAATTCTTATAAAATCTAAAGAGTGTTCTATTGAGTATGCAAATAGCAAATAGGTAGAAGTAATATGTGGGTAATACTGTCCCCAATCAATAGATTGGAAACAGAGTACTTGAGGCCAACTCCAAAGACAAGTGAAATGTGCCGCCAGTCATGGATTACTGTGGTCAAAGCAGTCATTTCATTAGGTTGTATCAGCTATGGTTTTATCCAAAGAACACATATTTATTGTAAAGAGTAATAGGTAGTGATGAAACTGTGACTCCACTTAGTAGAAGAGGTAGCAGCTTGCGAGAAAGGTTACTCACCTGAAGTGGGGGACTACTGTGGTATTCCTTCTGCCGAACATCAATCCTTTGCTATGCAGTGCTTCTGTCAGTGCTTAAAGCGGTTTAGAAATATCAAAGCTACTTTAAGAGGAAGTTATAAGGATTAGTTTTATGTACCAGCAAACAACTGTGTATTCTTGCGATTACATTTGGATAAAATTGTATAATACAAAAATTTAAATCTGAACTTTACTTTTACCACCAAATATATTATGAACATTTCTTAGTACTAACTAGTATGATTACAACGTGTAATAGCAAAACTTGTTTTTTAATTAAAGTTTAAAAAAAAGTAATTTAAAAAAAATATTGTTTCCCTAGGAGAGATGCAGATAGTACAATATTGTTTCCCTAGGAGAGATGCAGATAGTACAATATGGTTTCTCTAGGAGAGATGCAGATAGTACAATATTGTTTCGCTAGGAGAGATGCAGATAGTACAATATTGTTTCCCTAGGAGAGATGCAGATAGTACAATATTGTTTCCCTAGTAGAGATGCAGACAGTACAATATTGTTTCCCTAGGAGAGATGCAGACAGTACAATATTGTTTCCCTAGGAGAGATGCAGACAGTACAATATTGTTTCCCTAGGAGAGATGCAGACAGTACAATATCGTTTCCCTAGGAGAGATGCAGACAGTACAATATTGTTTCCCTAGGAGAGAAGCAGATAGTACAATATTGTTTCCCTAGGAGAGATGCAGATAGTACAATATTGTTTCCCTAGGAGAGATGCAGATAGTACAATATTGTTTCCCTAGGAGAGATGCAGATAGTACAATATTGTTTTGTTAGGAGAGATGCAGATAGTACAATATTGTTTCCCTAGGAGAGATGCAGATAGTACAATATTGTTTCCCTAGTAGAGATGCAGATAGTACAATATTGTTTCCCTAGGAGAGATGTAGATAGTACAATATTATTTCCCTAGGAGAGATGCAGACAGTACAATATTGTTTCCCTAGGAGAGATGCAGACAGTATAATATCGTTTCCCTAGGAGAGATGCAGACAGTACAATATTGTTTCCCTAGGAGAGATGCAGATAGTACAATATTGTTTCCCTAGGAGAGATGCAGACAGTACAATATTGTTTCCCTAGGAGAGATGCAGATAGTACAATATTGTTTCCCTAGGAGAGATGCAGATAGTACAATATTGTTTCCCTAGGAGAGATGCAGATAGTACAATATTGTTTCCCTAGGAGAGATGCAGATAGTACAATATTGTTTCCCTAGGAGAGATGCAGATAGTACAGGGGCGTTCTGGAACAGAGTAACCTTGCTGAGCTAAGAGTGTATCAATCCTCTACATTTTTAATTTGGGTTTCTACAATTTGATTAAGAAGTATAACTGGGATTGCAGTATATTTTTGCAGTAGGGAATACGATTGTGTCCGCTACTTCAGCATATTTTGTTTCTTCCACAATGTGACCTTTTATTACGATATGGTGCATTATTGATAACTAACATACTTCCTGACTTGAAGTTTGGGATGTTTTTCTTTAATCCACTTCTCATATTTATTGAGGTTCATGTCAGCTCCGTAGTCTCCCCTTTGTAATCCAGACGACCATTGATTAACTGTTAGCTACAAATCCCTTCTCGCCTCCTTAATGTAAAATAGTTACTCGAGAACCTTTGCTGTCAGATTTCTTCAGTTCACCATCTTTTCTCCATCCACCATAGGGGTTGTACTATAAAAAATATGTTTTGTTCATGTAGACAATTGCTTTTCTTTTCTAAATCTAAGAGCTTACATAAAGTTGCTGAGCCTTAAATTTCTAATTTAGTTTTGTCGACAAGTACTGGTAGTTTTCTGTTGGATCCAGGTTTTTTAACTATCTTATGGATACACCATGCAATTCCTTTGAAATCAGTTTTTTGTTTTAATACACATACTTTTTTCTGCTCTGGATGTGATCACTTTTCTATCAAAAACTTACTTACTGACATGTTATGTGACAATGACAGACACTGAGTATAAAACCAACTGAGAGTTTTGTTGGCATGAGTAGTTGTTCCACCTATGGGTCAACTTTATTTTTCCCTTCTCCATTTCAAAGAGAGTTTCATCACTCACATCATAAACTAAATACAGTGTAAATTTTATAAACATATACGAGATAAATATAGGTTGAATTTTCCCCTTCATTCTAAATAAACCAACAATATTGTGTTTAAAAGACTTGAGTGTAAAACTTGCAAAGACTTGAGTGTACTCGATCAGAAACCATTTCACAAGCCAAACAAGTTAACCATGGAAGGTCTGGAAGATTTGTACACGACTGAATCACCTAAAAAATCACTTAGAAGATTATCGCTCTAATTTGGGCTAACATTAAACACTGTTTTCAAAACTAAGAAAAAGTTACATTTACATTTTAATCGTATTGGCAAAACTCATGCACTGAAAACTACAACCATCAAAATCGTGTAAAATATTGTCGTCGGTTTTGATTCTTAATTGATAAAAACAGTATGGAAGAGTTGAATAGTATTTTTTTTAGTGATGAAGCTAGGTTTCAGATGGTCTGAACTGCAGAATATGGAGTCCTACAAATCTTAAGGACAAGAATTAAATTTGTGTAAAATCTACTTTATCCAATGCCCGCCCTTGGCTGTTGAACCATTCGGCGTCGAGCCTCCCAGTAACGACCGGTTCTGGACAGCTGGTCGTCCAGTTCAGGACAGGTTGAAATGTGGTCCCCATTCATGACACCATTGAGACAGAGCGGACACCTAAACGGTAGAGGTGGGCCTGGAGATAGTCGTGTCCTGTCAGAAGTCGAAAGTCAGCCACGGCAGTTGCTCTATCGCTTGTGGGCACCAAAGGACCGCGACTGCTAAGTGATGCCCACTGTTTCCCCCTGCTGGCTTCCTCATGATCTTTTTTAATGGAGCATTTAAGGATTGCATCAATAAGGCGTTTGGCAGAGGTGAGGCTGGTTTCTGCATATGGTTGTTGCATCTGCGTTCCATTTTTTGCAAGGTCGTCTGCTCTTTCGTTACCTGTGATGCCAACGTGACTTGGGATCCACTGAAGGCTAATTGACCATTCATTTTGTAAAAGATGTGAGATTGCTTCTCGGCAGTGGAATATGTTCGAACAGTCTGTTGAAGAGTTGTCGGCTATTGCAATTATGGCGGCTTGGGAGTCTATAAAGAAAACAGCTCGTTGGTGGTTCGTTGCTGGGTGACGCGCAGCAAGAGCCTCTGCGGCCAGTTGCACTGCCGTTACTTCCCCATCAAAATTACTTGTGTTTGCCCCAACGCCCTGGCTGATTTCAAATAGCTTGGAGAAAGCTCCAGCCCCAGCTCCAGTATGATTGAGTTTAGATCCATCAGTGTAGATGTGCAGCCAGTCTGGTTCAGGATATAAAGTGTGGATTGTCTCAAGGGCAGAAATCTTTAGTTCTTCTTGGAGTGCAAGATGCTTGGGGTTTTTAAAGTTTAGTAATGATAAACTTTTGAGAGGCATGGCAATAGTCGGCTTGTTGAAAGTTTTGAGCGGGGTTGGGTTTGATTCACCGATGCTATACCTTCTTCTAAGTTCTTCAGGGTGTTGTAGTGGGCTTAGCTGGGTTTTTAGTCTCTGTGCAGCCTTTCTAAAGTTAGTCCAGTATCGGTGATTTACTCTTCTTGAGCGTTCCCAAAATTTAAGCGTTAGTTTTTCGCGCCTTTTTTGCAATGGTTCTATGCAGGTTTGCATTTCCATCGCACAAATGGGCGTTGAGAAAGCTGCGCCGGTGATGATTCTGAGGGCACTGTTCTGGATTTTATCTAACTTTCGCAGATTCGGTTGACTGGCCAGTGACGTAACTTCTGAAGCTAACGCTTCAGAAATTTGTGTAAAATCGGTGTTTGGAGTCCAATTTCCTGCCACTGTCAAATAGGGCTATTATTTCTTGTCAGTCGTGTAGAATTTGTATTTTATCACGATTTGAAACAACAGTTCATTTGATTGTTAAATTTTAATGAACAAGAATATAGGCTTCAACAGGACAACACTAGATATCATACTACAAACAAAAATACTAGGACTAATGTGAGTTTTTTATTCATTGATTAGTATAGACAAATTTGTGACCTCCTTAATTTTTTGTAGATCCTAAACCTGGTGACATTTTCTTACGGAGATCTTTGAAACGCAAAGTTTACTAAAACAATCCTCATACGAAAGATTAATTGAAAACAAACATTGAAAGTATGATTTCAAACATTTTTTATCAAAATTTAAGAAAAATTTCTACAAATGTCATTAAATGAGTGTGAATCTGTATTGACACTGCAGGAATTAATTCAAACATTTAGTATAAAGCTAGGAGATAAAATTCATTATAATTTTTGCTATTTATTTCATTTGCTATTCATTTTTAAAGTATGAAAAATAAAAATATGTTGTGCCATTTTTAACATTGGGTTGCTTCTTTAATAAAACGCCCTTGTACAAGTATGGTAAAAATAAGTGTTAAAGGGACTGAGAAAAGCTTTGTCCAAGAGAGTTCAATAACACTTCCCGGTGGCCCAATAAGAAACATTTATCAAGCATTAGGAATGCCTGATGAAGTACCTCCTGCGCAATGTCCTTATTGTAACTGTAGCAAAAATAAAAGTCAAAGACAAGATGTTGAACTTGCCACAGAAATATAAACAAAAATCATTCTACATTGATGTACATTGCAAGGAACATGTGGCGTGTTCATTGTGCTTCTGATCAAGAAGTCAGAGTGGATAACCATTACAGATGATAATCTTGTTTGATGATTGTACATATTTTATTTTATTATTTCTATTTAAATTACTATAATTAAACATACTTGAATATATTTCAATTAATATTTTAGTATTTCTTTAGATGTGTGAATAAATTTACTTCAATATTTTTGATTACACTAGATTTATATATTTATATGATGAGATAAAATTGTTGAAACAATGAATATTTTTGTAAATATTTTACTAGAAATACTATATGATATTATATATATATAGTTAAATAAACACTTTTACAAACAAGAATATTTTATACATTATTTACTTTATTATTTATATATAATTAATAAAGTGGTTCAGAATTTTAAAAAAATATTCAGAATGTTATTAATTAGACAACACATCCACCCTTTCCATTTTGAATAATATAATGAACTTCCATTTGTATATGGAAAAGAGTGGAACACAACAGCAGGTAACTTGCAAAATAGTGAAAAAATAATAGAAATCAATATAAACCTTTTTTGATAAATTTACATTAGAAGGATTAATTATTACATTTTTAGAAATTAAAAATTTTTAGTATCTCTGCTTCATAGTTAATACCCTTCACTAACACAGACTGATTCACAATCAGTGGTAATGTCATAAATACTGTTGAGAATCTTGTAATATTTCCAAAAGCCACCAAAATCATTCTTTTTCAATTTTTTTTTTTAGTAAGAAATTCTGTATTTTCTTTTGCTGAAGCAATTTTTCTTGTTCACTGGTTCGTTAAAGGTAGTTAAATTGGGAGGCAAAAATTTTAAAACAAAATTTCATGTAAATTTTGCTTTCACTTAAACTGGTTGTTCAAATAAAAAAGGTGGTAAATCTTTAGTACTGTATTTTGTACAATATAACAGACAACCGATAACAACAAGAAAAGAATCAGTTAGATGCTAGACCCATCTACAACAAACAGTTAAATTACCTTTACCATATGCTATTTGACCAGAGCACTTACACAGCTACGTGGCCACTGGCAGAGGTTCTAATCCTCTTCAAAAGTAATGAAACTATAATACTTGGTTTACCCATCACCACCCTTTCTATTAACATCAATTGTATGTAAAAAAAGAGTTAGTAATGCTTCAATGTAATGATGAGACAGATCTTCCATTATCAATTTTAGAATTCACTAACACATTTTAAAGCAGAAATAACATATATATTAGTTGATTCCATCTTCATGTGAGTCACTAGTTTTCACTAAAACAATTGTAAATATTTTACAACTTGCCTATAGTATCACTTACTTATATTTGTTGAGGACGGTAGTTGTGGGAGATGTATTGCATTGTCAACTCAGGCCGTAACTGATCTCAAGGTTTTTGTAGGTTAGGGTGGGGGTGGGATATTATGGGGGAGATGTGGGTGTATTTGGTGAGTATTAAGAGTTATGATGTCTAAAAGTCTATGTGAGTTATAAAGTAATTGGGTGTTGGGTATGTGTACTACCACTCACCAAATGTAGTGTGTGAGTAGGCTATTTTGTAGTTGTATTTTTGTAGTACAATACAACAAACCCATAAAATACTTAACAATATCATACAGATCATCCAAAACCCACACTCTAACCAACACACTACAAAAATAAAATTACGAAACAGCCTACTCCATACACAGCACTCTCAATAAACAATTAAAACCCAACAACAAAATCAACAACATTTACAATGCCTCTGGAGTTTACAAACTAACTTGCAGTTCGTGCCCCAGTTTTTAAATAGGCCAAACAGGGAGGTCAAATAACACACACTACCAAGAGCATATAAATGCACTAACAAACAATAACTACCAAACTTTGCCGAACCTCTTATATCCACAAAAGATGGTCATATAAACAAAACATCCAACCTACAAATTCTTTATAAACAATAACAAAATAAACCAACATTACACAACCGAACAATATGAACAATACAAACATTTCAAACTACACCCTATACACATACTCACCACCCAATTACATTATAATTCACACACACTTTTAGACACCATAACTCCTAATACTCACCAAATACACCCATACCCCCACCATAATATTCCACCTCCACCCTAGCCTACAAAAAACCTTGAGATCAGTTACGGTTTGAGTTGACAATGGGACACCTCCAGAAACGGCCGTCCCCTACAAATATAAGTAAGTGCTACTAAAGGCAAGTTGTAAAATATTTACAAGTGTTTTACAGAAATAAGAGTATTTCCAATTAAGTCCTACTTAGGCAAGTACATGAATATTGTAAAAAGTATAAATGTACATAGCTTAAGAGCAATATGGAAACTAAAAATGTAATTATGTTCGACTGCTAGATTTATAACTAAATTTCAAGTTATAACGAGAAATTAAAAAGAAATTTATATGTAATTATTGAGTAACTGAGTGCAAACTATTAACTTATTGCTTATATGTTTCAAAACAATTGTTTCATTGACGCAGTGGGTTTCATCAACCGTAGCGGGTTTTCTTCATCAATGAACCAATTGTTTTGATATGCATCAGCAAGTAAGTTAATATTTTCAATTCAGTTACTCATACTTAGCATTTAATCAGTGAAAGATGATTACAAGCAACTTTAAAAAAAAATTATTTCCTAAAAATGTTGAATTTTTATCAAGAGATTCAGAATATAGAAGTAAATATCATGAAGAATATTTATGATTATTTTAACAAGAAATTTAGTTGTATTTGATTACTACTAATTACATATTGATTACACAAGCTGTTTCCTCCATAATAATAATGCGTTCTTGTCTTCATAATTTTTTTACATTTATTTCATTCTTAGATAACTTATTAAAAGCTAATTGAAAAGATTTAAATTAAATAGATACAGCAGATAAAAAATCTGAATGAATTAGATTAGATTCAAAATTAGATTTGAAGAAAAAAGCTCTGTAAATTTTAAAAACGCATTTAAAGGAAAACTACATTACGCAATGCCAGTTAGTCTACTTGGTTAAAGATACAACTAATCTTCAAAAATTCATATGTAAAATATATTTTCAAGACCTTCTATATTTCATTTTCCTTCTTAAGGATAACAACACAGAAGACAAATTAAAAGTAAAGGGATTTTTTAAATACTTAAGTGAAACATCTGCACTTACATTATTTACTTAATTCCTTTTTATAAAATGTTTCATTCTCAAACAAAATTTTGATTAACTTCGAATGTGTCGCTTCATATGTTTTTTCAACTCAATGGAGCTAGTATATGCACGTTTACACACATTACAAACACACTGTCGTTGTCTTGGATGTATCCTCATATGGTCTTTTAAACATTTCTTAGAAACTGTTGAAAAGTTACACAATTTACACTTTTGTAGGAACTGTTCTTCTCGAACGTGTTCATGAGTGTGCTTTTTGAAGTCCCTCCAAAAATAAGAAGCAAAGTTACATTTTGTACACTTTAATTCTTTACCTTTGACATGGACAACCATATGGCTTGAGAGTTCCACCTTGTCGTAGGCTCTAAAGTCACAAAAACCACAGCAAAGTTGTTTGATTGAATGTGAATTTATGTGACTTTTCAATTCAACATGACTTTCAGTCGAATAATTGCAAAAATCACATTGAAATATTTTCTTTTTTAAATGTAAAGCCATATGTGCTGCCACTACATTTTTTCTACTTGAAGTATACTTGCATTTGTTGCATTTATATCGATCATGTATACGGAGATGTTTTTTTAAGTCGTCAAAGTTCTCAGTTGTGTAACAACAGACATAGCACAAACCTTTATGCCCTAACAAGTGATTTTTGAGAGATATTTCTAGTCTATAGCTTCTGTTGCAGATGTTACATCTAAGGCGATTTTTTCCAACTTGTGTCTGAATATATTCCTCAATACCTTTATAATACGTGGAGATAATGTCTTGATGATTTGCCTTCATGTGCAAAAGATGTTCTTGAAAACTTGATAATATTTCTTTGCAAAAACTGCAAACAATTTCAGTTTTACTTGACAAAGGATATTCACAATTTGATCCTGTTTCATCACCTTCTAGAAAGACATCACTCTCTGAAAAATGTACAACCATAAAATTTAATTCTTCAACAAAACAAAACCACAACAAACACAATTATATAAGTTCAAATTTGAATCTACAATAAATCAAACCAAATGTATTAGAATTACATAATACCATTATCATACTATTAACCTTTCGACTAGTAAACGTTTGAATATATGATTAATCTCTGATGGCCTTTGCCAGTGTGAAAGTATGATTACAAAATTAATATTTCCCTTAACTAGTGTGACCATATATTTAAGAACATTATTTAGTACATCAATCTTAGCAATCTGTTTAGCGTGTTGGCTTTAAACTTCTAGCTCTTTGATATTAGTTTGTGCTCTAAATAAGCGTTATGCTTCGGAACTGAACTTTGCATAGCCTTTATGTGTTGGCACTAATTCCATGGCACTAAAGATAGGCACTTAGCATTGGCAAAAGTAATTGATGCTAAATGTTAGCCTCTTGACTCAGTGCTTTATATATATATATATATATATATATATATATATATATATATATATATATATATATATATATTCTTGATATTTAACGTTATCCATTGTTTTTCCGTTGCACTGACTTTATGAAGTTAATATATTACTAAGTAAGTAATTTAATCCACCATTAAGTGCAATAATTTTACCTTGAGTGATTACCTTATCACTCAAGGTAAAATTATTGCACTTAATGGTGGATTAAATTACTTACTTAGTAATATATTAACTTCATATATATATATATATATATATATATATATATATATATATATATATATATATCTAATTATATATATATATATATATCTAATTGTTCTAAATTCAATTCCAAGTAAAAGTAAGAAAATATTATTTAAAAAAAACCTCATTTCAGAGATACCACTTAGGATTTAAAAACTTACTAGGCAAGGAGTTAAAAGTTGTACAGCAAGTACATTTACAAAAATATTTTTTTACAAGTGAAAATGCCAGGATAAGGTCATTTAAAGAGCTATCGAAAAAAATTCTTTAAGCATGGTGAAAAGCATTTGTAGAATTAAAACTGAATCCAGGCAAAACAGTGTATATAAGTTTTGGTCATAGTAATTTCCACCAATGACAGACAATATATTCAGTGAATGTATATAACTAACAAAAGATGCTTCTGTCATAAAAAAAAAGATAAAAAACAATGCTGTAAAAGTCGTGGACTCCAACACCCAAGCAGTGCCTATAACCTTTGTGTGTTGATGTTTTATGTGGTGTTAGTCTGGAATGAAATTAGAAAGCTTTTGCAAAAATCAGAAGAGAGACCACATGAGGAATAAAAGATATGAAAACTGGAAACAAATTTGAAGTTTTCATAGAAGTGTAGTGCCAGTTGTACAGTGTGCAGGCAGTTTAGTTAGAGTGCTTGGATGTGCTAATGTTACACTACTGAAAATTCTAAGTCTACACTTAACAGTAAACTCTCCTGCATCAGAGGCATGGATCATTACAAAATAAAAATGGAAGACACTCACTAATTTGTAATTAAAATGGTCAGAGTATATAAATCTGAAGAAGAGGTGTAGATTTTTATTTTTAAGAAGAATGTATCTGGTAACTAGATTAAAAAAGAACAGTATAAGAAATACAAAATCTTAAATATGAAAAAAATGGGCAGACTAATACAGAAGTGAAATGTCTGGGTCACCACCACACTGTAGATATCCTATGATATGAGTCATGATTACTGTTTTTTAACCTTTTAAATACAGGCTGTTCTAAGAAGAGTGCTGGGATTTAAAAAAAAAGCATTACTAAAAGACTGCTCAAGATAACTAAACGATTTAATTGTCAATTTGAAGAGAAAATGACAAAGTTGTTTTTAATACCTTAATATGTTTCAATGTGAGTTCCATTTATTGATCTGCAGACATCAAAGCGGTATTTAATTTCTCGCCAAATGTTCTGTACCATCTCTGGTTACAGACAAGATTGCTGTTGAAATTCGTTTATAAAGATGTCTCAAATCACAAATGTGCCAGCATACATAATGTTCTTTACAGCACACACAAAAAGAGTACAAAGGGGTCAAATCAGTAGTCCTGGGAGGAAGTAGAATAGGTACACCCTTGTATAGCCAACCATTTGGAAATCTATTATTTAGTGTGCCGTGCACTCCCTGGCGTAATATGGTGGGCCACCATCTTGCATTAAAATGACTCATTGACCAGCTTTTTGTTCAATGTCTTCGATTTGAGGAAACAAAAATTGTTCTAGCATATCAAGATAAATTATGCCATTACTTTTTTGCCGAAAACAAAAGAGCCTATCAGTTGGTCATAATTAACCAAACCAAACATTCACTTTTGGCGAATCGCACACATGTTCCTGCATAACCTAAGGTTGTTCTGAACCCCATATGTGACAACAACCAAAGCCATTTATGAAATTTAGTTTCGACTGAGAACAGCACTCTTTTAAGAAAATTGTTCTGCACATGCCTATGTCAACATTTTCTTCCATATTACATGGTAAACAAAACTTTCTTAACTTCAGATTTATGTATGATCGATCCATTGATGTTAGTCCAAAAATGTTTACATTTATTTGTGCAATATTATTCTAATACTTCTAGAAGAATATCTCAAAGTTTTTTCAAGAAATCATGTATTTACTTGTATAACACCTATATTTCTTTTGTTAAAATAGCCCCCCATAAACATGAGTATAATTTTTGGATAGAGTAGGGGTGGGTAAATTAAATATAATTAGGTAAATGCCATGACCAAAATTCACTCATTCTGAATTTTCATGTGGACATTTGACTTGTACTCTAAAATTAACTTTTAGTTTTCCATAAATTCTATTTTGTCATTTGTTTTTTAAAGATATTTCAAGATTTCTACATTTTACTTTCTGAAACATTAATAAAAATGAATGTTTGGTTAAATTATTTTTTTTACTGAATGTGTTTAAGATGCAATTTTGTCAATTTGAGGTAAATATTCATTTAGGCCTGTTCAAAGCTATTTAAAAAACACCAAATCATATAAACTCAAAATTGTAAGGAATCTTTTCTTATTGTCATGTTTTGAGTTTTGGACTGCTTAACATATTGACTGCATTGCCCAATAGTATAAGGTCATTATTTAGTAATTTAAATGTTATGTTTAAATTGTAAAGCTGTTGTTCTAGTATTCTCCAGCCTAATCTTTGCAATATTTATTTGACAGGAATTACATTGAATTCAGGTCCTGTTCAACTTAAACAAACATATGACTTTAAAACCTATCAGCTGAGAATAAAAGCTACTTCTGTATTAAAATATGTCAATTTGCCAATTTTTTCAATCTGTTACTAAATAATGTTAGTTACAGTGTTGTAAAATATAAAACATACCTATATCAATATCTGTGTTACATTCCACCAACATGGCTGGGTATATATCTATTTCTGACGATTGGTTCATATCTGATGCCTACAAAAATCAACACATTAATGTATAAATAAAAACATTTAACCACATAATCTTTCTGACATTCAGGAAATACATTACTACACTACTTGGAAAATTTACGTTTTTAATTATCAATCATGTAGTAGGACTGAAGCTACTTTTCACAAATGCTCTTATTCATAACTTCACAGCATGTTACGCACAAGTTAATTTTGAGTGTAGAGTATTGTTTGCTACACTTTGTAATTTTTTTCAAGTAATATTTACCTCTTTATGTTTTTCTTTAAAATTTCTATTACAACCCTTATTCAATTAAAAATTCCTGTCTGAGGAGACAGATCCTAAATATTACATACATTTGCTATTTACCTTTCAACAACAGTCTAATAAATGTAGATTTACTTAGAAGCAAATCTACTGCAGATTTCAATACAGAAATCTACCAATAAAAAGACAAAGCTTACTTAAGTTAATGAAATAGAAGAACAAGATTATGGAATCCCCTCATATCCTGTAAAAACTATAACATCCTGAAATAGCTGTGGATATAATACTGTTCAGACATGAACCAGTTTAAAAAGAATGTAGTTGTCATCTGAAAAATTCACAGATTTATTCTGCAGGAAATACAGTGTGTCGGCATAGAGCTTCTTTTTTTAATGAGATGCCTAACAACACACAATGTGTGGATCATTTTCCAGGAACCAGACTTTACCATCAACCTTTAGAATTCAAAGAGGTGGGAAAAAGGTCTCTAAAATGTCTAAATAATGCAGTGAGTTCAATGTCAATGGTGAATTATTTCTTTCAAAAAGGTAAGGTTCAATGATGCCTACTTATGATAACGGCATCTTGAGTATGAAGTATGAGGTGTAAATGGAATGCTTGGTGTAGTGCAAACAGTTGAATGACCAAAGCTAAAATATGCTTCCACAGCAAATGCCTCAACTACAACATAACGGCAACTGAGGTAAACAGAAACTAAAAACTTTTATGTGATCACTTGCTCTTCACTACCATCACATTAAACAACGGTTACTTTGGAAGTAGATGTATAATTGTTTTAAGTAAATAAGTGACATTTATTAAATATTGTAATTATATTTTAATAGCAATATAGAACTGAAAAGTATTGTATGTATCTGTATGTATAGATCCTTAATACTGTACTGAAGATACATATGTACATTAATTAACAGTTAAGAAAAGATGTAATGACGGTTTGCTTGTTTTTTTTAACATGTTTCTGTGATAAAATATCCCTCCACCTTCAAAAGAGAAGACGATTGGCTATTGTTACTTCTTGTTGTTCAGCGTACTCAATTAGTTGGTCAAACGGCTAGAA
Organism: Prosapia bicincta; assembly: GCA_036971475.1. Lineage (NCBI taxonomy): Eukaryota > Metazoa > Arthropoda > Insecta > Hemiptera > Cercopidae > Prosapia > Prosapia bicincta. The sequence continues at coordinate 44,033,027 of JBAIZL010000005.1, read as the reverse complement.
AGCTTCCCTATGTGTCATAGTTTATTTTCTTTTGTCATCTTCGGCAGGCACTGGTTGTGTTCACTAATTAATCACACATACATATTCACTTAGTTAAGTATCTTTTAATTATAGTGTTATTGGCCTGATTGCATTTCATACCTTAAGAATCCAAAGCGTCATCTAGTAAGATGACATATTTTAGGCACTCGGGAAACACTTTTGCCCTCATCCAAAACCGCGATAACAACTGTTAGTGACTTACAGCAATATAGCTTTTTGAGATTTTCTAGGACGCCTTGATCCATTGCTTGGCACAAAGATGTTACGTTTGGTAGCAAAAACTCACTTTATGTCTCCACTTTTCAATTCATCTGATGATGGGTGGGAGAGGGCATTATTGAGTAATAAAATGGCCTTCTTTGCAAGTTCTTTTCTTTTGCGTATTTTTCCCCAGATGGGACAAACTGATAGTTTAACCAATCCCGACAGACTGCTGCGTTCATACATGCTTATTTGTTTGCCCTCTGCAGTACACACATAAAGTGGAATTTGTAGGTCTAAAGCTATTAAAAGCCATTGGTCTCTGTGATTTTCCAATCAGCCCAAGTTTTAATTTATTAGTTCCTGTAACATTATTTGAAGCCCAATACAGTAACTCTTTCCCTTTTTCTTTTTATACCTTGGTTTTTTTGGAGGCTATAATGAAGCTGGAAAGTATTTTGAAATCTAGGTAACTTTTGTCACAGGTATAAAACTGACCGCTGCTAATTCCTACTTCATCAGGCATCTTATGTAGAAAAACTTACTGTAGAAATTCTTTCACACTGTTTTCATTTACGGAGAGCTTTTCCCCACTTATCTGAATCTCTCTAACTTCATTGAGTTTTCTTACGTCATGTCGATATTTCCACTTTTCCAATCAACATTCACTAGCTTTAAAATTACTTTCAATTCCCATTTCCTCATGAACATCAAGAGCTTTTTCTTTTAATATGAGTCCAGTTATGACCAGTCCTTTTTGATTTATACTGCATGAACCACAAGAAGAGTGCTTTGTTCACTGGATCAATTACTGGTGTCTTCATCATTTTGCATTTTTTTTTTTTTTTTTTTTTTTTTGACTGAACATGAAGCCTGGTTAAAGCACTATTTTTCTAATTTTCCCGAGATTTTTTCCAGTCACTCACTGTACTACATCCTACACTAATCTCACTTGCAATTTTTCTACATGTCTCTCCCGCATCTAATAGTTTGATTGCACTAATCTTATCTTCAATAGAAAACACAGTTTTATCCGCTTTTCTGTCATAGTCTATTCTGTAGACTAAGTTCTAGGTAAAATAACTAGCTAAATTAGCTAACTACACAAAATCTTGTAGAACATATGTAAACTGAATGATACGGACACTTAAACATAACTAATTAAGTTGGGTATTACACCCGTCTGTAGGACATTAGTGAACTGAATGATATGGAGACTCGTTCACAACTGACTGAGTCGGGAAAGAACAAAAAGCCGACTGCTGGCGCCATAGAACTGGCCTGATGACTAGGCACCTTGCGGAATAAAGAACCTTACTTTATTTCCAGATATCAGAGGTTTTATTGTATTTTGTAGCAAATGTTTATCAAATATAATTAACTACTATGCTCTTAATTGATTTCGTAAAATCATTTATAGATAATAAATGAAGTATGAATTGAAAATCTGTGTATTTGGTATGACTGGGAATGAAATTGCACTATGTGAAACATAATAAAAAGTGTTACAAATTATCTTCTAGGAAAGAAACAGTAGATTTATAACTTACTATTTGTTCCAGCATTTCAGTTGGTTCCAACTTAATTTCAATAAATTCAGTCTCTTTATATCCATCCTTTGACTCTACCATCTACAAAGTAAAAATAGTACATGATCAAATAGCTGCCTACTTTTTTAAGGGTGTTTTCTAAGTAGTTAAAGAAATGTTTTTAAATAAACTTTTATCTGTAAAAATTTTCTTCTAAATGTAACTCAATTTGAATTAATTTTGCCTTCTGAAATTATTATTATAGATATATTTAATAATAAAATGAACATAAACTCTCAATAAATATTTTTATTTGATCATATGCATTTCAATAATAAAGTCATGACCATTAAAAAATGTACTACACATTACAAAATTTAAAATAAATTTTCAAAGCAATTATAAATCAAAAAGTTTTAATTTATATTTTGTAAAGAATAGTTATTTTAGTAAATAAGGATAACTTGATCACTAAAACGCACTTGATAAAACAAATGTATATTTAAGTGGATTTGTGTTTTGATTTTTAACTAAATAACACTTTCACCCAAAATCAAGCTCAATTAATAAGTATAAAATATAGTTTTTCATTTAACAATAACTTACATTCTAATATTAAAAAAAAAAAATTTTCTTTAGAAATTTGACTGTCTTTATAAATAATAAATATTACAAGTAATTCTTTTAATAAACTAAGTGAAAACTGTAGCCACTTTCTATGCTGATGCATATTGCAATTATTGCTCCATTGACAGGTTTTATCAAGAAAAAAAATGGTTTAGAATCATAAGATGTTTGATTTTTTTAAATAATTACTTGAGAATTAATCAGTGAAACCAAGATAACTACACCTACCACCTTTAATATATATTACTTTGATAATAGTGAAATTTGGAGTGTTAAGATGATGTTCTATTTTTAACTGACTTAAAAAAAGGAGAAGGTTCTGTATTCGATCTGTATGTTTTTTTTCTGTTTGTTTCACGATAACTTTGGAAGTTTTCTGATTTGGAGACAATTACACGATATTTTAAATTTAGAAAAAAAATTGTTAATAAGAATAATAAGATAATTCGTAAGCAAAATAAACGATCACAACATTCATTTTATGTAGTATTCTACCACACATAAAAATAACATAGGAAAAAGTATGTATAAAATGAATACGATTTTTTAATTTCTTGCTTGATAAAGTTCCTTATAGAACAAGCGTAATCGGATACTACTGAATTAATTTTCCTCATGAAAGCACCTTTTTCGATGGTCTACCCATCCATATTAATATATAACTTGATATAACTCGAATGAGATAAGCCAAAATAAATACACTGAAAATCCGATTTAGTTCATTTACATAATCACGATATTCAATAATCCTTAGGTGAAAACTTCATTACTTCACTAAATATCAAAAAATAAATTCATGAAATATAATTTTACAAATACCAAGCATTACATTAGATTTCAACAAAAATCAACATGGATGTACTATGAAAACAATATATACTCAACAAATGTAATCAATAGTAAAGAATTTAATATTGATCATTTTCCAGATAATTTTAACATAACTTACAAAATATTATAATCTGTTATATTATTAACACACATACATAATACTTATAGGAAACAGATAGATTGTTATGTATGTGAGATAATTCTTTTAATCAATTTTGCCAGATTGATTAATCTGTAAACATTATTTTCGTCAGTAAAATAATAATATTATTATTTAACCGCATTCAAAAACAAATCGTAAGTTATTTAATTTTTTATTTAAATTGTGAATTTGTTCGTTAAAAATATATGTATACAATGGTAAAGATATCAGATTTCTACAAGCCATGAAACAAGGCCTAGCGGAGATGAGCAGAGGGATGCACAGAAGGTTAATAATTGCTGTGTAACTATAATTAACGCCCTACTTTACCATGAGTTTTTCGAGCAAAAGGTTTATTTCAAAATGCATTAAATTCGAGGGAGAAGGTATCATAGAAATATGATCCATAGAGGTTTCTTTTAAAACAGAAACAATGTATAGTTAGAATTTTTTAATGTCAATTATTTAAGCGAGTTCTTAAAGTGTTATATTATTTTTTCTTCAAATTATCTATACATCTTACGACCAGACCAATCTAACCAAGAATTTTTGGCGAACAAACGAAAACTAAAGGAACAAACAGAAACTATCAACTCTACATAAGTTTTCCAGTTAAGTGATAAAATAATTTGGCACAATCTTTCCCCTCAAAATTTAATTCATATAAATGAGTTTACTGTTGTTAAAAGTTTAGGCCGGTCAAATAGTGAAAATCGTAAATTTTGTGTCATTATCCGAGTATTATAAATAAGGGACTAAGCCATGTGGTGTTATAAATTCTATTTTTCAAATACCAATTTTTAGATTCCTAGTAATACATTAAACTAATGAAACAACCTTACTATCAAATATCTCATATGTGTACCACAATTTAATAAATTGTACTATAGTTCAAACTGGTTAAACTCATAATCAGAGAGATTTAATATTTTAAACGAGTGTAATTAGTATTGAATTTACTTTTGTTCAATTTTTGTTTCTATTTTGAACTTATAAATAATAAATTTTTTATTTGTATTTTTTTTAAAAAGTGTCATTCTTGAAACATACCCCTTATTAACCCAATTAGAATGCACATGACTTTGCAGATTAACTATTAATAATGTGACATATAACTGCAGTATTCAACATCTATCATCATAATAAAATAATTACAAATCTGCAAGTCAATTGTAAGATATTAAAATATATTAAATTGATACATTTTAGCTTTAACATGATTAAGCCCAATTAAAAACATCGTTTTTATGTTTTATTCAGGTTTACACTTTTTATATTTATACAACTTGTTTATTAAAAGTATTGTTAATATTATGATCAATATTTCTTAAATCAATAAAAAAACGAATTCTCACCCAGCAGAGTTCAGCATCTCAATACTATTAATTTAATTTAGTATAAAATACTAAAAGGTTTAAATGTTTTCTAGAGAAACATTCAGTTAATATGCTTTCATATGTGTTTGTGCATTGAGGTTATTCATAATTAAAACAAAATTGGTTTGTGATATTTAAAATAAAATTCTTTGTGTTTAGAATATACAGTTTTTTAAGTAACATATGTGAAAATCAAAACTGTGATATTTAAAATAAAATTCTTTGTGTTTAGAATATACAGTTTTTTAAGTAACATATGTGAAAATCAAAACTGTGAATATCAAATTTATGTCAATTATTTCTCTTACAATTATTTTCAAGGAACAGGCACAGTATAAAAAAAGGAATAAAATAGATCAAAATTTATACGTATCTTGAGTAATTTGATGAGATAGTTTGAGTAAATGTTTGCTTTAATCATGATAAGGTTATAAGATCAGTTCTTAAAAATAAATATTGTTGAAAATGCCAAACCATTTAAAGTATCATTAGTGAGTTTGAAGAAGTATGAAAAACATGATGGTGAAAAAAAAGCAAAAATGAAGAAAATGCATAAAGAGTTAGCACTAAGTGGAAGAAATGTCAATGAAAAAAAGAAGGATCAACAGTTTATAGGTAGGACAAAGCTAAAAGCAGACAAGAGGGAAGTTTGAAAGTTTGGATCATTATCCTCTAGGTTCTGAGATGCGTTCTTAAAAATAAATATTCTTGAAAATGCCAGATCATATGAAATATCATTTTAAGTTAGAGTTTTGAAAAGTATGAAACATGATAAATAAACAGATAAAATGAGAAATGGAGCAATGGCAAAGAGAGTTAGCACTGAATGGAAGAAATGCCAAGGACAAAGGAGGGATAAACAGTTCATATATTGGGACAAAGCTGAAGGGAGACAAGAGGGAGGTTTGGAAAGTTATGGATAAGTATTCAACTACGAAAGGTAAACTAATCTAATAATGGATCACTGACTAGAAAAATTTTGTAAAATATAAGGGCAGTAGTGGAGAGGAAACTGAATTAATATTATTAATTTGCAGTTATCGAGTTGTACATTTTGATGCTTTTGAATAATACTTACTCATCAAGTTACCTTGTAAAAAGACACTATTTACTGATATTTCTCAGCAGAAGAATTTTGATCAATAAAATATTTAAAAATAATATATAATAATATTATTATTTATTATAATAATATTATATTAGTATTATTTAATAATAATATTTACGAATAAAATTTTGAAGTCTACTGAGAAATAAAAGTAATGGTTTTTTGTCAAGAATTTTAATAAATATCTAATTTATATATTTGTTAATAAAAATATACTTACTCTTTCAAAGTCAGTCGCTTCAAAATTTTCGTCTATGGAAACTTCTACTTTAATAAGTTCAGGTGAATCTGAAACAGTTTTGTCACATCCGGCTGTTACTCTGTCAAGTGACTCCTAGAAGAAAACAATTTTCTTACTGCAATGAAATGATACCATGGGTATATTATATGATATGGGATTACAAACGTATTGCCTGATAATTGTTACATGACAGACCCTATATCTTGTTTACGGTATGTTTTCATATTTGTAATAGGAAGATAATAAATTGAACAAGCAACATGTACTACATATGCAATGGTATATATCTCACCTCAAGTCTGAGCATTTCATATAATACATGAAAATATTTTTATTACACTTTTTAAAGGTCTACATAAAAGCAGAAAATAAATGGTATAGCAAATTTCACAAAACATGACTGAGTCATAAATGGGCTATAAATTATTTTCACACTTACATGCACAAAATAATGAATAATAATAAATCTACAGTATTTATTATTATTATAGTGTAAAAAAGCCGTGAATTTTTATATCATAGACTTGTGACCTATGGATTGGCCACACGACAGAATGATACAGCCTTACATTTCTGGCCTCCAAGGGCACCAGACCTTACTGTATTTGATTTTTTCTTATGGGGATTTATCAAAGACTCTGTTTATGTCTCTCCACTACCAATAACAATGGATGATCTTAAGAATCAAATATCAACCGCAACGGAATCTGTAGCTCAGGACATGCTCGCTGCAGTGTGGGAAGAATTTGAATACTCCATAGACATATGCTATGCATCTTAAGGGAGACATAGTTAACACCCTTGAAAAGGTATGAAAAAAGTTTGAGTTTCCCTATCAGCCAAGAAAATGAGTAAGTGTATATGTTTATTAGTTTATTAAATATAGACTTGTAAAATTTGATTTTTTTTATACACGCTGAAATTGAAGAAGCAATTTCCCCATTTCCATAAACTGGTTCCTACAAGGCGTGTTTTTAAAGTAGGGGGCGTTTGAAAATAAAAAAAAAACAAAAGGAAATTTGCAAAAACTAATTTTATTTTCGGAATCTACATACTTTTATCTATTTTTCTACTTCTGCTTTGATAACCAAGAATTCACGGTTGTTTTCAATTCGTTGTCATGATCATAATGGCTGCCACGCAAGTGATGTTTCAGATGACGGAAGAGATGAAAGTTGCTCGGCACAAGGTCAGGGCTGTAGGGTGGGTGGTCCAAAACCTCCCAGCCAAAAGAGTTCAATGCAGCTCGGGTCTTAACGGCAGTGTGAAGCCTTACATTATCGTGCAGAAACAAAATTCCTATTGTGAGCATGCCATGTCTCTTATTTTGAATTGCTCTGCGCAGCTTCCTCAGGGTTTGGCAGTAGGCTTCTGCATTTATTGTTGTTCCTCGTTCCATAAAGTCGACCAGCAAAACACCATGCCTTTTCCAAAACACGGACGCCATGATCTTGCGCTACGACAAAGTCTGTTTGCTTTGACCTTTAAAGGAGATTGCGTGTGTCTCCATTCCATGCTTTGTTGTTTCGATTCGGGAGTGAAATGCGAAACCCACGTTTTGTCTCCAGTTACGATCCGACTCAGCATGTCGTCACCATTTTCGTCATAACGTGTCAGAAAATTCAATTTTGTGTTTGTGCTCCTCCGTCAGGAGTTTAGGGACCCAACTCGAGCACAGTTTCTTAAAGTATAATTTTCATGAACAATTTTTAAATCACAGGCCTCGAAACTTCGGGAAATTCGTGTGAGAGAGTAGTGATCGTGAAGCGTCTGTTGTCACGAATTTTCGCTTCAACTGAAGCCAGCAAATCGTCTGACATTAAAGATGGACAACCAGATAGCTTTTCGTCATGGACATTGTCGCAGCCATCTTTGAAGTCTCGAACCCCCTTCAAACTTTTCCTTCACACATGGCATTAGCACCGTAAACTTCAGAAATCTGTCGGTGAGTTTCTGCAGCAGACATGTTTCTTGCCGACAAAAACCGTATCACCGAACGAACTTCGCAAGGGGCAGGAGATTCGATAACCTTAAACATTTTGCAAGCACAAAACACAACGGACAGGTTAGCTACACAGCTGTAACTGATCGTAGTTGTTGCCAAGGCATGCCGGGACACGACGCAAGCGCTCGTTGCGGCGTGCACACGAATTATGAGGGAATATAAACAAACTGCCCTTAGTTTAAAAATACGCCTCGTATAATGTTAAATTACACCACTAGTCACCAATCACTTGAAATATAAAATTGGTAGACTATAAATGAAATGATTGTTTGTAAAAAACAAGTTGTTTTAAGGAGGACCAAATACCTTCTACAGGCAATATACAAGATGCTAGTCTATTTTATGGTTTTGTGGTACTAAGACAACCAGTCAGTATGACTATTATTCCTTATGGAGGATGGAAAATGTCAGAGAATAGAAAGGACTAATTTCAGTTGTATGACTTAAGTTTTCTCTACCAGTAGAGAATATGTTTGTGTACCAATTATAACAGATTATAGAAAGACTAATAAAGGGTAGGTGAAAAAAGATAAGATCAATGAAGAAATATAACCATCTTTAGAGGAATAGGAGAAAACTATGGAATTTCAAGAGCAGGGTCACCTACATTAAGAAGACAAGCTCACATGCAAGACTCAAGGAAAATTATAATTATAAGGAAATAACAGTTATGTAATAATTAGAAGACATAGTGAAATTAACTTAAGAACAATAATAAACAAAATTTCAACAAAATATTTTTTTTAATGAGAAAAAATTCACAAAGTGGATTACTCTAACTACTTCAAGTAGATGAAGTTTTTTTTACTAAATTGATATAAAAATTCTATTAAAAAATTAGAAATATGAAATGTTTCACTGAATTCACATTAAAACTGAAATATGAATTCTCATTTAAACTGAAAGCTGTATCATAGAAGAAGCAAATAATTTTAATAAATACTGGTTAATACCTCTTGGTAAGAATCCCCGTCACAAGCTTCATACTCGGAGTCATCAAACTTTTCAGTTTTAATAAATATACATGTTTCAGAACCCACTATTATATTTTCTTCCATCTCCTAAAAAACAAAAAAAGACTATAAACATTTCAATATCAAGTGGAATTTATTAGTTAAGTAATACGGAGAAACAAACTATCAGATTTTATAAATACATACTAAGTCTTTGTTAAGAGTTAAGTATCTGTAGGTAACACGGAAGAAATCTTAATTATTAATCTACAAATAAATTTTAGGAGACTTCTTGATCAATATTGGTCCTCGACTAATATGGTTCATTCTTTGTTTTCAACTCTTCTAGGTCTTATGTTTACCAGAAACATATTTCGGTCTTCTATCATTACTTCCTTTACATCCTATACTCTGTATAAATTGATATCATTCTTTACCCTCCTAATATCATTCATTGCTTTACATTCAAACATTTAATTTCTCATCTTAACTTATATTAAAGCTTCGTACAAAATAACTAGCATTCTGTTTTTACTTGTGTAATGACTATAAATATATTGCTAAAGCCACTAGCACTTTTCATTCCAAATTTACTCTATTTTTAATTTGAATTTGTAAAGTATTTAAGTAATATATATTTATTGGAACAACTATGAACTTTTTGTCTAATATTATAACTAACACACTAAACTCTCTATCATCCATAGATGAATTCACTCTGCAGATTATCTTCTCTTTTCCTTTAAAATACCTTTTCTGTTTTATACATAGGTATGTCCATTTAGGTTACTATCTTTTTTGTATTTTTTATAGAAATCTGTAAAAAAATAGGTTTTTAATATAAAAACCTTAATATTTATATTAGTTCTTTTGGCTAGATAAAATTTTTATGTTGATTTCCTGATTTTTTGTTTTTGTCAATTTCTAGCTGTAGATTTTTTGTGTGTGTTTATTTATAGCTGTAGACTAAAGCATATCAGTTAGGCCAACAGTATGACATTGTAGGAGAAAAATTAGGAAGTGTAAAGAATTTATTCTTATTTATTCCAATAATCTGCTATACCAGCCTCAATAATGCTTAAGTCACTATTTTGTTCAGTTTTTGACAGTTTAGTTTCTATCAACATGATGTCAAGTTTCACCACTTGATCAGTTACAGTCTGAGTTGACAATGGGACACATCTCCCGAAACGGCTGTCCTCAACAAACAAAGTAAGTGCTACTACAGGCAGGTTTAAAAACATTTAAAAGTGTTTAGTCAAGTTTCAAATTGTTTATGTGTTTAAATCTTTGGTGTTTCATTGTAGTTTATCATAAATTAGTTTATAAGAAAAGTTATAATGAAAAATGTGGTTGAAAAACACATATACCTAAAAATTAAATTAATAAAATGTGTATGGAAATCAGACTCATTATTGAAACCATGAAAACAAATGAAAAGAAGCACTTACAAAGCACTAGATGCATGACAGGGATGTCAAAAGGGAAGTGAAAAATCCTGTTTCAGGGCTCATTATTAATATAAAAACAAAACCACTTTTTTATTACTATGTAAGTGAAACATGCTAGGTTTCAAACTTTTGGCGGATAGGAAATTTTGATGTATAATCATCAGGGCAGTTGATGATTGAAAATAATCTTCGCTATGACAAATACTATGAATTCGCTATGACAAATACTATGCATATAGCGTACAATGTTTGATTCCTGTGGCTATTATTTTTTTTCTGTTGTCAAATGGAGGAAAAATAAAGAACTGGAACAATTAACATGGTATTGCTACTACATTAATAGTATACTAGTATCTTAAGTTGAAGATGGAAAAAAATGTAATTAATTTAAGAAGTATCTGTCTTTTGCAGATTATTTTAATGTATACTGATGTATTTCAGAATCATTTGCTGAACTAAGTGCATTAAATTAAACCTACTCAGTACAACAAAAATAATCTCTAGGACAACTTATCCCTGGAGCAGTTGCTTGTAGCAGCCAAACCGACCATTGCAAAAATACTTAATAGTATAGGACTGAGATTTAGGCCAAATTGATAAATACTACAAATCAAACAAACTAGACTAAACTAGATTCAAAACAGACCAAATGACCAAAATTAGAATAAGGCAAATTTTAATTTAATGAATTAAAATTGTTTAGAATATTGAAATTTGAACAAATACCCTAAATTTGTAGAGGTTAAATAGATAGCCTCGCTCTCTAGAAGCAAATGGTAGAACAAATAAGATTTACAACAGAGATTAATAAAGTCATAACGAATGTATTAATACACAAAACCAAAGTGTTTATAAAATCTTGTGACTTAAACCTAGCAGTGCTACTATTGGGGATACAGAAGCTTAGAAAATGGAAGTAGTAAATCGTGAAATATGAGATAAATCATTACTTTCCTAAGAAGAAGAGGTAGTGTAACATCGAAGAGTGGGAGGTTCCAGCTGAGTTGGTGGTTACAGGTAAGGTTAGGGAGGGTCCACAGGATGCTGCATGGGGTTATTGTTACCAGCATAGACTATACTAAATATTTTCTTATTTTCTCTTTCCAAGTTATTTCCTATATAGGGATTAACCCCTATAACATTCTACTAATTTTGTTGAGTTCAAGTAGAGACTTTTTTTGTAAAAGACGTGTGGACAACTCGCAGCGATTGTTTGTATAGGCTAAGTGTTTCTAAATATTTTTAATGGTTTTATATGTGTTTACCAGGGATTTTTTCCAAAGTGATTACTAGTAATTCCAACACTAAAAATGATAAACTAGAAGTATACATAGTCATTATTTAAACTATAATACAGTGATTTAGTAACAATAAAAGTTATTACTAAAAGTGATATACTAAGAGTATGTATAGTGATTTTTTAAAATATAATTGCAGTAACTGATAAACCAAGCAATGGTGAACTGCGGCCAAGCTGAAAGCCATCACAAAAGAAGCATACCAGGACTGTTTTAACAAGTGGAAACACCGTTGGGATAAGTGTGTGCGTTGGGGAGGAGAGTACTTTGAAGGAGACCCAGACGTGTAACTTCCAAATAAAGTACATTTCATTTTGTTCCGCGTATTTTTTTAACAGACCTCGTATTTCTCAAAATGTTTCATTAAAACGTATCATACAAAAAGTATGATATTTATACATATTTTTTGACAATTAAATTAAAAATAAAAAATGAATATAATTTTAGTCTAGATAATGTTTAAAATACTGATTTATGTTCAAAGCTGAATTGAGAGAAAAATAATTTTAAAATTAACTATATTAAAAAAAAACTATGTTTTTTTTTTAGCATCAACTGCTTTCAGCTGCATAAAAATGGAGCAGTTATTAGACTCTTCCTGGGCTAAGAAAATCGGTTTCTACAACAACCTTCAGCGAAGAAGTGTACAGAAACAAATAAAAAGCAGTATATTTACAAAGCAGTAAAAATACAAATAAACTATACCATTTCACTTATTTTGTTTCCACTTTTAAGAGAAGCTGAATTATTGCCTTCAGGACAATCTTTTTAAATTCACCTATAACAAAAAACAAAATTAATACAATCACATTTACCTGTAAAAAAGTAAAAGAAATCATTTAAAATAATTTTAAATGTAACTTGTTCAGAAGAAGAGTTTTGATATTATAAGAGCTGAGAGTTATAGGTAAAATGTTTTAGTGTTTACTTTGATATATATTAAATTCTTTCATATGTATTAAATCTTTAGGAATTTAAATAGCTAAAGAGCTACTGAGAGGATTTGGCTGGCAACGTTAAGTTTAAAATTTATTTCAAGTATAATTTTGTACCTCTTGTCAACAAAATGTATACACAGTAGAGATACCTTATAACTGTGATCTCTAAACTTATCTAACTACAGTGTTAAAAATTTATTTCTATACATTTTGGCCACAGCTTCACAATGGCTGTAACTTTGTTCCTATTGAATGATTTTCTGGCAATGTCTGTTTCAGGGCTGTAAATACAAGGGTCTACCTATGCGCACACTGTCAGCGTTCCTGCCAAGTCTGGGATGCCACAGACGAAAAGCGGGATGAGCAGAATGTTGTTCTTGCCAGTGCCCAGACAGCATTTGTGTAGTTTTGGTTAATCAACGTTTAGCTTTGTGAGTGTGGTTGAAGTTGAAATGTAATATGCATAACAGTTCAGTATTTGAATGTAACAATACAAACAGGAATACCAAAGATAAAAAGGTAAAATTTTGAGCAGCAATAGCTGCAGGCATGTAGACGGAATGATAGAGTTAATGTAAAACATGCAACAGTATGTTCCATTCATTTTTCTGAAGACTGTTTCCTGAAACTTTTGAAACATAAACCTATCAACTACAACCAAAGAAATTTAGAAATTTAAAAAATGATGCTATTCCAATTTTAAATTTGTCAAATGAGAAACATACATCTCAATCAAATTTCCCGAAAGAAAAGAATAGAAGTAAGAGAAAGAAAAGCTGTTGTCCACGAAATTTCAAATCAAGCTCTTTTTAATGTTAATAGTTCTGATACAAATGGGAATTGTGTTAATAATAATAGAAATGAGGGAATTGGTTCATACAAAAATTAAACAAAACTGTTTGGAGTTGGAACGGAAATGTAATGAGCTGCAGAATAAGGTTAACCAAATGCAAAAAGAGATTTATAAACTCAATGGAAAAAATAACAAATTGGAGATGGAAAAATGTTCTTTATTAGAAAAACTAAAGTTTATTAAAGATAACAATAATTGTGAGATTCAGGTTAAAAGCAAACTGTCACAAATATTTACCCAGGGGGCAAATTAGGCATTTGTTAGATAAAAACAAAAGAATAAACTGGAGTAGTGAGGATATAGTGAGTGCCATTTCACTCAGAAGTAAGTACAGGTGTATTGCTACTTCTGAACTAAACTGAAATACCCACTTCCAGCTTTGAGCTCTTTAAATAGGTGGTTGTCAACTTTTAAATGTACAACAGGAATTTTGTATGATGTCCTTCTTGTAATGCAAAATAATGGGCTGCAATTAAGTGATTTTGAGCAGGTGACGGGCTTATCATACAATGAAATGAGTCTAAAGATAAGTGTGTTTCGATCGAAAGAATGAAACAATTTTTGGACCTCATTCTCATGTATGGGTAGTAATGGCGAGAGGTATAATATGGAAGCAGCTGATCTACTGTGATTATGACAAGCCGACGAAAAGTATCCTTCTTGAAATAATCCAGAAAATAGAAGAAGCAGGATTTCCAGTCATATCTATTACAAACTACTTAAGAGCTGAAAACAGAGCAGTGCAAAAGGAATTAGGGATAACTCCTAGAAATACATACTTTCAAAATCCTTATGACAAACTTAGGCAAGTGTTTGTTATCACAGATGCTCTGTAAATGCTTAAGGTAGATAGGAACCATTTTACTGAAAAAGAATTCATGGTCTGCGGTAATGAACACATAACACAAAATAATATAGAAGAGCAAAGCAATTTAATTTATGTATTTCTTGGGTTGACCCTTGTATCTAAAGCACTGTGTCTGTTTCTGTGAATGAGTTACATTCTGCAATTTGAATTTAATGGTATGACATAATTCATACTGGATTTGCATCTTGGAAGAGAGGGTGAAAGAAGAAGATATAATTTGAAGAAAAGTCATACAGCCAAACAGGATGAGATGGAAATTTTTTAAAATGAGACTCAAGATGTCCAGACAGATCTCTCTGACTAGTAGAGGTGAAAGTTCAAGAAACAGTCTATTCCTCTTTCACATCTAAGAATATTTTTTTAAAAATTATTTTAGCTGCTCTGTATTTTATAATTAAAATTAATATAAATATCTATATACATTTGACATAATCACAAAATTAGGTAGAAAAATAGGGAGCGAATTTTCTTGCAATTTTCCATTTTATTTCCTATACAGTATATGATGTTGGACTATTATTTTTCTCTGTTACTATTAATTTGCTTTCTTTTATTTTCATTTCTAATTTATGAAGTTGATGGTGGTCTATAATTTCTCATTCTATCCACTTCTTGTAATGCTTCATTATTTCAAAGAACCAATCTCTTATAATTTCATATACATCTTCAAGTAATAGATTTATAACAATGGGAAGTTGGCTCATTGCCAAAGTCCTGGATTTCAATAATTTCAAATATTTGAAAAAAAACTGTATTAATATCACTACAGGTTAAACAAAAAAAATATATTCGATCTTGATTGGATGAATAAAAAAAATATTTTATTAACAATATTTTGTACAAGATATATAATAAGGAGAGTGTAAGTTAATAAAAGGATATGAAAAACAGTGATGAAAATTGCAGCTTTTATAGGGACTGATATGTTAAGAATTGAGGTTGGACTAACACTGGGTCAGCATATTTCTCCACCAGAATGTCAGGTATACATTCTAAATGTCAAGTATACAACTTGACATCAGCCCGCTAAATATCTTGCAAGTTATACTAATCTCTTGCTTACTTATAAAAGCTTGAACAAGTCATGGAATTACTAATTTTTAATATAAATTATTCAGTGATTGTCATGGACATTAAAACTCATAAGTATCATGAGATTTTTAAGAACAGGAGGGGTCAAGAAAAATCATGCCCAATCATACAGGAAAGGGAGATCAAAAATTCTTTTAAGTAGAAAATGTTTTATTGATAAACAGTATTTAATTTCATACCAGTTTGGTGTTATTTGTTAGTATAGGTATTTGAGAGTACTTTATTCTTTTAGTGAATAATTTAGAATGTACAGGGTGCGGCAGCATAACTTCCTTTTTTTAAATGCTCACCATTCTGTTAGTTGATGTCATAGTGGAGCGCTAGTGGTCTCGTTCAAGAGGGGGTACAGTAAAGTTTTGTCCCGACATGTTTCAGTCGCCATCATGTGTTGGAATAGTGAGAAGCGTGCCTTTGCCGTTGAGGCCTACTTTTCAAACGGATGTTCGGTTATTGCAACACAGCGCGCATTTCGGAATCGCTTTAATTTAGCCCCGTTGGCTCCCGTCCCAGACCGCAAATCAATTGTTACATGGGTCACTACATTCAGACAAACTGCAAGTGCGGCAAAACAAAGAACTGGAGTCCCTCGGCCCGTTAGATCACCTGAGAACATTGAAGCAGTGAGAGCATCAATGTTGCGATCACCACGACGTTCTGCGCGCAAACATGCATCTGCCCTTGGACTATCCGATCGTTCCGTGAGAAGAATTCTTCGTGATGATCTTCATTTTCATCCCTATAAGATGGCGATAGTGCAGAAACTTTCAGAACGTGACTTCAATTCTCGGATGAACGCGTGTGAGCTTCTTCTTGATGTCGTTCCTGAGGGGGCTATTGTTTTTTTTAGCGATGAAGCCCATTTTCATTTGTGTGGGTCGGTTAACAAACAAAACATGTGCTACTGGGCTGACAACATCCCTCGAGAATTGCATCAAAGGCCTTTGCATTCACCCAAAGTCACAGCGTGGTGTGCAATTTCCTCAGCTGGAATTATTGGTCCCTGGTTTTTTGAGGAAAATGAGGTTACAATTACAGTGAATTCGGACCGGTATGTAAACATGCTACAGAATTTTTTTTTCTCACGGCTAGAAGAGTTGGATTTGGGGGACACTAGGTTCCAACAAGACGGTGCAACAGCACACACTTCAAGAGCATCGATGGCTGTTTTAAGGGAACACTTTCCAGAGCGCCTTATCTCAATTAGAGGCGATTTGAAATGGCCGGCACGCTCTCCCGATCTGTCCCCTTGTGATTTTTTTCTATGGGGTTTTTTGAAATCCTGTGTTTATGTGAACTATCCACGAACCCTACAAGATTTGAAGACCAACATCCAAGAAGAAATTGCCAACATAACACCTGCTACGCTAAAAAAGAGTCATGACAAACGCCAGAAATCGGTTTACGCAATGTATGGAGAATGAGGGACATCACCTAACAGATTTAATCTTCAAAACAATGTAAATAAAAACTTTAGACATGTACCTACATTATGAAAAATAAATAAATATTTTCAGATGCATACAATAGTTTTTATTGAGTTTTCAAAAAAGAAAGTTATGCTACTGCACCCTGTACATATTATGCTATTTGATATTCTGAGACTACTTTATACATATAGTGATGAATTATTATTAATAGTTATGATAATAATTTAAAAGTTTTTAAAATGTTTTGTTGAAACAAAACTAAGAAATACTTATGCTAGATGCTGCTATACTAAGAATTCTACATTTTACTTTGTTATGAATACACACCATTTATTTTCATCTATTATTTCGTGCCCAACATTTGAAGAGGTTCCGCCTTCTGAGGATATCATCTGCAATATTCAATTTTAATGACTATTAGTACATAGCCCACAAACAATTTAATAAAAAGAGTAAATAAAAATTACATCAATGTTCTATTTACATTATTTCTAAATAATAAATATTTTGGTTTAACTTTAATTTTTTTTTAAAAGGCTAGATAAAATTTTTAACATTTTTCTATTACTACATAAGTATTTGTATTATTACTACTAACAAATTAATAGTCTTTATAGAGAAATATTTTGTGGTATACTGAAAATGGAAAATAATACAACCGTTAAATGAGGTAATTATTTACTCTCAAATATAAGTCTGACTTCTTGAATTTTGTAGTTCATTACGTTTGGTGAATCTTAATTAATCACTTAAACAATAGTTTATGAGTATCCGAACTTTAAATTTTGTAAATTAGTTAAAACTTACTGAGACAAAACGTTTTCGATCACTATGTGGCGATCTTCATCAGTGTCTTCCGCTTGACCCGACATTTCCAAGCAGAAGACACTGATGAAGATCGCCACATAGCAGTCGAAAACGTTCTGTTTCAGTAAGTTTTAACAAATTTATAAAATTTTAAGTTCGGATAGTTATAAACTATTGTTTAAGTGATTACATAAGTCTGACATTTAACTTTTAAAATTGGTTTTGTAGTGTTTTCTTTAATTTCCGATTACTGAAAATAATTTAAAACTCTAGTCTAAACATAGAACAGTTTTATAGTATTGTAAATTAGTAGACTAGTAAAAATGAGAAACTACAACCATAATGCAAATTGCATGACTTTATATTTTTTGCATGAATTTAGAGTCTAAATTCATACTGTAAAAATTGTAAGTTGAATTTCAATTTTGATTCATCAAATTATGTATAATTTTTAGATACAGTAAAACCTCTCATACCCAGATCAATGTGCCAACAGGCTGATCTGTATAATGAAAAATCTAGATAAGGGAGGGGTTATGTAATATGTACTTGTATTACATAATCACAACTATTCCAATTGGAAGTAGATGTATGATAGTTTTAAGTAAATAAGTTATAATTATTGAAGATTGTAATTATATTTTAATAGCAATATAGAACTGTAAACAAAATTTAGTTTACATGCCTGTAAGTAAGTTCCTTAATACTGTACTGTACATATATATGTATATTAAACATCAGTTTTGCTAAAGAAAGATGTAATGGCGGTTTACTTGTTTCGTTTAACATGTTTCTTTGAAGAAATATCCCTTCACCTTCGAAAGAGTAGAAGATCGGCTGCTGTTGCTTCGTCTTGTTTGACATACTAGATAAGCTGGTAAAATGCCTGGAAACGTTTGCTGTTCTTTATGTTTTGTTTTCTTATATCATCTTCAGCGGGCGCTGGCTTTGTGCACACTTGCTAATAATTGGAATAAAGAAGCTCACTTTATTTTCATGTTACGCCCAGATATAAGAGGTTCCGGGGTATGAGAGGTTTTACTGTATAACTATAAAAATAAATATGGCATATGGTTCAAAAATAAATAGTATCAATCAAAGTTATTGGCATTCATTCGACCCTTTAATAGGTTTAACTAGTTTATTGCAACTGCAATGGCAATACAGTTAAAACTATTATTAGTCTATTATCTGCTTTCTCAAACAAGTGTGTTAAAATGAATGCAAGCGGTAATTCATGAGGGCGATAAATATTTTTCCATTTTGTCACCGGCAATGAATCATGTCTATTGTATACCAATAACAAAGCATAACAGCAATATGGTAAATTAATTCCAATTCATTTAAATTAAAATTATTCAAACAAAATCGGATTTACATATTCTGTAATTAAAAGATTAAGTTTTTATTGATTTTATAGTTCCTGGAACAACCATTATAGCCATTCTGGATTATTTTCCAACCATGCCTTTAAAAAACCTGACCGCTAGGAACGCTGAACTACAAATCTATTCTTCTTCATGATTTATTTCTGTTCTCAGCTATATACACAAAGGAAACTATTCATAGGTTTGTATGGCAAGGTATTTTATCTAGGGTTGACATATGTCCCATTTTGAACGGGACTGTACTGTTATTGTAATGCATTTCAGGAGCATCCTCTAATTTAGAGAAATACATGTACTATATTTTATTTTTACTAATAGCAAAATTAATGTAAAAAAAAGAGCAAATAAAATTGTAAGATATACAATTATCGATTGGTATAACCATGCTTTTCTTCAATTATATTATGTATATTTAGTGCAAGGAGTTGTAGCACTACAAAAAAAACTCAAATATTTTTCATGTTTTAAGGATTAATTGCACCAAACTAACATATTGATGATTTCAAAGCCCATCTTCGTCATGGACAGTAGTAACTCAAAAATTTAAAAGATGTATTTTACAGGCAAACACACAATGTAATCAACCTTAATTTTGTATAATCTCAAAGTTATTTAATAAAATACACCACTATATCATAAAACATTACTAGGCATCTATATCGAAATACAGCTACAAAGTATCTAGTTAGAATAGGTTTGTTCTAAATGGAAATAAAAATCAACTTTCTCAAACGATGTTGTTACCTGCAAACTTGACTAAAATGTTAGGGCTTAGTGAATTTTCAATTTTTTTTTTTACTAAATCTAACCTTACCAGATACTCTTTAGGAAAATTGTAATATAGCAATATTGTGATCTAGTTATGTTGGAGTTTTTTATTTCAAGCTCTATTTATGTTTACTGATGCTTAAAATCATTTGTTTCATGTTTAAAATGTATTTTTTTTTAGTAATATAATCGAAAATTTAGAAAAAATCAAAGAGGACTTCTATAGAGTATTACCTCATATATTTCACATATGTTACTCAAACACACTAAACAAGACATATGTTATTTAAAGATCTGTAAAACATAAATATTGCTTGAATTTCAAATATGTGAAACACTACTTTAATATATCAACATACACAAAACAGTATTAGGTAATTTTTTTTATACATCAATATATATGTATATTACAATATTTCTACTAAACAGGCATTAAAACATATGTATTTAAGCACAATACAGTGCTATCTTGATATTATGACATTAAAAACAAAATGTTTATTCATATACATCCGCAAATCTCTATTATTAACTGTAGCCCTTGATTAACTGTAGATATGCTACAGCTTAGATAAAGTATAAGCTTTAGTTTTTTAATAATCTGATAATTCATTGTTACATTTTAATAGATTTTTATAGTATTGAAGTGCAATTATTAGTAAAGAATTCTTTCTTACAAGTTTAAGTTCATAAAATGTGGCTATATTTCTAATACCATCATTTATAAAACTTTTTAAACGCTATTTATTTTTTGGCTCTTTGAATCACTTATTTAGTGTAGAATATATGTTTGCGTAAGATATGTCCAAACAAAATTGAAGTTGGATATCATTTGGTCTATTTTTACAATTAAATGTATTGATGAGCTTTTATTTCATTACTGATCAAACTTAATTTTTGAACCATATCTCGTAATTCTATGTTACTTAAGAAACTTATAAGAATTTATTCACTACTAAACTGAATTATGGTGAAAATTTAGGTAATTACAGTAAACTCCCGATTATCCGTGGGCGGATTAACCGGTTTGTGGATTATCCGGGGTCTGCCATTGTTTTACAAATATCCAATTTTTGTTCCAATCAGATTCATATGTTTAAATTTCCAAACGGTTAAATACATATAAGGCCTAATAGAAGTTAAGATGAAGGGAATAGATATGTAAATATGTACGTACTAATTTTTACATTGAAAGGGAAGCATCCCGATGCGGGCCAGTGAAAAAAAAGGGGTGAGCAGACTATTGTATATAAGAGACAATGACAAAATCCTTGGATGCCCGATAACCTAATGTGTATCATAAGATTGTAAACAAATGTCAGCTAATCTCGGCTATAAATAGTCTAGGACGTGACATATACATTATCCATGTCTGTCATATACATTATCGATCTTTATGGCTTTGTGACACACGTGACACAAGTAGACACTGTGCTACAAAATGGTTCTCAAGAAACTTAGATCGCACATTAAAGCTAAATCAATGCTCACAAAAAAACAGATGAAAGTGACAGATTTGTTTGTTAAAAAGTGAAAGTATTATGTGTAAAGGAAATTACATATGTACATACATTCTTACTTTTGACATATTCTTATGTACGTATTGTAAATAGTTAGACATATAAATGTGCATGTTATAATAAATCGACATTTTAAATTATTTTCTGTATTTATTTTGTCCTCTGAAGATTATTTGTGAATTGCATTAATCGGGGTCATTATTTGTGTAACTTATGGTATAATAATCAATTATCGATCGTTTTGTGTATTTTTTGTTCATAGCAGATTATCCGGGGAATTCGTTATCCGGCGTTGCCGGGCCAACCTATTCCACGGATAATCGGGAGCTTACTGTATTAAAATTAACGACTACCGCTCTGATCAGCAAAATTTTTAATCCCTGGTCAATTTGACCATGCTGAACACGAATCTGAAGTTATTTTTTATGGCAAACAAATTAACATAAAATAAACTAACTTAACCTGACCTGACCTAGGTGCTCACTAACGCACTGATCTGCCAAAATTTTTTATTCTCGTCAAAAAGGCGCAAATCCTAGAGGCAAATCTAGGTCACATGACCCGAATGATGCTTTCGAATTGGCCACCAGATGCCATGTGACTTTTCGACTCAAAAAGGTGCAAAGCTGTGCTATTTTTAGCGGCAAACCAAAATCAACCATTTCGGTTATAGTAATCACAGGACCTGAAAGATACTTTCCGATTTTTCGACAGTTGTCGCTTGACTTTTCAACCGAAAAAGCACATTTAGTATACATGTGTGTACGATGGATTTTGCAACACATTATTTTTCAAAGCTTGTTTGTTCAATGAAAAGCTGGTTATTGAGGCTTTATGTTCACACAACATACTCCCGACAAAGAGGAACTATTTGGAGTGTAGTAACACAGTGAAGATCAAGGACGACTTAAAGTTTAGGTGCGTTTAGTTGTTTCATTGCCAAAGATATGTCAAAAAAAAGTGTGGGTGGAGAGTTTTGGCTAAGGTAGGTTCGTTTTTAGAGCAAACCAAAGTCAACATAAACCAACTGGTACAATATCAACTTTGTACTTACCAAAATACCTCTAAAGTAAGCACCTAGGTTAGGTCAGGTCATGTTAGGTTAGGTTAGTTTATTTTATGTTTGCCATAAAAAATAACTTTTCATGTTCAGCATGGTCAAATTAACCAAGAACTAAAAAATTTCGTTGATCAGAGCGGTAGTCGCTGATCTTAATAATTACCAAAATTTACCTAAACAAACTTTATAAGTATTTGTTGAAACTACAAACATTTATTAAAAGGATAATTTCTAAAAGTTTTAAATCTAACATATTTAAGTTAACCTCTTTCTATAGTAAATTTCTTGTATTCATTTTTTCTGTTGTCTTGATCTGATTTGTCTTAAAGAAACTGATTTAATGAGCTTAAAAAACGTCAAGATAATGATAAGAATGTGTTTATTTTAGTGGCCTGTATTAAAAAATAGCTTTTTGAACCTCTTAACCTAATATGGAAACCAATAATGATAGAATTTGTTCAGCAAAGAATACTCTCTTTCAAGAGTGAAGTTTTTAAAACAAACAAAAATAAAAATCAAGTATTTATAGAAATATGATATAAGTTTAAGAAAGTGGAGCACAAAACTTCAATATGTATCTTTTAAAGTTAAACTTTATTTAACTGAAAATTTATTAACACAATAAAGTCAAAACACATCAAATAACTTGGGTAACTCAATCCCCAACAAAATTTTAAGTACTAATTATGCTTAACACACGAATAAATTTGAGTATTTATAAATATCTAAAAAGTGGTATACACTATTTTTTGCTCTTGTTTACAAATAACCTTAGAGTATCTGATGGCCTTGAATGAAACAGCTGACAATTTAATTCTCAAGACCTTTAAAATTGCGTTGATCCAGCTTAAAACTTTTATTTCCCAGATTATTGTTATGAAAATTTAAAAAAACATGTTTTAAATTGAATCAATTATAATTTTTGTTATATATCCTAACTATTTGCATATTCGAGTTTTTTGGAAAAAAATAGACTAATGTTTTAAATATATATTACTGTTCAAGAAATGATTCAGATAAATATTATTGTCTTGTACTAGACTCATAAATAATTTATATTTCATTCCATCGCCAACTTGAGGTGCTAGTTTACATTTAAACACTGGGATATGTGAATATGTAACACTTGCCTTTATTAGCACTTATTCCCTTTGTATAATTGTATATAAGGCATATTAATACAATCAATAATACTTTGTTTGGCAATATGGAGGTCCGTTTGGCAATATATATTGTCAGTTACGGTCTGGAATTTTACATTTCTCAAACCGACAGTCCTCATTAAGAGAAGAAAATAAGTGCACCTACAGACAAGTGTAAAATACATGACAGTGTAAAGTCATGGCCGACTCAGAGTCGGCCGTGATAAAGTTCAATTTAAACTTTAATATATTATTGGTGATAAGTATATATTACAAAAATATCATCTAAAATATGTACGTAGTATTCTTTTAATTTTACATATGTTTTACTGTGTAATTACAAGACATTCTGGTTGGTTTTTTGTAATTAAAAATTAAGAGAATTAGTTTATTTTAGAGGTAACTTTACTGTTACTACAACCGTACTGAATATTATGTCATTCAGTCCTCACGCATGTACATATGTCATTACATTTTATAGTCAGCTATAATTAATCTTCACATAATAAAGCTTTTGTATCATATTTATTTGTACGTAATATGCACCTTTTAGCTAGCAAATAGTGTCATCTTGTAGCCGTTTAAAGAACTATTTCAAAGCTTTGAAAATAATATGTTTATAGAGTAACGATGTAACGATTATGACTAGCGTTGTGTATATAAATAAAAGAATAAATATGCTACGACACACAATTATTAAAACTTTGTGTACCATACGCGTTTCAATTACAATATGTCATCATCTTCAGTGATGCTACACAATTCAAACCTAATTGAAAAAACTAAACATAACCAATATAAATAGGTTATAACCATACATAAATAGGTTATGTTTAGTTTTTTAAATTAAGTTTAAATTGTGTGGCATCACTAAATATAATAACATATTGTCATTGAAACGCGTATCATAATAAAGTGTTTATAATTGTGAGTCCTAGCATATTTATTTTTTTGTTTATAACTTTCACTTATAAGCCAGCTCGAATATTGTTATATGTTTACCTTTAATGTTTTGGCATTGTAAATTATTGATTGAATTGAGGTTAAGTTTATGATTGATTGATTTTAAATTAGGTTTTTGTGAATGTATTATTTTGGAGTAAATTCCTGCTTTAGGTTAGCTAGATTGTTGTAAAAACGTATTTACATTGTGACTTAAAACCTAATATGCTGTTTTTAGGTTATGTTTTAGGGTTAGGGTAACCCTATTTTTAGGTTTATAAGTAATAAAATATACAAGATATATTTAGAAATAGTCAACAAATAAACAACTGGGTTAATTTAAAAATGAGGGCATTTATTTCCCGTACCCATGTAATCGATAAAAAAAAAAAAAAAATTATATATTTATATATATATATATATATATATATGCCGGACGATGCAGAAAGTCATAAGGAATATGAAAAGAATATAAAAACTATTGCTTACACGCCAAAAATTAAAATTTTGGAAAACAGTGATTCGTCCCCCCTTCATGGCACACCTAAAACATTACTAAAATTTTTAAAAAAGTCAACGTTAACAAAGAGCTATTTCTGCCGGGGCAAAAGCACCACGTTTAACCCGGGACACAAACTTTATAGAATTATAAAACTCTCATACAAGTCTAATTTTTTTTGCGATTGTAAGTTGCAAAATTACTCAAAAGCAAGAAACAAACACTTATAGACACTATTCCACACAAAATATTGCTGCTGACAATACTATTCCACACCTTTTATTTCTAACTTTGGCCTAAAAACGATAGAACGTACCGTACAAATCAGTAGAAATTGTAGGGTTAAAGTTGTTTTCTTCTCAAAATTTTAGTTTATAGGAGTCAATATCATATTTAATTACATTTCAAGGGCATTTTGCAAAATACTTTGTAAAGAAATAGAGCCAAAACGTTGAATTAGTAATGGTTTATGTGTGCCATGGAGAGGGGAATTGTTATTTTCCAAACTTTTTAATTTCGGGCATGAACGACAGTTTTCTTTTTTTTCGTATTCCTAATGACTTTCTGCATCGCAAGGTATATTTTGTGTGTGCTAAAATCAGTTAAATCATTAACAAAATTAATGGATAATAGTGGAAAATTGATATTTTTTTGAATTGTTCCATGATGGAACACTTATAAGATTATAATGATTATAACTTTCCTCGTGATGGTAAGTTTTGATTGCTTACCTTTTTATAACAGGCATTTTTCATTCCAGTTTAATCAAGTAGTTTACTTGTAATGTTATTTCTATCACTATAATTAGTAAACAGTATTTGTAGTTTTATTTTCAGTTTCCCCTCAACAAATCCTTCCAATCCTTTAGGTCATGATGCTAGGTATAACACAACTCTACTCAGCACTTTTCAATTTTTATTTTTTATAACCGAGTCAAGCTACGATGATAAGGAAATTGAATCAGTGCCTAAAGAAGGCGTAGCTGAAGTTCTAATGGTACCTTAAGTATCAGAAGATTTACCAGTTACTTAAAATAGTCCTCCTGTAGTAGAAAAAATACTTAGTCCTAGGCAAGATTTAGAAAAATCATATAGGGCAGAAAATAAACTTACTCAGGAATAAATATGTGTAGGTCTACTCTAAACTAAAAGCTAATATGTTTTCAGATAACATGACTCTTAACAGGTACTTAACATTATTCCAAAAACCTGCATATAGTAAATAATTTCAGAAGATACATTTGTATCTTTTTATATTTATAAATTATAGATTTGGAAAATTCGCTTATTCTTTGACAATTTAAAATCATTCTCTAAATTAGAGTTAGAAACTATTTTATGTATTGATGAGCACTTGATCTCATTTAGAGGAGAATGC
Source organism: Prosapia bicincta (assembly GCA_036971475.1). Lineage (NCBI taxonomy): Eukaryota > Metazoa > Arthropoda > Insecta > Hemiptera > Cercopidae > Prosapia > Prosapia bicincta. Next base: position 44,006,542 of record JBAIZL010000005.1, on the reverse strand, counting down.
GGTTTTGGAAAACATGTAAAAAGTAAATCATATAGATATGGCATACAAATTTTTATTTTTGTTCAAGCTGTGGTCAGTACTATGACCTCTTGTATCTAGGAGTTATTACTACTATTAATGCTGCCTTTTCCTAGTTGGCAAATTAATGCAGCTGTTTGAAAGAATAACTAGACCAATCTTTTCGCTACATTTTATAATTGCTTTATTCTCTTATATTTTTTAGGTTGATTAAAAAACTGTTTTGCGGCTGGTACGATCCATATCAACAGATTTTCTCATCCTCTACTTCTTTCAGAAAAGGAAAAAAATAACGAATAAGATTTCAAGAGAAATTGTGAATAATGATGACCAGGCGTTTGTTTCAAAATGCTTTGATAATAAATTATCATGGTATCAAATTTTGTTAGAATAAGGAAGGCTGATAATTGTCAACATTGGGACAAAACAAATAAAATATATACTGTATAAGCAAATGGCCAAGTGGTACAATTATATAATAAAGATATGGGGGTATGGATATGTTGAATTATCTCATTAGTTTTTACCAAATACATACAAAATAAAAAAAAGTGGATTTTGGGAATGATTGCTTATGCTTCTGATTAGGCCTTGGCAAATTCATCACTAAAATACACAAGGTTCATGCTTAGAGAAAATACTCTGTATTACCAGGGAAAAAAATATGAACTTATTGTTGTTTAGAAAAGACGTTGCACAAGGTCTTCTATTGAGCTAGAAAGGTACTCATGTAAAATGTGAGACAGGCCATCAAATGAAGTTGGACTATAAACAAATAATCCTATACTGAGATGTCCAATATGATCAGGTGAACAACTTCCCAAATGTTCATAGTTATAAGGAAGGGAAACTTCATGCTTACACTTAGACTTCACACTTAAAAACTTTGTACTAAGTGGGTACTATATTCTCTTTGGGTAATGAAAAACCTTTTTTAAAATTTCATCGAGAATTTAACATTTTATGTTTTATATCATACTTTGTATAATTTTTGCTTGTTATATATTTTTTCTGGTTTCTATCAGATTGGTTAATGAAAATATTGCAATAATTTAAAAGATCATTCTACTTACACTTTTTTAAAAAATGTTTTAACTTGCCTATGGTAGCACTTACTTTTCTTGTTGAGGACGGCCGTTTCGGGAGATGTGTCCCTTTGTCAACTCAGACCGTAACTGATCTCAAGGTTTACGTAGGTTAGGGTGGAGGTGGGATATTTTGGTGGTGTGGGTGTATTTTGTGTGTATTAGGAGTTATGATGTCAAAAAGTGCGTGTGAGTTGTAATGTAATTGTGTATTGAGTATGTTTGTAGGGTATAGTTTGAAGTGCCTATATATTTCGTATTGTTCGGTTGTGTAGCATTGGTTATTTCTGTGTTGTTTATGAAGAATTTGTAGGTTAGATGTTATGTCTGTCTAGTCGTGTTTTGTGGAGTTGAGATGATCGGCGAAGTTTGATTGGTAGTTACTGTTTTTTAGTGCTTTTATATGTTCTTGGTAACGTGTGTAAAATGACCTCCCTGTCTGGCCTATGTAGAAACTGGGGCATGAACTGCAAGTTAGTTTGTAAACTCCAGTGGTGTTGTAAATGTCGTTGATTTTGCTGTTGGGTTTAAATTGTTTGTTAAGAGTGTTGTGTGTGGAGTAAGCTATTTTGTAGTTGTATTTTCGTAATGTGTTGGTTAGATTGTGGGTTTTGGATGATCTGTTAGGTATTGATAAGTATTTTATGGGATTGTCATCTTGTGTGTTTGTATTTGGGTTATTATGTTTATTTTTTAGGCGGTTGTATAATTTGTCTATCATTGTTGGGTTGTATCCGTTTGTTTGTGCTATATATTTTATGGTGTTTAACTCCTGGTAGTGTTCTTCTTTTTAAAAAAGTGTAAGTGATTACTAGTAGCTCACGCGTAGATGGAATCAACAAATGTGGAGATCATTCTACATGTAAAAATAAAGAAAAAAGTTCACATAATCATAGGTTTGGAAAAGCTTTGTTAGTCAGTTACGACTAGCTTTAGCATGATTTTACTAAGACCGGCTCATCAAGTGAAATAAAATCTTAATGAATATCTTAGTACATTATTTAAGAGTAAAAAATGTTACTCTCATATATTTTCACCATAATAAGTGAATAAAGATGTCGCAGAACCATATCTTGAGTAGGTTTTGAGAAATTGGTGGTAAACAAATTATAAGGGTAAAACAAACAGTTTTTTTAAAACCTTTGTTGTATAATAACTTCATTAAGTGTGTAATAAACTCAGTGAATTTACATAAAATTTATAGACAAATTAATTCTAAGTAAAATGGTATAAATAAAGTACAAAGTGAATAAATGGCAAATTAAATAAACTTTTAATTAAATCAGAGGAAAGATAAAACAGGTGGTTTAGCCCTAATAATTTCAATTTTACTACCGATTTCGCAAAACCTATTCAAGTTATGGTTCTGGGTCTCACTCTATTTGTTTTATCAGGTGAAAAATCATAAGAAGCCATAATTTTGCTCTCTTGTTAACAACCTAAAATATTTGTTAAGCTTCTTTTTCATGGGATGAGCAGAAATCTTTAGCTAGCTATACATTTTATAGTAAGGGCCTAATAGCACAAATTTACAAATTTTTGTCTTGAAAATATTAAAAAATATATATTTTAATGAATTGTATTGGAAATTTATAATCTTAAGTTAAAAAGTTAAGACGTAACAAAGTCATAACTAAACAAGTTGATATAACTTAAAACTATGCATAGATTATGTAGATTTTTTTTGTTGGAGCATCTGTGAATTTAAAGATAGAAAGTATAATATAATGTTTCAACTTTAACAGTTTATAAGTTGTATGTTTTTAGTAAAGATGTTGCTGCAACCCTAAAGTAAATTTTTATTTTGTAAAGAAATTCATTAAAAATTTTTCAGTTGCTTAATGACTGTGAAATATTTATTGTGAATAATATTGTCAAAGAATAAAGCTTGACATAGTTAAAAAAAATAATTAATTCTATAATATACTATATAATTATATATTATAATTATAATATTATCTATACATTATATCTAATATTCATAATTAACAAATAACCAATCTTATACTAATTTGAATAATATTTGACTGCTTTCTGTAATTAAGTACTCAAGTAAGTCAACAAGAACATACTGAGAATTATTTAAATTGTATTTACTCTTTGTATATAAAATTCAATGTTTACTTCATGCAAATGGTTAAATTTAAGTGCAATATATACTTGTAAATACATTTTCTGTGGCTATGGGCAATTGATTAAGTTCTTGCTGACCCTAGAGACTGAAAAAGTAAAGATTAAAAACAATAACAATTTTTTTGTCTTGGCAATTTTTATGAATTTAAATCATAACTTCAGCAAGTTGTTAATTACTTTGATAATAAAAAGAAATATAATCATAGGTGTTCATACTTAACAAAAATTGCATTAAAATAAATCTTTTGTTTCTTTGCTGCTTAAAACACTTTCTAAAAATAGAATATAAAGTGTGCTTTTTAACTTTTTTTTAAAAAATAATTTTAAATGCTGAAAATCATAAATAGTGTTTGAAATTTACATTTATTTTTACATTCAAAAATAATGTTACTGTTATAACATAATTGGCACTAATATATAATTATAAACAGTATAAACAACAAAAAAAATTTGGAAAGCATATCAGAACATGTAAATATACATACCTCTATTTACATGTTAATGGTAAATAATTAATTAAAATAGTAACTTACCATATTCATTTTAATTTAACAGAGTAAGATGAAGATAATAGGGAAATATATCGAAAGAGATTAATATCAATTAGTATGATATATATATATATATATATATATATTTTGATGTGACATCTGCTGACGAAGTTGATGGTTGTGGCTCAGAAATTGAAAGCTCAGCTGGTGTTGGTGACTGAAGATCATAAAAAGAAAGTTCAACTGATGTTGGCAGTTGAATTTCAGAAAAAGAAAGATCAGCAGATGTTGATGGTTGAGGTTCGGGTTAGAAAGTTTAGCTGATGTTGATGGTTGAGGCTCTGGCTCTAAAAGCCCTAGGCATTCCATATTGAAATTATTCTTTTCTTGAAGATCACACCACTTTTTGTATTTTTGAGGTTTAAAACGTTCCTTCGGAACAACTGAATCACAGAATGGAAAAATTCCTGCCTTTTTAAAACCATTTTTAATAATTTGTGCATCTAGTTTCAAAAATATTTTTGATATTAAAGCACAAAATGTCGACTTTGGTAATTTAGATCCATAATTCTTTCTTTGCCATTTGACAATCTCTTCATCCCACATTGATTTCATTGGTTTAAATACACTGATATCCATTGGTTGAAGGATATGACTAGTATGAGGAGGTAGTTTTAATATAGTGACGCCGGCTTAAACAGCTCTACAAGGGAAACACTAATATGAGAACTATGACCACCATAGATTAGGACCACAGATCTTTCAGGAGTTATATTGTTTAAAACATTATTAACAAAATAATTGATAAATATTTCTTTTTCCATCCATCCATTTTTTGTAGCAGCATATGACATCCCAGGGTATTCTTTTTTTTGTGGTATCCAAGAATCCGAAACATTTTTACATTTAAAAATAACAAAAGGAGGCAATTTTTCACCTGCTGCGTTAGCTCCTATTAGTACAGTGATATTTTCTTTACCGGGGCCACTGGTGACTCTATGAGCAGCTGTTCCTTTCTCTCCAACGACCTTTGTTTTGCTGGGATCCAAGCAAAAGCTAGTTTCATCTATATTGTAGATTTGTGAAGGTGAAATGTTATTAGTAATTTCTTTCAAAAGAGAAAAATATTTAGAAATTATAAAAGGATCAACACGTTTTGTACGAGCTACCTCAACACTTTGTCGTTTTTTGGCTCAAATTGAATGTTTTTTTAAATCTAGCAAAATAATCATCACCGGGCATATCATTCTTAAAAGGAGTTGACATTTTGTTTTCTTTTACGTAACGCCCTATAGTATGCAAAACCTCTTTTTTTGTTAGGCCGAAGCCCCATTTTTCCATTATTTTTATGCCCTTAGCTATTTTCTTCTCTTCTTCATATGGAATTGCAGTTGACCTACCAAAAGTTGCTTTTAACACCCCTTTGCCCCTTTACGTGTTTAAATAGAGTTGCCTTGGGAATATTAAAAGTCTTTGCAGCTCTGTATAAAGTTAAATGTGCATTCCTTACCGATTTTACAGCATTCTCTAGGTCTTCCTTTGAATATGATGGAGGTTGTGTTTTACGCACATATATACGAACCATATCTGTAACAACCGAAGAAAATTTTTAGAAACTGTTTCTACACTTAAGACATTAGACAAAATTAATTGAATGTTCAACAAATTTTCAAAACAAGTCAAATTAGAAAGAAAAAACCTGTAGCATCACTTATTGTAAAAACAGAAAGCAAAAATCAAGTAATGGGGCAAGTGGAACCTAGTAGGATCCACTTACCCCTATGTCGAAATTTACCAGGGCATGTGGAACCCAACATGTTTAAAATTGACTACATAAAAATAACTCAAAATAACTATTATTACATTAAAAACAATAAATATAGTTATACTTACTTGAGAAAATTTGATGAATTCTTAATAAATGAAGTTGTAGTAAATATATTAGCTCCAGAAGAACAAGGTCGTTTGCAAGTAAACTAAACACTGTTATCAATGATGACTGACAAACTTGTGCTGTGCTGTTACAAAGAGCTTCCCTCCAAAGCATTCAGTGGAGGGAAGTATTCTGCATGTTTCTCAACAGATAGCAGCACCCTACAAGGCTATTTAATTTTCCATTGCACTGACTTTATGAAGTTATTATTATTACAGTAGAACCTACAGACAACATATACAGACAACGTATTATTCTAAAACATTATACACACGTCACAAGACGAAATATGTATGACGTCAACAAATACCAACATCACAGACCAAACATCCGCACCAGAAAAATAGAGACAAATTAATCAGTGATTCGAAAATGGTCAAGTGACCGAAAGGTGCCTCATCACATAAGGTAAAAAAAATTGCACTTAGTGGTGGAAAAAATTATTTTCAAAATAATCGTAACTTCATATATATATATATATATATATATATATATATATATATATATATATATATATATATATATATATAACTTTGCAACACTTCACTAATCACTTTCATTATATGTACTTAAACAAGAATCTTACTTTGTATTTATGCAAGCTAACTTTCAAAGATTGATAGTTAGTATCTTCATTGTTGATGCTTGATAATAAAGATACTATTGATATTTGAAAGTTAACTGGCATAAATAATATCAAGTAAGATTCTTGTTTAAGTACATAGAGGGATATATATATATATATATATATATATATATATATATATATATATATATATATATATATATATATATATATATATATATGAACAATTCTTTAATAATACAAGATTTTTTTATGTGTGTATTTGTATCATAAGATCTTTCTTTCTGCTAAGGTTTTGGATCCATTTCAATATATGATTACTTTTGCTGTTGTGACTTTACTAATTGTGCACCTTAAAAAGAGACTTTATAAGCCTCTGTAATAGCTAAGCTATGTGACAATTAATAGTGTTCATTAATTCAATATAACATAGGAAATTTAATCCATTTAATAAATCAAGTTTGATAATTATAGAAACTGCTAACTGTCATTAATTTAGTAAAGAAATTAATACTAATAAAATCTGCTAAAATCAACAATAGCAATGTAACCAAAATCTGGTAACAGTTAATAATAACATTAATCTAATTTAGTTTAAATAAAATAAATAAACCAATAAAATAAGCACCCAATAAGTTGAAATCAATTAATGATAAATAATTTTAGAAACATCATGTTGTGTTTTGTGTATGAATACTAATCATAGGTCTTAATGTTTATGTACTACATTTAATAGACAAGAGTATAACCGCTATACATATCTGCCATTTTTAGGCTCTATAAATTTAGTTATCACCTTTGTCTTTTGCTTTTCAACCTAAATCAGGTTTCTTTATATTTCATTACTTTTAAGTTATTATTTTTAAAACATAAAATGATTGGACACATTTGTTCTAAATAGTACTGTGGGAAATAATAGAAATTATAATAGTAAATATTTCATAGAGGTCAGTAAATAAAAATCAGATATGACTTATTGGGTGGAAGATAGATAAGTTGCCCAAAACTTTCACTCCTAACACAAAGTGGACCAGGATTTTAAGATCTTTGTTGATATGATTTGCTTTATCACATATTTATGTTCAACAACATAGATATTGTAGGCCTTCACAAATGCAGAATTGGAGAAACAGGTGATGCAGTGGTGCTAGTGAAGTTCATCCAAACCAAAAAAGTTTAAAGAACCTCCGTACTTAGATCGACAAACAATATCTACTGTCTTTTGGTATAAAAAGGGATAACTTTTGTTGATTTTATGGAACGTGGACTAACAATTCCGGCTGACGTACTGTGTAATGCTTAGTAACTGCAACTCATGATCCAAAATTGAAATCATTCAAAAAGGTTTTTGGGCAAAATCCTTGAAAATACAAGTCTTCATACTGTTTCCAATACCAAGTTTATAATTTTTTTTGGAAACAATACAAATTTCTCTTTAACTTACTTCTAGAGACTACCTTCTTTTCATTCAATACATAGGCTCATATTTCATAAAGCTCTATCAGGAAGTAGATGAAATGTTACAATAATGCTAAATAAAGAAGCTGTTAAAAGGGTATAATAAGGCTATATAAAGAATGATTGAAATGCTATACTAAGTAGTAGATAAAACTTTACAATGATGCTATGTATAGAAGACAATCACAGTTACTATTTTAGTAGTCTACTTACCAAAGTGAATTAGAAATACATAAAGGAGCTAATATTCATATACATCCAATGTGGATGTGCGTATTTATTGTTTAATTTAATAATTTGGTTTCAAATAAAACTAAGTACAGTTCCTTTGTAAATGCAAATGAAGCTGGTAAAAAAATGGCAGTTAAATAAGAAGTTTAGATACAGTTTGACCTTTAAATTTTCTTTTTGGGGCCTCTAAAAATAGGTTTTAGTCTTACAAAATATTCAAGCCGCATACAAATAAGTATAATAAAGAAAGGCAAATTTAATTTTCATTCCTTTTTCAAAGTACTCCAGACTTTTGTACAATTCATGCTATGTTACAGTAAAAATAAACTTAGCATAGGAAACATTAAAATAGGGAATAGACAAAATATTTTAAATTAAGTTTCCAAAGCTGAGATATGTCAAACTAAACATAGACATTTATCAAGCGCAGAAGAGTACACTTTTAACGTGATAATGGTTCTTTTGTTGCTACATATGTAGGTCAAACCATTTGCTGACATACAAGTAACATTTTACATCTACGTGTCGTTTAGCAACAAGAACTGTAACTTCTATGATGGCCGGATAACCATTTATAATTTTTTAAACTTATCTTTTCTGGGTGAGCTTTTCAGTGTTTTCAACATCTGCCTTTATATAATGAAGAATGTTATTAGGGTTTTTCAACAGGTTAACTATCTTTACATTATTATGAACTAACGGTTTATTATGAGTTTCAAGCCTGCATCATCCTGCTTTATATTTCTAAGTACAGTCATCAGAATTTTGGTTCTTAGATAACTTTATGTCCATCTTGTTAAAATTAATCTCTTTTTACTGCAATGCAAGATGTAAAACATAAAAAGAAATGATATCTACCGGTTAAGGAAGAAAGAATTGCGCATCTGTTGATATTTTCACCTGCTGAAAAAAAAATATGAGGAAACTACTCTCAAACTTCTATAAACATTATTAGTAACAAAATTTTTGTTTTGCATAGTAAATATTAGATTTTTCATTTTTGTAAATTTTCGTTTGTATCCCTAGATTCAAACCACCAGCCCCATTATAGCCACTGACCTCTGTAGTGGAATGAATTTAATTGTGATACTTAGGCTATAATATTTCATTAGTTAAGGTAGAAATGCCATCAAGCATTGTTTTATGAACATGGAAAAATCATTAAAAACTATTACTCAAGTATTCCTAATTAAACAAAATTTAAATTAGTTTTCCTGTAATTTTTGTCCTTCATAATTTTTTTCATGTTGAAAGATATTTGTTCGATGCAAAACAATCTTCACGGCCAATACATAAAATAGTTATCTTAAAAAATAGCGGTTTAAGATTCAAGGAAATATAGTTGATAACTCAATTTTTTAAAGACTGACATTCTGGAAGACTTTTGGTATTTTGCCAATGGTAGGGCAGTGTTTAGCCAGCAATCGTCCCACTGCTAAAAGATTTGGCAAAATTTTACAGCTTTATTTAGTTATTTAAAATGGCCATTCAAGTTTAAAATTATTTAAAACAAAATAGGCGATGTTAACTCCAAATATAACGTGAAATAGTTTTTTTAAAATTCATACAAACTCAATTTTGTGTGTGTGTGTGTGCGTGCTCACGTGTGCGTGCGTGCGCCTGCGCGTGGGTGCGTATGCATGAGCTTGTGTGTGTGTGTGTGTGTGTGTGTGTGTGCTAGTGTGTTTGTGCGCGTGTGTTTGTCTTTACAACTGTTTTATGTGTAGACCCTATTTTTGTATGTGTGAGTTTTTGTGTACAATTTATTTAACATCCCTATCAGTCAATTTTAGAAATTGTGGAATAAGTTTCAGATTTCGTACATGGAAGTCGAGTGCAAACCTACCTGTTGAAGGCATGTAAAAAAAGATACATTTTGAAGGAAATATAACACAAATAATAATACTATATGAGTTTCTTGGTATAATCATCTTGAATTCACTGATTAAACTAATTTTAAACTACTTAACTAAGTGAATACGTAATTGCTTACTTGATTTTAAAAGGAACGATCGTTTTGAAACGCGTCAGCAAGTAAGCAATTACATATTCACTTAGTTAAGTAGTTTAAAATTAGTTTAATTATATGAGTGTTATGTTTGTAATATTTCCTAAGTATTTTACAAGTACACTTATATCTCTAAATTTCCTAAAATGTGCAAAAATTTGCTTGTCCATTAGTATGTAATGAAGTGTATATAATAAACAATTAATAATCATTTTAATACTAAAATTTCTGTTAGGCCTTTAAAAATTATACAATAACTAATTATGGTTAAAAATTGTCAACTTCGTATTTTTCCATTAAAACTGGATTTAAAGTAACAAACTATTATTTACAACGTTATAATGAATAAATTCCAATTTTAACAAATTTGACATTATAAATTTGTTTAATAAAAACAGCTGTTTTATGAAGTAATATGTTATCACTTATATAGAGCGTGACAGATATACCGTGACGCTAAATCAAAGATTTTCTCAGTACAATATTTTTGTTCAGGCGTCCGACGAGAAGTATTCAGTTTAATAGCAAGAATGTAAGGAAGGCCAATATCAAGAGTACGAAAGTTGCCTATCTAAACAGGGACAGTGAAATCTCATTTTGAATAGGTGTTCGACATTATAAATAGTTGTTTTAATAGTATTTAATAATTTAGGAACATTTTAGATCAATTCAAAATAATTAATTATAAAAAGGGATTCATAAAAAAGAAAATATAGAAAAATAAAAATTATATAAAGGACCATAGAGAATTTTGTACAATTAAAGGGAATGAAGATTCAATGGAGGTAATTAAAAGATAAAGTTATTGGTATAAATTAGGAAAGGTAAATGGGTAAATAGAAATTAAACATCAAAGGTGGAGGTAATTAGACGGAATTAAAAGCAATTAATAAATACAAAGTGTAAAATTAAAATAACTTGAAATGCAAAGCTCAACCAAATTGAATTGTTTCGCAGTGGAAATAATTGTTCAAAACGCCAGAGCTGTTAAATAGCCAGGTGCCGTGAAACAAGAGGAATTAGGCCTTTAATGTTGGCGACAGACGGTAACAGAGTATCGAGAACAGAAGACTTCGAGGAAGTGTAATTGAATGTGTCAGGGTTGATGTAGTGACCTAATTAATAGATTGTTCGACTAACAACAGCGTATGTTAATTAAGGCTCTAGCAACAAGACTAAATCTCCACCGAAGATTCTATGCACTATATGCAGAATTCCAGACCACCTTCCTGAATTAGACATCTGGGGGGAAACCATCACGATTCTCAAAGGTAAGCATAAAGCACACATGTTGAGAAACTACTTTATTTGGGCCGCCAGGGAATTGCCAACTTTGAAAACTAAATCAGTTTGATTTTTCTAAGAAGTAAATAGCGAGTATAAAAGGAAACACCTTAACCTTCTTTAGGCTCAGGGGTTGTTGCAAATTAAGCTATGGAAACATTCCTGGCTCACGAGGATACATCAACTGTTGACGATTGATCACGCTGCGTATAAGACACGCCTAGTCACTCATATTTGCAATAAATCATATTGCAGGAGGGCTGTAAAGAGATGAAAGACATCACCGGCATTCCAGAAATTCTGAAACTGGGCCCGTTAGCTTCACTGGACGAGAAATTCGACAAGTTTAAACAATATGTTGAGTTTATTAAATATTTGGAAATAAAAAATTGTCACAAGTTTAACATAAAATTGTCATATAAACTAAAAAATCACTATATCAATATAATTATTTTCGTTTATTTGTTTATTTATAAACAAACTACAACAATTTTTTGGACAAAAGTGCAACGGAGCTTACAAATTTAATTGGATTTTAGTATCTTGTTAAAAATATTTAAACGTAGAGTAATTAAAAAAGGGCAAAATATATAGTGTAATTTATATATATAGTGGTAAATTAATTAATTAATGGTAATAATTAAAGTAATAGTGAGTTTTCTATTACAATTAAAAATACTTTAAAATCGTCTAGGTCTCGTCTTTTACTCCGTAAAACAACTTCATTTTACGACGTTTTTATTAGTTCGGTTTCCGTTTTATCTGTCTGTCTGTCTATCGGGGTGGAATTTTGCAATCGAGTTTAAACTAACTTTCCGATTACCTAGAGACTTGAAATTTTAAACATAGATCAGAACTGGATGTTAATGCAATATTCACTTGGGTTTTTGTCTGTACCTTTATTTGAACAAAAGTTGTTTAAACAAATCAAAATTGCTAATGAGATAGGAACTTGAAATTTTAAACATGGGTTGGGGATAGATAACAATGCAATATTCCCTCGGAATAACAATGCAATCCTGGACGGTAGTCACGAATTTGAGGTTGGATTCGTGGGGATAAAGGTTTCATTAAATGGACTGTAGACTCCCAAACGTTTTGGCTAAGACTGTGTTCTTTGGCAAAGGAGGTAAGAGCCGAGAGGCTAGGTGCTCATTTGCTACACTCTTCTTTTTCAACATCTTTAATTTCTTTCACTTTTCATAAAGCACGACCACACTGCTTGACATCTTAAGCTCTCAAGGTCTCACGAGAGAGGTTTATGCCTGTCAAGGACTAAGTCCCTTGTCTGAGGGTTCGGCCCTTGAGTAAGTTAGACTGAGAGAATACAAAGGTCCGATTACACTATCTAGGGCAATCAGATTAGATATTAAAGGTAAGGAACCTGGCCGTTCAGAAGGTTGAACTGGGCTAGCATAGTTCTGAAAAAGTGAGCGAAATCGTAGTGTTGGAATATCGTCTTCTCCCAGTGGTGGACCATTCCATCACTTACCAGTTCAGGTCTTATAGTAAGGGCTTTGAGCTCTTTACAGACCGGTATGGATTGAGGCACTAAGCCTCTTGCGGACATGACGCTAGTCACCCAGGCGGGTGTCAAGAATTTGAGGTTGGACATGCAGGATTAGATTCTCCTCAACATTAGCGTCTATCTTTGAGTTACCTAGACAAAGGGATTTAAATGCATTAACCTTCGCGCATGCTCATTTTTATTCTTTATCTCATTCATCCTTCGTCCTCATTTTTAATTTTCTCCATTTTTATTTTCACACACAGTGGGAAACAGTCTGTTGTCTTGAACTTGTCTCTATGAGGCCGTAGATTGAAGAGATGCGAAATCGCATCAGCAAACATCACCCGTACGTCGCATTAATAAGAGGGGAGCTGAAGTGCGTAAATGTTGTGATACATGATAACGCCAGGTCACAAAGTGCTTGTTTAACCCAACAGCTTCTTGAGAAATCTAGATTCCTCGACACACAGTACTGCTTAACGCCGGCCTACTTATATAATTTGCCTGAAGGGCTTCCAAACTAAAAGCGAACTTGAACGAAACATCACGACTCGTTTAAATTCATTGTCCGGAACATTTTTTAATGAGAATATTGGAAAGCTGTCTACAAGTACTTCAATTGTCAAGGAGTTTATGCCGAAAAGAACAATAACAATAATTGTACCGGTGGTTTTAGTAATAAATTACTGTATTTACATTAACTTGCTTATTGTTTATGACCTATCAAAGGATAAAGAAAACAACTACAAAAATGTTCCATATTTCCCCCCAAACAGATTTTTATTGTAGTCTTGTTCCAAATCAAAATAATATTATTATTTTCCCGTAAAACGATTGCAGTCCATCGTTGGAAATACGAATAGACCTACACGAATACGTTATTGCAAGGGATTTTTTATAGTTACCGTTACAAATAGGTTCCTTACAGATTTGGCACAGAGAACATACATAAGCAAACGTTATTTACTGGTCTTGGTAGAATCATTTTTTCCAAAGTGGTAGAGGGGTCCTACTTTATTGGGCGGCACGATAAGATTTGGCTGTTTCACTAAGCTTTACCACCCCAAGGTTCACAACAAAATGGTATAAAAAAATGATTTTAAATTGTTTTTCGTATGTCCAATAACTCTTAAAGCTTCACGTCAAGGCAATTAGGATCTTGATGTGATTGCTACGCAAGTGAATAAAGTTGATATAACACGGGAGTAGCAATTTTTACATTAGACAATATTCTAAATGAGACTTGAAGTAACAACACCAGGATTTTTAAGGTAAAAAAAATTATGAAGCCATACTTGCAGAGAGCGTGACAGATTTGCTATAGTTTATTATTTATAGTTTTCTTAACGTCCCTTATGTTAAAGAGATTATATAGAATAGTCACCTCTCAGCATCAAAAAGAGCAAGCCTGTAAACAGAACTTCCGTCTACCATCATACTCGTGTATATTTCTAAGCATATTCGTGTATCGTATGTTCAGGCTTAACAAGGTGAGTACAGGTGATAGGTACAACGGTAACATATCGAAAAGCTTAGAAGATTGTATAGGTTAGTCACCTCTCAGCCTTAATAAAAGCAAGCCTGTAAACAGAGCTTCCGTCTACCATCATACTCGTGTATATTCCTAAGCATATTCGTGTATCGTATGTTCAGGCTTAACAAGGTGAGTACAGGTGATAGGTACAACGGTAACATATCGAAAAGCTTAGAAGATTGTATAGGTTAGTCACCTCTCAGCCTTAATAAAAGCAAGCCTGTAAACAGAGCTTCCGTCTACCATCATACTCGTGTATATTCCTAGGCATATTCGTGTATCGTATGTTCAGGCTTAACAAGGTGAGTACAGGTGATAGGTACAACGGTAACATATCGAAAAGCTTAGAAGATTGTATAGGTTAGTCACCTCTCAGCCTTAATAAAAGCAAGCCTGTAAACAGAGCTTCCGTCTACCATCATACTCGTGTATATTCCTAAGCATATTCGTGTATCGTATGTTCAGGCTTAACAAGGTGAGTACAGGCGTTATGTACAACGGAAACATATTCAAAAGATTAGAAGATTTAAAAAAGTAAAAAAATCCTGATATATCGGAAAGAACAGTTCAGCATAATTCATTCGAAATGAATTGCTGTAAGGGATAAATAAAGCAGGCTATAGTAAGAGACGTTAGTATTAAAGGTTTGAACTTCTCTATGAGTTAGGTTAGAGTAGAGTATCGTGTACCTAACTCACTGTAAATTAATAATTGATCATTTAGTTAGATAGAGATGGTTGACAATTTTGTTAGCTGTATATATTATCGAAACCGGTCATCTCTTCATGTTCGAACTAGGTATCTCTAGATTAAACCTCAAGTAATTAATTTTGCGGTTATTTCTATATATTATCGATACCAGTCATCTTTGAATCTCTCGCTATCTCTAGATATGATTTCTTTTACTTATCACTTTAGCTGTTTTTTTTACATATTATCAATGCCGCCCATCTCTAGATCGGATTTCTACTAATTGCTCTAGCTGCTATCTTTAAATATTATCGTTACCGGTCATCTATAGATTTCTAGCTATCTCTAGATCTGATCAGTAGTAATTACTTTAGCTGTTTTTTCTACATATTTTTAATGCCGCCCATCTCTAGATCGGATCACTACAAATTACGCTATTTGTTATTTATACATATTATCGATACAAGCCTTCTAAAGATGGTGGATCGATCTAGCTGTTTCTAGATCGAATCTCTACTAATTGCCTTAGCTATTATCTTTACATATTATCGTTCCGGTCATCTTTAGATTTCTAGCTATTCCTAGATCTGATCTGTATAAATTACTTGAGCTGTTATTTTTACATGTTATCGATACAGGTAATCTCTAGAAAATCGATCTAGCTATCTCTTAGATCGGATCTCTACAGATAACGTTACCCATTATCGTTTCATGTTAGTTCTTCATGCTATAACTACGAGTTTCTCATTGTCCTTACTTCTTAACTACTTACAAAATATATTTGCAGGAAAATCTAATCTAGTTTGTGACATGGAGCTTGACTACTGTACACATTAAGAAGTGCGTAGGGACATGACCCCTCCCCCGGGTTTGCTGTAAGTTTGTACGAGTTACTTTGTCACAAGTTTTACTTGTTCTTACTGTCGGAAGATAATTTCAGCGGAAACATGGCCTTGTAACTCAGATCTTAACATCTCCGCAGTTTTCTGTGTGTATTAAGCCCCTTTAGATTACACCCTATATATGTTTGGGATTAACAACGTTGTGTTTATATGGCTACAGCAGAAACAAACGTGTGTCAGACTTCAGGCAATTGTCAACACATCTTTTATCTATTACATTTTCATTAATTTTTTTCTGTTCCGGAAACCAGTTATATACCTGTGCTCTGAAATTAATATACTTTGGCGTCAGTGTAATATGACTGAGTGGTAATGAACTTTCAGTTTTTACAGAATAATTTAAATTATGGTTTGAAATTTATCATTATTATTGTTATAAAATATTGAATTACCCGTCAGATAATCGCTTCTAAAAAAAAATTTTCTTCGTCTCGAAAAGAAAAATTTCTATTCTGGGATTTCCCTTTGTTAGAATAATTACTAAACTTAATGTTTCAGCTATTATCAAAAGAGATATATCTATTATTAAAAACAGAATAACATACATTAAAATTGTAAATATTTTTTAAATTGTCAAATTTTGTCAAAACCCTCCACTTACAGCTAAGGTTTCTGTTGTAACGTAACGTACCAAAATTTCCCTCGTTGTGGGTAATATTCAGCCGCAGAGAAATTTATCCCCTGGCACTTGTATCATGAACATATGTTGGCTAAACTGTGCTCGGGGAAAACGGGACGCATCTGTGGTACAGAGTTTGCACTGCACCCTAGGGACTGCGGCAGATTAAAAGAGAATAAACTACAACCTACTGAAACAGCTGTTTGTAGTGACGCCATTTTCTACCATTTGGGAACTAGAAATATAAATTTAGAACATAAGGTTTATCTAGTTAAGTTATGAGTGTAAATAGGGTTGGATTACGTAACGGTTTGACACACATACACATACGCACAATTTGTTCGTCTGTGTTGAGAGTTATACAAGCTCAACTAGAAATTCAAATTTTCGGTTATTTTCCATTCATTAATTTGTTAAAAGTGATTTACAGTGTAAGTCGTGCAAGAAAATCTATAGAATTAAAAGTATACAAATATACAACTATCGATACTATATTAATTTTGGAAAAAAACATTTCTATAAGTTTAGAAATCATGCTTCTTGGGAAATCTATATCATCTTCAATTTAACAGCTCACAAGTCACTGAGCGGCATAATCTTAAGCCTTCAAAATGACAGTATCATTTACTTTCTAACCAAATTTATACTCCTCCAACCAATTTCACGTCACCGAAATCTCTCGAATTATATGTCGGTTATATTTTCTGTATAATTAATTTCAGTTTCAATTAGGATTAATTTTTGTTTTTACGTTCAAAAACAGGTGGGCGTATAATAGAATGTAAATCTTCCAATATTCACATTGCCACAAATTCATTAAAATAACTTTTAATACTTTCTTCTATGATACGTTTCTACCTTTGTATTTATATATCGTTTACTAATTATCAGGTTAAACATAGGTTTTCAACTTGTTTATATATTATTTTATCCATTGTCAAATACGTTGAATATTTTAAAAGTTCAAATAATTCTAAATAAATTAACCAGTTCTTTAAAATTCATTTCCGCCAGGTAGATCCGATATTTAAACATGAATGAAACACTCAATTATCTTCGTACGTGCAAGGAAACTCGATTCAAGAGTTTTCTTTCCCTTTTAAGAACCATAGACGGGGAAATAAAAAACTCCATCATCGGCCCAGTTGGGTACCAGAGGGAACACTAATGTCACTCTAATTCCTATTATTAACTTAGTGTAGCGAATTTTAGTTATGTTTTTATATATTGAATTTTTTAAAGAAATTGTTTATTTATAGTATGTGTTTTAGTGGTGTTGCTGTCGTTTTACATATACATATTCAGGTGTTATTGGACGCATAGTATTAAAAATAAACTTTTATTTTCTAAAGAGAATTCAAATTGGAAATTGTAATGTAGAACAATGTTTCAGAGATAAATAGAGGTTATTTCAATTTTGGTCTCCAAATTGTAATTTACTAATTACGTCATTCAGAGAAGAAAAGCGTTCCGACTAGAGAATTGATTCCCAAACTGGAGGGGGGGGCGTGAATGTATATCAGGGGGGAGGTTCGCAAGACAGTTGGAAAATCGTAAGATAAGTTTTCCTTTCATTTTCCTAAATCGTAGGTAATTTTATTGAACATGATCAGAAACTTTGGGAACACTTGGACTAGAGGATGTCCAAAAAATACTTGTGAATCAATTTTGCCTATCCAGCGCCATTGTATTGTCAACATGTAATTTAAAACTACATAATAGCTGCAAGTATCCTTTAGGACACCATTGGGGTTCAAAGTAAATGACTCTAAATAATGACAATATTCTGGCGAGACATTTTTTTTTGTAAAGGAGCTATTGCTATTTATTGCCTACAGTTTAGTTACATCAGTTGTAAAACAATTAAAATTCTAGTTAAAGGGCAAAATGAAGCCATTTTCGCATCGAGAGAAACTGTATTTCAATCAAGTTTCCCCTGAATTGTAATTGAAAAAAAAAATGAAAATAACATTTTAACCAATTAATTTAAATTTCAATACAATAGCCTAATATTGAGTATCTATTTACATTTTAAAGTAATTATTAGTCA
The DNA here is from genome assembly GCA_036971475.1 of Prosapia bicincta. NCBI lineage: Eukaryota > Metazoa > Arthropoda > Insecta > Hemiptera > Cercopidae > Prosapia > Prosapia bicincta. Next base: position 43,988,010 of record JBAIZL010000005.1, on the reverse strand, counting down.
TACCTCGTATTTAGATCTTGTAATGCGTGTCTTGTTCTTGTGTTAGCAATCTCGTATTAAAATTTCTGATTAGATAATTCGAAAAACTTTACACCACTCAACTTCTAATGGAAAGACAAATGGTTAGGTGATTGCCTACCCCCGAGCATACCATCTACGTTAATTCTACTACTCTTCTTACGTGTATAACAGCACGCACTATTCTTCCTACGTGCCTTGCAACGGCCAAAATGACCTATGCATGAAGTATGGTAATATTACTGAATATGTAACTATGCCAAAATGCCTAATATTGAAATTGTTTTAAATTATTGGTATAAAAAATGTTAACTACAGGGAAAAGAAGTAAAAACAGATTTACGTAAAACTAAATTGGACAAACTGTGAGTGTTAAAATGTATTATAAACAAACATAACTCTAAACATGTCTTGCGGACGAGGAAAGATCATCGAGGTGAGGAGAACAGGGGTTAGCCGGAGGATGTCGAGGGTTTGGCAGAGTGGAGGTAAAGTCCGTAAGAGCCTTCTATTTATTATTAAGGCAGTGTTATATTTACCGATATTTTTATTTTGCTAAAACTGCATGTTATCTTCACTAGACAGTTCCGTGCCATCTCTCCCGTATTTCACTACTAATTAGTAATAACATCTTCATGTTCTATAACTTATTCTACTTAGCGTTTATCATCCCTAAAAAAATATCCGATAGAATATTCTCTGTCTAATATAACAACATTAGATCTTTAAGTGGCGTTCCTATGAATTTTCCCTAAATGTTAGCACTACCTGTTATTCCTACATGTTATTATCATATTTAAACTCTATGTTTTACATCTAAAATATTACAATTCAAATAAATAAATAAGAAACTTATTTACACAAAAAAATACGTTTGAGTACGTTTTGACAACAACGTTACTATCTTCAGAGGGGATTAAATTTAAGACCGACTGAAGGAGGGATTGGAGTACAACGAAGGAAAGGCTCGACGCTTGAACAGATCAAATTAAAAAAAAAGAATCATGTTTAAATGATTAATGCTTACTTCTTTAAAAATATTTCAACCAACTAGAAACGATGTCCAAGAAACAACCTATTTGTGGGACGACTGTACGACTAGGCCGAATAGTTAGCTTTAGTTCATTATTTTATAAGTTAGTTAATTTTATCTTTGTAATCTTTTGGTAAATATCATTGTTGAGATATTTTTATAGTTTGAATTTTGTCATTTTAATTGCAATAACATTGTTACATGTTTGGGTTAAACTTTTAATTTTTAATTTATGAATTAGGTGAACCTGTGGTTCCTACCTGATTATCCCTAAATGTTATATCTTCCAGTTAGTTTACCATGTGAACTTTAGGAATTATAGGGTTTTAAAATATTTATTTTACGTTATAGCTGTCTTTATTAAATAATATTTTTTAGTAGAAATTTTCTCATGAACTTGTATGTATGGAAACAATAACTCAAAGATTTGCTAATAAATTATAGATAATTGGAAACTTGATTGAATAAATTATTATTGTTTTTAAATACTATAATTTTCTACTGAAAATCTACCCCCCCGCTTCGATATTAGTTAGAGGGCAGAAGTTCCAGTTGGAATATAAACTCCAACTCCGACAAGGTTCAATCAATACATCAGAACCAACGAAGTCTTAACTTATTTTCTAATTCAGTTTTACTTCAAACGCCTGTAACCTCTGGGAAAAAGCGGGAAAAAAGAGTTACTTTATCTGTAAAAGAAATCAGTGAGACGCCAAATTGGATCCCGTTTAATGAACTGTAATAAAAGAAATATCACCCGCTGCATGGAGGAGCTTACAAATTGTAATTTTGGTAAGAACTCTAATATCCGTAAATGCCCGCAAAACCCTTAGAGACGAGAGCATTCCAACACACAGCGTTTCGCCTTCATTCACTCAACCCCTTCACGGAAATAACCTGTTTTGTCACTGGTCTTTCATACAAATTGAATAAAGGGGAATGATATTCTAATTAACAAAAACTAATTGTAATTTTAGCCAGTTATTTATTGTTCCTAAAATATGCTACCTAATAAAATTATATATTTAAACATGGGTTTTAAAATCAACTTGTCTTCTTTTCGTTTACACGTTTGTTGGAAGTTCGTGGCTATAGAAACGTTTGTGCTTCCAGTTGAACAGAAAACATGAATGAAAATTTAATGTTTACGAAAACATATTAAAGATTAGGCTATATTTATACCAAGATTGTAATATTAGACCTACTGTACTGGTTGTTAACATAGTGTAACATGGCTTTATTCTGTATTATATTAAAAGACCTCAGATTAGAATTAAAAATTGGGGCTCAATAAAACAAATTTATATTGAAAGTATTAATAAAATCTATAATTAAATATATATTTTTATTTATAACGTAATACGTCCAGCCATTAATTAACGATGTGGATAAAGCAATGATTTTTAATGACATGCAATGTAATTGGAGTGGCTAGAAGTGCGGTAACTGACTTTGAAGTACATTATAATTGTCTGTCCTTAAAAGCAATGATTTTAATGACATGCAAAAAATGTCAGTAGAACGGCTATAAGTGCGGTAACGGATTTTGAAATACGTTAGAATTGTTTGTCCGTAAAAGCCTTTAATGACAGGCAAAAAATGTCAGTAGAATGGCTATATGTGCAGTAACTGACTTTGAAGTACATTAGAACTGGCTGTCCGTAAAAGCAATGATTTCAATGGCATGCAAAGAATGTCAATAGAATGGCTAGAAGTGCGGTAACTGACTTTGAAATACATTAGAAATGGCTGTCCGTAAAAGCAATGATGTTAATGACATGCAAAAAATGTCAGTAGATTGGTTGGAAGTGCGGTATCTGACTTTCAATACATTAGAACTGGCTGTCCGTAAAAGCAATGATGTTAATGCCATGCAAAAAATGTCAGTAAAATGGTTGGAAGTGCGGTAACTGACTTTGAAACATATTAGAACTGGCTTTCCGCAAAAAATGTCAGAATAATGGCTAGAAGTGCGGTATCAGACTTTGAAGTACATTAGAATTGGCTGTCCGTACGTCAAACTAAACTAAGAATACAGGGTCTCAAGATGTGTCACAGATGAAGTAGGCTGGTTTATTGTAGCCAATAATTATTTCCAGGATGAACATAGAAGATCGGTAAATGGCAGCCAAATAGGCAAGTACATAAATAACAAACAAATAGAATTACGTACAACGGACGAACAAAGACTGAAAAAGAAAATACACAAGGCGTCTACTAATACGAAAATATCCCCGTGAGGTTTCTTTCCTTGTCTACGATTGCTTTCACTAAACGTAATCAGCTTTGTCAGGGTAGACGAAGCAAAACCTTACCCCAGAAACGAGCATTTATTCCTTAATCCTAATTCTCCCTCTCATAAACATACCACGCACACGCAGAGGCACGCATTCACAGTATTGAGTCTATATTTCATCTTTTATATAGAGTTAGAAGTAAACAAAACGAAACACGATCTCGTACTTAAGCCTTGCTTTCGCTTTATTGAACGGAAAACGCATTAACTTTCTTCAGATTACTGTCACTAACAGATGGCATCGGATTCTTTATTATAAAGCGAAGAGCAAGGCTACCCTTAATCCTTCATCTCGTAGAAGATTATTCTCGTTGCCATGGGAACCTTGACATATGATACAATATCCGTGCTAATGAAAGACTGAAAAACACCCTATCTTTATTTTCAACGATTACATCGTGAAATTCATTTTACTGTAATACAATAAAAAACCTGTCAAGCTATTACTAAACAATTAGGAGATAAAATACTTTTTTGAACACCTGCCGTCATCTTTCTAACAACCGTTACGTTTGTGTAAGAGCTTTTGAGATTTTACGATAGTACAATTTACAGTTACCTTTTTGTGTTTAGTTTTTACAATTTGTTTCCAAAATGTTATAGAAAATATTGGCTTTCAAATAAATTAAAGTTTACCAATTTTTACATAGATTTTCATTAAAATGCGTTTGTAGATACATATAATATCTTAACAAATAATAGTTTCAACAAACACTAAATAAACATTCGAAATAAATATGTATTATATAAATAAATAAATAAATAAATACAATGAATTGTACTTGAATTTAATTAAAAATGCTGTTGTACAAACTTAGATATCCCCTTATACGTACTGTAAAAGCTTCAGAACTGTAAAACTATCTCAAGAATGAAATGCCTTATTAAAATCTTTGCTAAAAAATACCATTGTAAAGTTAACAAACTTTTGTAAGGATAAAGCAAAGAAAGTTAGCCTCTTCAGCCCAGTCGTGTCAAACTAGTGTGGTTGCTTCAGAACAAGATACCTCAAATATTATTGATAAAGAAAACAATAAACTTTTAAAGATGTGTCTTCTTTTGAATGTGCTCTGTTCAGGAGTCGAGTCCTTCCTCCGAATGAAATAGATTCTCCTGCTCAGTCGGTTTTATATTTAGTTTCCTCTGAAGATGGCAACGGTGTTGGTAAAACGTATAGTGAGAACCACGTAACTGTGCACTTGGTCTTGAGAGATCGCAGTAGGCAATACGGCAGGTAGAGGATCAGTATAAATACTTTCCTACAAACATAATAAGGAGTGTCAAAACACTGACTTGCATCAGACAGCCGATACTCGATAAATTCGATGAAAAATTAGCTTCGCTATGAAAAACAATCTTGAAATATGTCTAGGCCTATACATAACCGATGCAGAAGATGTTTTGAATGTGTAACATGTTTTCAGTAGTGGTAATAAATGAAAAATCTCTTGCGATCTCTCACGGCCAAGTGCACGGTTACAACGTTAGCACTATAAACGAATTTGCATGTGTATCAAAGTATCTTACAAGCATTCCATTGTATGTTGGTCGTGTGTTTACTTGAATGTGTAACATGTTTTCAGTAGTGGTAATAAACGAAAAATCTCGTGCGATCTCTCACGGCCAAGTGCACGGTTACAACGTTCGCACTATAAACGAATTTGCATGTGTATCAAAGTATCTTACAAGTATTCCATTGTATGTTGGTCGTGTGTTTACTTGAATGTGTAACATGTTTTCAGTAGTGGTAATAAACGAAAAATCTCTTGCGATCTGTCACGGCCAAGTGCACTGTTACAACGTAAGCACTATAAACGAATTTGCATGTGTATCAAAGTATCTTACAAGTATTCCATTGTATGTTGGTCGTGTGTTTACTTGAATGTGTAACATGTTTTCAGTAGTGGTAATAAACGAAAAATCTCGTGCGATCTCTCACGGCCAAGTGCACTGTTACAACGTAAGCACTATAAACGAATTTGCATGTGTATCAAAGTATCTTACAAGTATTCCATTGTATGTTGGTCGTGTGTTTACTTGAATGTGTAACATGTTTTCAGTAGTGGTAATAAACGAAAAATCTCTTGCGATCTGTCACGGCCAAGTGCACTGTTACAACGTAAGCACTATAAACGAATTTGCATGTGTATCAAAGTATCTTACAAGTATTCCATTGTATGTTGGTCGTGTGTTTACTTGAATGTGTAACATGTTTTCAGTAGTCGTAATAAACGAAAAATCTCGTGCGATCTCTCACGGCCAAGTGCACGGTTACAACGTTCGCACTATAAACGAATTTGCATGTGTATCAAAGTATCTTACAAGTATTCCATTGTATGTTGGTCGTGTGTTTACTTGAATGTGTAACATGTTTTCAGTAGTGGTAATAAACGAAAAATCTCTTGCGATCTGTCACGGCCAAGTGCACTGTTACAACGTAAGCACTATAAACGAATTTGCATGTGTATCAAAGTATCTTACAAGTATTCCATTGTATGTTGGTCGTGTGTTTACTTGAATGTGTAACATGTTTTCAGTAGTCGTAATAAACGCAAAATCTCTTGCGATCTCTCACGGCCAAGTGCACGGTTACAACGTATGCACTATAAACGAATTTGCATGTGTATCAAAGTATCTTACAAGTATTTCATTGTATGTTGGTCGTGTGTTTACTGGTTGTGGCTTTTGCTAATTACTAACATAAAATGTTCAGTAGCTCTTTATAAATCATGCATAAGAAAAATTAACGTCAACCAATATTTCATATTTCAGTAATAGGGTGAGCAAAATGAGTATTTTTCTTGAGCGAATGTATTTCGTGAGTATTTATAGAGGTTTTCGGACATTAAAATATAATAAATACATTCATTTAAACTGTTTGAACCCTTTCAGTACCGGTGCAATGACGTATTTCTGTTTAGACTACACCTACCGTCAACGATAACTTAAACACATTTTTTTGGGACCTCGGGTACAATTTCCGAGTACCTTGACACCACGATAGCAATGTTAAGAAATATAAACATCTCTATCGTTACTTGGTCGCCATGGCAACTCAGTCAAACTGTTTGTTCAGCGCTATGTCGTTCGGCTCGGAAACGTTATTTCGGTCACGTTTAGACAGGCAGAAGGAACGGTTTTATAGCTGATTGTGCTGTTACCGAGCTTGCTGAACTCAAGCTCAATTGACGAGAAACAATTTAAACTTCCATCCCGATGTGTGGAGCTATAAAAGAGCGCCTTAACTCCTGAAGATAGCATTTAGGTTTAGCGAAACAGTGAAACTAATGAATAACCATTAGGAGCAAAATATTGTAAACTTATTTAAGACAAAAGTAGGCCCTACAAGCTAATAGTGACAGTTGTTACGTTGTCACGAACTAATCTATACATCATTACTAAATATTGTCTTTATTTATTACTAATGATAATTCCATTTAGTGTACAGAATAATCAACGCGACTAATGCACCACACTAATTTATGTAGTCAGATAAAATACGAATTCACTGACAACTAGTGTGTTTATTATTTGAATATAATTCTTCAGTTCAATAATAGTTGAATTTTACGTTATTTTAAAAAAATAATCTTGGATAGGTAAAGAACTAACAAAATTTGTCGAGTTTAAATAACAACACTCGACGAAACCAAACCCACGAAACGCAACTAGTTTGAGGTTAAAATTGCAAATATAAACAGATATATAGCACCACTCTGATTTTTATTAGTCTTCCAAAGGGGAAACAAAAACAGAGCAAAGCAGTATAGTCCCATTTACACTGCTTCAATGCTTGAGCGTCTATTATTAACTAAACATAACATATTATTTCGAGTAATACATAATTTCCTAAACGAAGTTGTTAGACAAAATTCGACATTAACTGCATATTTATCCCTCTCCATTAGAACGTATTCTAAGCACCCTTCTGAAAATGGTTTCTTGCTTTCTAGGTTATGTATTAAATAATAGATTTCCTTAATAATTTGTTTGAAATTATCTTAGTAAAATCTATTTTATTTAAAATTAGTCTGTTTAAAGGGTAAGATGAAAAGTTATTTAAATCGTGTTAAATTGAAAACTTATAATATGAAGTAATTTGTTTAGATTGTGTAAATTAAATAGCTTCTGGGCTGATCCAACGATTATGCAGTTCCCTTCACAAAGAGGAAGCAATAAAGTAGTTCCCCCTGCAGAACAAAGTTGTTATCTTACAAGAAGCGACCCCAGTTTGTTATCTTGCTTCTGGCCGTTGCATGTTTCAGTGAATTCTAAGAGCTAATAAATTTCCTTGATCAATTTACAATTGCTAATCTTCACCGGTTAAGACACATTCACCTTTTTATATTCTTTTCATTAGCTTACCGGTTTTTTGTTACACGTTATGGGTCTTCAGTTTCACGGTTTGCTACCAAATTTTAAATCGCTTACACACTGCCTGAGTCTGCAGAGCATGTATACCTTTAGGGCACGTTTACCGCTATTACTTTTTAATTTATGTCGTATATACCATAAAAAATAAATCGACATTGGTCTAGCTTTGTGTAGTTATCGATATTGTGTAGTAAACTACAGTTCCACCCCTAACGTGTGATTGAAACAAATTACGTATTAGTCTTACTAAAGAGAGTCGACTAAATTAAATTACTCTATTATACAATTACGACTACGAAATTATCATATGTATAGCGTGAATAATATATAGTGGTTATAGTAATATATTATATAGTGTGGATTATTGTATTATAATATAGCGAGGGTAAAATTAATCATCATACATATTCTAGCTCTTTAGAAAAACCACATTTTTAAAAAGCATGATTAAAACAATAATACAGAAAAAATATTGTATTTATTGTGAGTATATATATATATATATATATATATATATATATATATATATATATGTATATATATATATGTATAATTTGGGGAAAATGCATTAAATTCATAAAGCTTGTAAAACTACGTGGTTGAAGAAATCTTCAACAATAGTAAACTAATAAAATCCGTCTTTATCCATTGGATGGGTCGCTTTCTATTTGGAAATCATTTTCTTACCAATTTGGTGGTAACAAGCATTGGATAAGTTCGACCTGTTAGAAATATTTGTACATTCTTGTCACTTACTATCAGAACAGAGTTCATAGAGATAGAAACAAAAAGGCAGTTCAAGTAACAAAACACTCTCTAATGACAAATTTCTTTAAAGGCTGTAACAGTAATCTTTGTATAGTTTTAACCTGCGGAAAAATATTATGCCATTATTAGTATATTTAGTAATTCTCAAAATATTACGCTTTTTATAAAGATAATTGGGTATTCAATTTATTACCTTTTTCTCAGTGCTTGTAACAACTACAATAATTTGTCTCCACCAGAAACGTGTGTTTAATTATGTGAAGATGAAAACTGTGTTTAAATTTAAAGTGTAAAGTGTGAACAATTCATATTGAAATCGCTTTTTCCAAAGTTTTTATAGTATTTTTATCTTTTAGCCCTCATAACATTACCTATCAGTTTTCGGATTGTAACCTACAAGAAGTAAAACTGCAGGGTCAACAAACTTAATGCTGCACTGCCATTCATTCTGTCGGCCAGTTATTCTCACTCAAACCGGAAATAATTTCTTATAGCCGAGTTTTCTTGAATGCTTACTTTTACATGAACTGTGTATAAAATTTGAGAAATTTGAAACCTCAACAGTTTATTAAATGCCATGTTAATCTGGACTAGATAGTCCTTAAAAGTGCATACATTTATAAAATTACTTTTATCGTCAAAGAAGTTCGTACCAAAACGTTTAAAAAAATATTTTTGCAGAGAAAATAAATTAAGTTACTCTTATCTTATTCGTTCTTTTCGCTTCATTCTTTAATTTAACACGGTGACTATATCTAAAATTAAATAAAGTTGTACCCAAGATAAAGCGAGCACTGTCGCACTGCAGATAATGAAGGACAATTAACTTTATACTAATGGGGACTGAAGCCATCAATGATGCACTGGATGTATCTGAGGGTGATAAGACCTATGATTACCTATGGAGCTCTGGTGTGGTGGACAAAGGCCAACCAGGCACAGACAAGAGCTAAACTGAGCTCTATCCAGAGATTGGCCTGTCTGTGCACACTGGGAGCAATGTCAACTACACCAGGTGCAGCAATGGAAGTAATGCTTAACCTCCCTCCCCTTGAGCTTGTCCTTAGGGGAGAGGCGAGGCTAGCGGCATGGAGATTGCGCAACTCGAGCAACTGGGCTAACCTCCCAGATGTCTCGGGACATATGAGTATCGAGTGCGTGGTCAAAGAACCCGTCTTGGAAATGGGCAGCGACCACATTACTCGAATGTTTGCACCTGACCAGGTACACCAAACTGTGATGGAATGGTCAGGGACATTAACATCGGGAGCTCAGATCTGGTACACAGATGGCTCCAAGATGGACTTCGGCACTGGAGCGGGGGTGTATTGTAAAAACCCAAGGGTAGAACTAGTTTTTTCCTTGGGGAGGCATACCTCTGTCTTTCAGGCCGAAGTATATGCTATAAATGCCTGTCTGGGAGAGATAGCGAGAAGGGAAACACATGGGGCCCGGATTGCTATTTTCTCCGACAGTCAGGCAGCAATTAAGGCACTAAACGGACACGTGGTCACCTCGGCCATAGTCAGGGAGTGCCTAATTAACCTACAAGCTCTGGCAAGGCACAATCAAGTCAAGATTGGTTGGGTGCCAGGGCATAGGGGAATACTTGGAAATGAAGCCGCAGATGCGCTGGCCAGGGAGGGGTCCTCGACTCCCCTGATTGGACCGGAACCTGCGGTGGGTATTTCTAAATCCATGGTCAGGATGACAGTGCGAAGGTGGATGGCTGAAAGACACTGTGAGCACTGGATCAGGGCCGAAGGGATGAGACACAGTAAGCTAACCCTTAGGAGACCCTCCTTGGGGCTGCAGAAGAGTCTCATCTATCTGTCTAGGCAGGAATTAAGGATAGCCACAGGACTACTCACGGGACACTGTGGACTAAGGAAACATTTGCATAAAATGGGTATCTACAAGGATGAACCAGTGTGCAGATTGTGCGGGCAGGAACAGGAGACTGCCACACACATCATTTACAGATGTGGAGTACTTGCTGAGAGGCGCTTCAACCTCTTTGGTGATGGAACGGCTTTGGTGGATGCTGAAGGTAAAACTCTAGTCAGGAAACTCCTAAACCTGGTAAGAGGGAAGGGGTTATTTGACTAGATCAGGGAGGTAAGTACAATATACCTTAAGGTAGCAGTGCTTCGGGCAATTCAAACCCGCTCCCAAGTTAAAAAAAAAAAAAAAAAAAAAAAAAAAAACTTTATACTGTTGGCAACAGTGACTAGTTTCCATGGCCGGAATTATATTAGACTATGTAGACCTACATTGTTACCGCTATACGACAGCCTATGCACAGAATGTCCTTGTTAAATATCTCTGTGTTTTCAACTAATAATATCATCTATAATTAGTGATTGAAATTACTTGTTATATATGGTAGGAAGTATATAGTAATAAATTACTAAGACATATATGGAGATCTAGTTTAAAAAATTCTTCTTTTTATCTTGTAGTCATATTACTACTCATTGCAGGAGCAGAACTGTCGGCGCAATGATGGAGAGGTTTCTGAGATGGTTTGATACAAGTCGAACGCTTCTAAAAAATCATTACCTCATAGTTAAAATTAAGGTTAGTATAGACTCCAAGCTACTCGTATTGAATTACAGACAAATTAATAAATTATGAAAGAGATTGTAATAGGTTGAATTTATTTCACGGAGTACTTAATATTCACCGACAGGCATTGTCTGGATAAAGTTTAAGGCCATATTGATCACGAACATGTTTTTAATTCTAAATTCTGCAATGACGGACGATGTGACATACATGAGAGATGTGAAATAAGCGTCGCCATGGCAACCATACACTCGTTCAATGTGTCGACTTATCAGATTTATAACGCTATTTGAGAACGGAAATCTTTCCTAAAACAGTCTCTATGTTACAACAGACTCCTAAAATAAATAGAATCATTATTTATAATCTAAAATAAAAAACAGATAATACAAAATTAGTTACACTGTGTTATAACACAAGGTAAAACTTTATTGGAAAAATAGAATTCAGTCTGCGAATCAGGAATTAATAATAACCACTATTATTGCCGCATACTAATTAGCAACTTGCTAGAAGTACTCCAAATCTATAAAAGAGAATTTTAAATAGACTAGAGTATAACAAATTATAAAGATATATTCGAACACATAAATTAAAACATGTAGAAAAACAATACAAAATAATTAAAAATATAACCATAACTCTAATGCAAGATATTAATCAAATAATAAATAATTTCCGATACGAGTATTATTAAATCTAGACTTACATATCGACAACCACGTCATTGTCATCAGAGAGTGTAACTAAAATAAGCTTACAAGTCAAGTGAAGTAACTAAAACTTAGGATTATGCAGGGAGAACAAAAGCTATAGAAAACTTCGAGGTCAGCTTTGATTGGTGCGATAGACCCTATGATTCTTTCTTTCCTTTATAAACATTTGTTTTGTAACCTAATTTTATTTATACATTCTTATGAGGATGACATGGTTGGAAATATACATAGGAGCTAAATGTGTGTATTTATAAATTAGTTACTATTTGATTATTATGTTGTATCTTAGTCTTGGATGCGAAATATGTTTATTACAATATTTCTATTGTGCTCTTTGAATTTCCTTTTAAACACACCAAAAATCAATTACATCATTTGACGATAATATCTGAACCTTTCCTTTAGAACATGGGCCACAGCTTACTAAAGCATCCTGGTGGCCAACATAGACACTGATGATGATTAGTTGAAAAATTACGTTCTTGAAATATTTAATGATTATTTTATTTTCAAGTGGATCTCTTGTTATAGAGAGCAAATAGTTTCGCGACACCGTTAACTCTCTATGTCAGTATTCAGGACGGAATGAAAACGGTTCTTAGTTCTGAGACGGGTTGTAAAAAAATAAAAGATTGTAAAATAGAAGATTCTTCAGCAAGATCTCACTAAAATCTTAAGCATTGCCTTCGTAACCGAGACAAATTGAAGATTATTTAAGAAATATATGATTTCAATTAAAAAATATACCGGTATGTTAACATTTTCGTTAACTTCCATGACCTAATTTGTTCCAGTGAATTAATTTTATTGTTATTCTTATATAATTTTAATTATTTATGATTTTTTGGTCGATATTAGATTTCTAAACTTGAAATAATAAAACATCAGTATATTTTACGGCAATATTAATAAACATACAAGATTATAGCAATAAAAACAATCATTGTATGGATACCGCCGGCAGCTATTTTTACTATGTTACTCCATTCAGCATTACTTTAAACAAGTCAGATGTGGAAAATCAATACATGAACATCGATTAATGTTTTACGTAAATAATCAACAGTGTTTATTTTTCATTGAAAATCTTAATCAATACTAGGCCTACTAAGTGTTAAAAAAAGTATGGATGTTTAGATGAAAGCTATCAGAAAAACTTTAAAAGCGACGGTATTTAACAGTTGTGATGTCCATATTTTTGGATGAGAGCAAAGAGAATCGTAGGAAAGCTGAGTTATTTAATGAGAGAGAGAGAGAGAGAGAGAGAAAATATCGTGAGCCTTTACCATCATCCTCTTTTCAGTAATATCTTTTGTGTCAGGAAACTGCAACCTGTACAAGCAAAATATGGTTCTCTGCCATCTCGTATAAGGAAGTTCAGGAGAGTTTTATTGTAAAATTCATCACCCCCCTTTCCTGAGAAATATCTACTTGCCACTAAATTCATAGGAACGATTAATTCCTACAATTTAAAACAAATAATAATAGTTAAAAAAATTACAACACAGGAAAATTTATTAAAAAAGTTTACTATTATATATATATATATATATATATATATATATATATGTATGTAAATATATATATATATATATATATATATATATATATATATATATATATATATATATAAATACAAAATACGTTTTCTTGTTTAATAATTTAAAACAACATAGGTTTTTCAAATTCTATGAAAGAAGATAAAAAGAAAGATAAAAAATTAACATTAGAAATTTTAAATACACTCAAAATAATATTAAATCAAAATTATTTTTCATACAATGACAAAATTTATAAACAAGAAGATGGTCTGCTATGGGCTCGCCATTATCAAATATATTATCTGAAATATTTTTACAACAATTAGATAATAAAATAAATGAAATTAAAAAATATATGATAAAAATGGTTATTGGGTTCGCTATGTAGATGATGGAATGTATATATCAAACAATAATAATATAAAATTAACAAATATTTTGGATAAAATAAATAAAATTAATAATAAAATCAAATTTACTTATGAAATTGAAACAAATAACAAAATAAATTTTCTAGATTTAACAATAATAAGAAAAAATGAAAAATTTGAATATATGATATACCGTAAACCAACTTTGACAAACCAAATTATACCAAATAATTCTAATAATCCATATAATCAAAAAATTGGCTGCTTTATATAACTTAATATATAGAATGCATAAAATACCCATGAATGAAGAAAATAAAATAAGAGAAAAAAAACATAATTTATCAAATTGCATTAGAAAACGGTTATAAAAAGAAAACTGTTGACAAACTTAATTATAATATTTTTAATAAACAAAATAATAATTTAATTTGCAATAATAATAATAATAATAATACAATATGGACTTAATTTTTATTTATAGACCATGAAATAAAAAAATATCACCAAATTATTTAAAAATACAAATATCAAACTTGCATACAAAACTAATAACAAAATAATAAACATAATAAATAACAATAATAAAACAATTAATATGCATGAAAAAGGTGGTGTTTATGAATTAGAATGCGAAAATTGTAATAAAGCTTATACAGGTCAAACCAAGAAAAAATTAAAAGAAAGATATAAAGAACATTTAAATGCCTATATTAATCCAGAAATATATAAATCAAATTTCGCAAATCATTGTAATAATAATAAGCACCAATTTCCAAATATAGAAAGTATGAGACTTATAAAAGAAATTAATAAGGGATTAAGAATAAATATATATGAAGCATTCGAAATATATAATCACAATAATAATAACAAATTAATAAAAGAACAAATACAAATTCATTCAAAATTTGATGCTATATTCAATGTCTATAATGTTACAGCAACAAAATAAATTTGGCAATTTGTATAAATTTAGCAACAATTCTATTTCTAATTAAACATATGTTTTAGGCCTATAGCTTACATTATTTTCATTCCTGATGATGTTGGTACTGTTTGCCAACGAAAAGCTTTGGATATAAAATAATATAATAAATATTCTTGTATTTGAATAACCTATGTTGGTTTAAAATATATATATATATATATATATATATATATATATATATATATATATATATATATATATATATATATATATATATATATATATATTTAATACTGAAGACACAGGTAAATAATAGTAGTGTTGTTTCATTTTAAACCAGAATTTATTCTTAAATATCTTTGTAAAAGTAAAATTTAATGCTTGTTATACTTTACTTTTATGTTTTCTATGAAGAATAATTTAATTCTGATTATTTAAAAATGGTTGTAAAATAATTATAAAAGAGTAAGATAACACTGTAGCTCAGGAGGTATAAAAGTTATGATTCACTTCCTTAGCAACCAAGTAGAATAAGTAGAACAAAATTAAAAAGTCAAATGCAGTGTTTATCTGTAAATAAGTGTTTTGAAAAATGGACTCTGCGATGGCAATAAATAACAGAGATATCATGAAGGCGAGGGCGGGTGGTTGTGAACCGTGAAATCACCCTCTCTGCGCCTCGCATTAAGGGTGCGACTGAATACATTGATAGGAAACTGTGCTTTAAGCGGGATTATAGAACGAACTAAATGTGACTGGGTGAAGCGAACCGTATTTTACCGAAGTGTAATCAGGTTATCAGACAAATCCGACTCTAGCAAGACGAGACCTGCTTCAACAAACACTCTTTACTTTAAGAATTTAAAAGTGGAAGCGTTAACACTATGAGTTTAGTTATTTATTAAATCTAGGCAAATGGGTGCGGTTCGTCGACTGGGCCAAAAATAAAGTGTTTTTTCTTTTGTAAGAAATATATTGAAAAAAAAGATAATTTTAATGTAAGGATTTTAATTTTTAAAGCAAACCTGACAAAACTATCGAGACTAGGTGGATAGTAGATACATGTCGAGGAGAGGGGTGACAGGTTAAACCAGATGACCTTATCCAATCTAAATTCTGCTTATTATTATTACCACAATTAACCTCCTAACGTAATATATCTCCCAGTTAATAATACAAATCAATTATACCTCGACATTTTAGACGAATACCAAAAGTGACATATCGAAGGGATACAGAGAAAACCATTTCAGATAAATACACGGATACTAAGAGGACAGAGAAAACCATTTCAGATAAATACACGGATACTAAGAGTGCCTTTTCAGAAAGATACAAAGGAGATTTCAAATAGATAGAGAAAAAACATTTCAGATGGATACTTAGAGGGATATGTCGGATGGATAGAGTGAAAGCCATTTCATATGGAGACTTAAAGGGATATGTCGGAACGATAGAGAGAAAGTCATTTCAGATGGATACTTGAAGGGATATGTCGGAGGGATAGAGGGAAAGCCATTTCAGATGGATACTTAGAGGGCTATGTCGGAGGGATAGAGTGAAAGTCATTTCAGATGGATACTTATAGGGCTATATCGAAGGGATAGAGTGAAAGCCATTTCAGATGGATACTTAGAGGGCTATGTCGGAGGGATAGAGTGAAAACCATTTCAGATGGATACTTAGAGGGCTATGTCGGATGGATAGAGTGAAAGCCATTTCATATGGACACTTAAAGGGATATGTCGGAGCGATAGAGACAAAGTCATTTCAGATGGATACTTGGAGGGATATGTCGGAGGGATATAGTGAAAGCCATTTCAGTTGGATACTTAGAGGGATTTGACGGAGGGATAGAGTGAAAGCTATTTCAGATGGATACTTAGAGGGATATGTTGGAGGGATAGAGTGAAATCCATTTCAGATGGATACTTAGAGGGCTATGTCGGAGGGTTAGAGTGAAAGCTATTTGAAGCTGATAGAAAATAGTTTCAGATGGATAGTTACAAACTGGGTAATAGTTCAAGAATGGACATAAATAATACGAGAAGATAGTGTATATTTTGCAGTAACTAATAAATCATGTTATCGAAGTTTCCGTGTTAATAAACAACGTCGAACAAATAGGGAATGTATTCATCCTGGAAATCAATGATTCGGAACGTTCCCCTAATGAAGAGTCGACAATCTAATCATGGATTACAAGTTGACACAGCTCTCTCTCGAGACAAAGTATAACTTCACTGTGATGAGTGGGGCAACTTCGTTGGCGCTAATTTGAAATTAATTTAGATATATGCCGGAATAAAACAATACTATTTATCAATACGGGTTATTAATATTGTTAGTCGCTAGAGTAATTTAAAATGTTTAATAGTTTAGATACCACTAGAAGTTTAAATTTAGCTTGTAGTTTGACTTTGAAAAAAATTGCTCCACTATTTAGTTGTATACAATTTCGTATTCTTGAAGTTTTGAGAAATAATATTAAATATAAATATGTAAGAAGAATATCTCACTGCTCTAAATATCGCTCTAAATCCAGCTCACTTGATCTTCTTTACAAGAAAATATTACAAATAAAGATATGAGTTTTTATTGCTAACACAAAAACCATTTGGATTTTAAAAGCCACTTGAATTCATATTCAACATTTTCAGTCCTATTTTTGTTGACAAAAACGATTGAGTTTGATCCGAATACGGTACTATTAGAAATTAGAAAAAAGTTTTTTCAACAGAAAATTAATAGAAATTGTATGGAAATATTAAACAAAATATAAGCTACCATAACTATAGCTTCAGTAAGTTAAATAATTTATATTTTTATAGTAGTTGTTCTTTATAGAAAATATATTAGAAATATTTACCTCCGGCCAAAGTCACAGAAACTAAAATCAACCGATAAATACGCCTACAGAAATCACGCGTATCGGACGGACGAGGCGATTCGTGGACCGTGAAATCAACGCTATTGCTATTCTCATTTGTTAGGGGCGGATTTACCCTTAGGTGACGGGGGATTCACGCTGCCATTAATTTACAAAACAAATACCAAGGTGGTAACTCTCCCTCTCACTCTCTTTCTCCTCTAGATCCCCAATTAGGTAAATTCAAATCGAAAATTATTTGCATTTGTAATTCACTGATTTACCGTAAAGAACGCCATGTGCAAATAAAAATATAAATTTATTAAAATAAAAATTCAGTCCAGATTCATGTTACGCCATTGTGTTTCATAGGTTGCAACTTACGGTGAAAAGTAAATCCTTTAATTGTGTAAATTGGAATTATGATTTTATAGTATTTTTAGCTACTTTGTAAATATTACTGTATTCTTGTTAACGTATAAGCCTATTGTAAGTAAATTAATATTCTTAAACGACTAATAATTGTATGTGTAATTTTTTTCTTGAAAACTACTCTAAGCATTTTCACCAAATTTTGTATATAGGGGGTTTTTAAACTCAGGAATCCAGTGGGCTAAGTCAAAACTTTCTGAAATATCATCATCAGTTTTCCACAAATTGTATATATATTTTTTAAAATTTTTTCTTGGGAACTACTCCAAGGATGTTACCAAAATTGGTATATAGGAGGTTTTTTAATCTCAGAAATCTAATGGGCTAGGTTAAAATTTGCTGAATTTGCTGGGCTCGGTTTTCGAAAATTTGCATACACACACACACACACACACACATATATATATATATATATATATATATATATATATATATATATATATATATATATATATATGTAAACCACTCTAAGAAGTTTTACTAAAATTGGTATATAGGGGATTTTAACCTCAGAAATCCATGGGCTAAGTGACAAATTAATCATATATCGTCATCAAGTTTTCGAAAATTGTTAAACATCGGAAACTACTCTACAGATTTTCACTAAAATTCGTATATTGGAGGATTCTAACCTTAGCAAATGAAAGGGGTTAAAGTGAAAATTTTCTTATAAATCAATATCACTTTTTGAAAATCTCTAAACATCTAAAACTACTTTAAGGATTACCACCAAAATTGGTATATTGGGGGTTATCGTCAGTAATCCATTGGGCTGTGAATTTTTTCTGAAAAATAGATATAAAGATTTCGAAAATTTCTGAGAGGTTCATATTTCCAGAATTACATTGGACTAGCTAACGATTCAATTTGGATATACTGTGCAAATACATTAATTCCCAGTTAGACCGGCATTTGCCATGAGAATCCATGTTACAGTGTCAAACTTTTGTTTATGTTGGTATCGACTTAAAAAACTCCATTTTAATGGACAGAGAATCGTATAGGTGCCATTCACTAGGATGAAAAAAATGCGTAAGTTTTAAATTTTTTTGCCGAATGATAATACATGTCATACGCGAAACAATGTTTAAAATTTCGGACTCAATCGAAGTATATAATCCTGATATAAATTTTTATATAAAACTTCAGTAAATATAAAACCTATAGCTGGACGGTTTCTCCCATTTATGGCTATGCTAAGTTTGCCTTGAATATACATTTTATTATCTGTAAATAATTTACATACTGAAATATATTATTTTATTTAGTTTATCACATCACACACACACACACATATATATATATATATATATATATATATATATATATATATATATATATATATATTGATGCTTATTTGGGAGACTCCAACTGTAAACTGAATGGCACTGAGCAGGAGTGCAGCAGTGAGACGAGGAAGGGTCAAGGGTTCATCAGGTATAATGATTGTACCAGAGAAAAAGAAAAGTATTCTATGGTAGAATCATAATACAGAATGAAAAACTTGAGCTTTCAACGTATAACTGAAGGACCCCCAGACAACCCCAATCAGGTTACAGTAGGAGTCACCGCGCCTACCCGTGTCGGCTCCCTAAGGGAGGATTTCTCACGACTTACTTAGACGGCCCGCACCCATTAGATAAAACTAACCGATGTTGGCTCCGCAGAGGGCTATTCACAACAGATATTAAATCGTATACAACAATAGAATTAGACGTTTCTATGGATTTTGGTAAATGTTATATTGTTGATACTAATTGTCGATGGAAGTACATTAATTGAATTACCTTTTAATTTATATTTTTTATCAATGATTTACTTATAAACTTTGATCGGCCCAATGAGCAAGAATTCAAAGTGAGTACTCATGACCACCGGAAGATTCTGACTTAACGATCGTTGGTCGTTAGTCAGCTACAACTGGAACAGAGATGCGCCTAGGAGCACATTATTGCGGAGTGCTGGATCGGCAAAAACCAGATTTTCGAACAGAGAGCGCCACTCTTTGGTTGCGTTTACTTGGGATATCTCTGCAGCTATTTGGTCAAAAACAAAGATTCGTTAAAGGCGATCGTACGATCCATTAGCGTTTTGAAGTCAACTTGCATTGACCCCCGTGTTATCGTGGTAGCTGTTAAAAGTCAGGAACCCGTAACTGGGGCTTTGGAGTAACAGCCTCTTAAGAGGTGCGGTTCTTTTTCGCTTAGAAAGCTGCAGCTACTTTGAGAGTTCAATAGTGCTAGACATATTCGTGTAGTACAGCGGGAGGCTTTTAATTTGAGTAGGTCTTACCCTTTAGCACGGTAGAATCACTACTGCATTCGGGGTCATCCTGAGATTTAGGGTCATGTGTTACAGTACGCTGTTTAGCAGTAAGGGTATTGATGGTTTGAAGCTTTGTTGGTTATTATTATGTACCGCAGAAGAGGCATTACATGTCAATAATCTGGGTTTCGTGATATGGGTTGCTTACGTCAGAGGCGGAAATATGACGATTGCTCTTACTAATAATTGTATATCTAATATTCTTAAAAGGCAAATAATTGTATATATGTAAATATGCATATGTGTAAATCTTGTAAAAATTGTATATATATATATATATATATATATATATATATATATATATATATATATATATGTATGTATGCATGTATGTATGTATGTATGTATGTATGTATGTATGTATTTGAATTTTTTTTCGGAAACTACTCAAAGGATTTTCACAAAAATTGGTATATATGGGGAGGGGGGGGGGTGAAACTCAGAAATCCAATGCACTAAGTCAAAATTAAGAAAATCTCAATCATAAGTTTTTGAAAAACTGTACTCACACACACACACACACACATACACACACACACACACACATATATATATATATTTATTTGTAATTAATTTTTTAAACCAATGAAAGGGTTTTCACAGAAATCGGTAAATAGGGGGTTTTAACCTCAGGAAGCACTAGGATGAGCGAAAATGTGCTGAAAATATGTCATCATCAGTTTCTAAAAAATTGTTTGTATAAGCACTTGTAAATTTGTTCTCGGAAATTACTCAACCATTTTTAGTAAGTAGATTGGTAAGTAGATGGTTTTAACCTCATGAATCCAATAAGTCAAGTGAAAATTTGCAAAAAATCGTCAACTTCAGTTTTCAAAAAATTGTATATATATGTATTTGTAAATTTTTTGTAGGAATCTACTCTATGTATTTTCACCAAAATTAGTATATATAGGAGGCTGTTAACCTCAGGAATCCAATTAGCTAATTGAAATTTACTAAAAAGTGGTCATAATCAGATTTCAAAAAAATTGTATATATATGTATTCGTAAATTTTTTTTGTCAAAACTACTCCATAGATTTCCACTAAAATTGGTTTCAACTTCACATTTCTAGTGAGTTGAGTAAGAATGTTCTGAAAAATCTTCAAAGTTTTCGAAAATTGTTTAACATTATAAACTACTCAAAGGATTTTCACAGTAATAGGTTTATAGGGAGTTGTTAACCTCTTCAATCCAATGGGCAAAGTAAAAATTGTCTGAAAAATCATTAAGTTTTTGAAAATGTTTAAAAATATAATGCTACTCTAAGGATTTTTACCAAAATTGATATATTAGGGGTTAACGTCAGTAATCCAATGGACTAAATGATTTTTTTCTGAAAAATTTATATCAAGTTTACAAAAATTTTCAACAGGTTCATATTTCCAGAAATACATTGAATTCAAGTAAGAGTCAACTTGGATGTACTATCCAAATATATCAATCCCCAGTTAGACCAGCATTTGCCATGAAAAACCATAAGTCACTGAGGCAAACTTTTGATTACGTTCGTATCGACTTAAGAACCTTCGTTTTTATTCACAGGCCTAAGTGAATTAAAAAAAAGGAGTAGCCTGAAAATTCGTTCGCCAAATAATCTACGTTATACGTAAAACATAATACAGTACCTAAAATTTCAAACTCAATCGGAGTATTATCCAATCGTAGATAGGTTTTCTGATATTTAGTTTTGAACAAAGCAATATTATTAGCATTATTATAATTGCTATATAAATTATCTTCCTTATGAGTCAATAAAAAAGAGAGAACTCTACAGTTAAGAAGGGTAAGTTTTAGCTATCTTCTCCTATAAGGTTTTAAAATTTGCATTTTGCTTTAAAATAACACAAACATGTAAAAACTCTATTCTCAAGAAATCGAGAATGATTAACAATAAATCATATTTTAATAGAACTGTGATTACCCCATAAGGAACCATTATTTAGTCAATTTGAAAGGGATATTTCAGATAACTAGATTTCAATGGATGTTGAAGGGGGAATTAGGTTTGAGTGTTTTTGTGTAGAGGTGAAGTGGTAGCTTGATTGAAAGTCTCTTAATTAGAACCCTGTTAATAGGATAAGGGTTGTAGGTTGAGTAAACTATAAATTTAACCTGAAGGTAAGTCTGGACAATATATTATGTTTGGCAGAATATTATATGGAATGTAATTTTGAACATAGTTATTGTTTCTTATTATACATTTCAATTATGAGGTGACAAAATATTCTCTAAGAATGTAAAACGCTGGGCTAATTCAGGTGTCTTCCCCTTTACCCTTTTTAAAATTTGTATTTTCATTTAAAATAAGTAAAACTTGATCCTTAAAATAAAAAATTTACATAAAACTCAAGAAGTGTAGGATGGTTAACAATAAATTATATTTTAATAAAACTGTGATAACCCCATATGGAACCATTATTTAGTCAATTTAGAAGGGATATTTCAGATAACTAGGTTCCAATGGATGTTGAAGTGGGAATTAGGTTTGAGTGTTTTTATGTAGAGGTGAAGTGGTAGCTTGATTGAAAGTCTCTTAATTAGACCCCTGTTAATAGGATAAGGGTTGTAGGTTGAGAAAACTATAAATTTAACCTGAAGGTAAGTCTGGACAATATATTATGTTTGGCAGAATATTATATGGAATGTAGTTTTGAACATAGTTATTGTTTCTTATTATACATTTCAATTATGAGGTGACAAAATATTCTCTAAGAATGTAAAACGCTGGGCTAATTCAGGTGTCTTCCCCTTTACCCTTTTTAAAATTTGTATTTTCATTTAAAATAAGTAAAACTTGATCCTTAAAATAAAAAATTTACATAAAACTCAAGAAGTGTAGGATGGTTAACAATAAATTATATTTTAATAAAACTGTGATAACCCCATATGGAACCATTATTTAGTCAATTTAGAAGGGATATTTCAGATAACTAGGTTCCAATGGATGTTGAAGTGGGAATTAGGTTTGAGTGTTTTTATGTAGAGGTGAAGTGGTAGCTTGATTGAAAGTCTCTTAATTAGACCCCTGTTAATAGGATAAGGGTTGTAGGTTGAGAAAACTATAAATTTAACCTGAAGGTAAGTCTGGACAATATATTATGTTTGGCAGAATATTATATGGAATGTAGTTTTGAACATAGTTATTGTTTCTTATTATACATTTCAATTATGAGGTGACAAAATATTCTCTAAGAATGTAAAACGCTGGGCTAATTCAGGTGTCTTCCCCTTTACCCTTTTTAAAATTTGTATTTTCATTTAAAATAAGTAAAACTTGATCCTTAAAATAAAAAATTTACATAAAACTCAAGAAGTGTAGGATGGTTAACAATAAATTATATTTTAATAAAACTGTGATAACCCCATATGGAACCATTATTTAGTCAATTTAGAAGGGATATTTCAGATAACTAGGTTCCAATGGATGTTGAAGTGGGAATTAGGTTTGAGTGTTTTTATGTAGAGGTGAAGTGGTAGCTTGATTGAAAGTCTCTTAATTAGACCCCTGTTAATAGGATAAGGGTTGTAGGTTGAGAAAACTATAAATTTAACCTGAAGGTAAGACTGGACAACATATTATGTTTGGCAGAATATTATATGGAATGTAGTTTTGAACATAGTTCAAATAACGAAGTTATTGTTTTTTTTATTATACATTTCATTTATCTTATGAGGTGACAGAATATTCGCCAAGAATGCAAAACGCTGGGCTAATTCAGGTGTCTTCTCTTTTATCCTTTTATCCTTGATTTAAAATAAGTAAAACATGATCCTTAAAATAAAAAATGTACAAAAAACTCAAGAAGTGTAGAATGGTTAAATATAGTGCACCATATGAAAAGGAAATTATGCTCGAGTGTTTTTGTGCAAAAGGAAGTAGCTTGATAAAAGTTTAATAATTATAAACCTGTTAGTAGCATAGGGGCTTTAGTGGTTAGTTTAAATAACACATCTAACCTAATTAATAGTAAATGTTCACGTTTATTTAACCACTCGTGATAACTATTGAACAAGTAATATAGAAACAGAATTTTAATGTCAATTCCTACTAAAATCTACAATGAAAAATTTAATTTTACAACAAATAACAACATCACGGACCGAACATCCACAACAGAAAAATAGAAAAAAATTCTTCAGGGATTCGACAATGGTCAAATGACCGAAAGGTGCCTCATCACACAAGGTAAAATTATTGCACTTAGTAGTGGAAAAAAGTATTTACAATAGTAATATATGTTGTGAATGCAATAATATAATACTCTATGACAATCCTCTATGAAAAAAAAAAAGAAAAAGAACATTATATAAATTAACAGATGATTTGTAATTGTTTTAGTTTTTTCTCAGTTCTTTGTTTAGAGTTTTGTTTTAAGAAAGATGTGAAGTAATAAATAGTGTTTAAATATGAAATAAGTTTTATTACCAGCATAATTATATAAATATGACGAGTGTTCCGCCTGTAGCGGCAGTGTCAAAAGTTTATAGTAATAACATATGGCGACCGTGACAGGATAATAATTTGGTTACAGTTAAAATCTATGATCCATTAGTAAGTATTTTATAATGGATGCTCTGAAAAAGAAAAGAAAATTGTTTAGAACTGGATTTTCACGTTTACACAATACATTATTAGAATCCATAAAAAATGAAGATGATGTGATTTTGTTAAAAGCTAATTTAGAGCTATTACGTGAAAAACATAATCAATTGGAGGTCTTAGACCGAGAAATTATTGAAGTTTTACTAAATGAAAATGCATCTACTGAAGTTTTAGAAAATGAGGTAGAATCTGCCGATGAATACTCAGGCAAGTTTAAAATAGTTGAGTATTTAGTTGAACAGGCTATTGACAAGGCTAGGCCTAAGACAGATACTAGTGTGAATGTAGAAAAACGTAAATTTAAGTTACCCACACTTGAGTTTAAAAAGTTTGGTGGTGATATTAGTGATTGGTTGCCGTTTTGGGGCCAATTTAAGAAAATCCATGAAGACCCCTGTATTGATTCTGATGACAAGTATCAGTATCTCCTGCAAGCGACTATCCCTAATACTAAGGCTAGGGAAATTGTCGAGAGTTTTCCCCCATGTGGACGTAGTTATGAACAGGCTATTGAACATTTAAAATCTCGCTTTGCCAAAGATGACCTGTTAGTAGAGTTTTACATAAGAGAAATCTTGAAAATTGTAATAACATTAAATAGCAGTGAAAGTAAAATTACTATTTCCTCACTTTATGATCAAATTGAGTCAAAACTAAGGTGTTTAGAAACTTTAGGTGTAACAAAGGAGAAGTACGCTGCTATGCTCTTCCCATTAGTAGAATCTTGTCTCAGGGAGGATTTATTAATAGCTTGGCAGAGAAGTAGGCCTAACTCTCAACAGGACGAGACCGCGTCAGAAAGTAAAAGTAGGCTAGATAGCCTAATGAATTTTTTGAAAATTGAAGTGGAGGGAGAAGAAAGAATAAACTTAGCTAAACAGGGATTTGGTTTACAAAAAACAAAAGTATCAACAGGTGATAATCCTACGAGTTCATATAAAAGAGACTTTGCAAGTAAAGATAAGCATATTAAAAATACAAGAAGGCCTACCAGCAATGTTACAGCAGCTGGCCTTGTAAATGTAAAATCAAATACGTCTACAGTAAGCACAGATAAGACGAAGTTATCGATGTGTGTGTTTTGTGACGGTGGTCATTTAAGTGAAAACTGTTTTAAAGCTAGGGACATGTCTTTAGAAGAAAGGCAGAATATTCTTACTAGCAAAAGGTGTTGCTTTTCTTGTACAAAAGTAGGACATTTAAGTAAACATTGCAGAGCTATTGTTAAATGTATTATTTGTAATGGAAAACATGTACCACTTATGTGTTCAAAGTTGCAGAATAATTTTAATAGGTCTAACATTAAACCTAAATGCGAGGAAAAAGAAGCTGAGCCCAATTTTGAGAATTCCTTGTCCAATGTGAATGGCAATCAGGTTTACATGCAAACTCTTGTTGTCAAGGCTGTTAGTGACACAAAAGAACTCAATGTGCGTTTACTTTTTGACAGTGGATCCCAGAGGTCATACATAAGGAAATCGACTGTTGAAAAAATGAAATATGACACTTGTGGTGAAGAAACATTATTACATGGCCTGTTTGGAGGAGAGGTCACTAAGCCTCGCAATCATGCATGCTACAAAGTCAGACTACAAAGTATAGATAAAACATATTCTTGTAATTTCAAGGCACTTAGTGAAATAAATATTTGTACTTATGTTCCTGCCTTGAAACCAGGAAGATGGACTGATGAACTGATGGAAAGAGGTATTAAATTGTTTCAGGATGCAGACAGTCCAATTGAGATATTAATTGGGGCTGACATATATGGGAAACTTCTAACTGGAAGAAAAGAGGTTCTAGATTGTGGTATTATAGCCCTTGAAACTCATTTAGGATGGGTTTTGACAGGAAAATTTCAAGAAAGTAAAGAATTTAGTTCTATGACAGCACTTTCTATGTTTGTACAAAGTAATTCAATATGCAAGCTGTGGGAAATTGATGTTTTAGGTATAAAAGACCCACTACAGACCAGAAGCAAACAAGAAATTGAACATTCTGTTCAAACACAATTTTTGGAAACTGTGAGAGTAAATGAAGAAGGACGCTATGAAGTCAAATTACCTTGGTCCGAAGACCACCCAGAAGTTCCAAGAAATTTCAATCTTGCAAAAAAAAGGCTTGAAAACTCAGTGAAAAAGCTAACAAATGAAAGTTTATATAATGTATATAACAATGTGTTTTCAGATTGGCTGGAAGATGGTGTTATTGAGGAAATCCCAATAAGCAAATGGGATGAAGGTCACTATTTACCTCATAGACCAGTGATAAAAGAAAACAGCACCACTGCAGTAAGACCGGTTTTTGATGCCTCGTCTAAAGAAAAGGGTTACTATTCCCTTAATCAGTGTTTGGAAATAGGTATTAACTTAATTGAAATAATACCAGCTTTGCTTTTACGTTTTCGACTTTATAAAATAGGAGTTATCGCTGACATAAAAAAGGCGTTTTTGCAAATAAGTTTGTATGAAGAGGACAGAGATTTCCTAAGATTTCTGTGGCAAAACACAGATGGATCACTCAAGATTTTCCGACATAGAAGAGTTGTTTTTGGAGTCTCAAGTAGTCCATTTTTGCTCAATGCCGTCATCAACTACCACCTGCAGAAGTATTTAGTACAGTGTGCTGAAGACAATCAATTTTCTAAATGTACAATAGAAAAGTTGTTTAAAAGTTTCTATGTTGATAACTGTGTTACAGGTGTAAATAATGAAAGGGATTTGAAACAGTTCATTTCAGAAGCAATACAAATATTTTCTTTGGGAAAGTTTGAGCTGCGAGGATGGGAATATACTGAACCTGGTCTGGAAGACAAGACAGAGGCTTCAGTCCTAGGTCTCACATGGGACAAGAAAGAAGACACAATTTCTGTGAGTTTTCATAAAATAGTAAATTTAGAAGAGAACTTGGTAACACAACGTGTTATATTGTCCACTGCACACAGATTGTTCGATCCTATTGGATTCACTTGTCCTATTTCCATATGCCCTAAGTTATTATTGCAGGAATGCTGGAAAGATAATTGTGGGTGGGACAAAGAAGTACCAGAAGAAATCAAACAACGATTCAATATATGGTTTCAGGAACTCGATCAATTAAAAGAGATGAAGATTCCACGATGGCTACAAGGTGTGGATGACGTAATCATTTCTGTATCAGTTCACATATTTTGTGATGCCAGCAAATTTGCGTACTCAACAGCAGTATTTATGCGTTTTGAACTTAGTACATGTATTCAATTACAGCTAATCCAGGCAAAGTCACGTGTAGCACCTGTAAAGAAGATGACAATACCCAGACTTGAACTAATGGCTGCTACTATAGGTGCTAGATTAGGTTCTTCAGTAGTGCAAGAATTAAGAGATGAAAACAAATTTGAATGTAATATTAAATTTTTTTATTGGAGTGACTCTTCTACAGTAATAGCTTGGATTAAAAGAGAAGAAAACTGGGGAGTATTTGTTAGAAATAGAGTTGAAGAAATCTGCAGCCTCACTTCCAGAACATCTTGGCGGCACATTCCCGGCACTATGAATCCAGCAGACTTGCCCAGTAGAGGATGTTCAGTTTCCAGGTTGATTAGTTCCAGATGGTGGGAGGGCCCGTCATGGTTGAAGTTGCCTGAAGATACCTGGCCATCAAATGAACCTGAACCTGACGAAGAATTAATTTCTTTAGAAAAAAAGAAAGGACCTACACCTTCACTTTTAAGTAATAATTACCCAAAAGATTGGTTTTATTACTTTTCAAATGATTTTGATAAGATTGTGTGTGTTTTTGCATGGTTGCTGAGATTTATTCATAATTGTAACCCCTCAAAGAAGGAAAAGTGTGTGAGTAAAGTTTTGTCATGTAAGGAGATTATTGAAGCTAACAATTTTATAATTAGAATTGTTCAACAGCAATCATTTGAAGGAATAAGGGACCCTAAATTGACTTCATTGTCACCATTTATGGCTGCTGATGGTATTATAAGGCTAAAGACAAAATTAACAGAAAGAAAGGATTTGGAAAATTTTAAATTTCCTGTTGTTCTACCATCAAAACATGACATTGTAGATATTCTTATTCTTACAATACATAAGAGATCATGTCATGTGGGAGTTCAAGGTCTCTTAAGTTTATTAAGAGAAAACTATTGGATATTGAGAGGAAGAAAAACAATAAGTAATACTTTGAAAAAATGTATTCCTTGTCAGAGACATAATTCAAAAAATGTAGAAACAATCACTCCACCCTTACCTGAAAGTAGAGTACGAGATGCCGCAGTATTTGAAGTGGTTGGAATTGATTTTGCGGGACCTTTGTTTCTACGAGATGGCAGTAAAGTTTGGATCTGCATATTCACTTGTGCAGTATACCGTGCTGTTCATTTGGAGTTAGTAAAGTTTCTTTCTGTCGAAGCATTTATAGATACACTTAGAAGATTTATTGCAAGGCGAGGAAGACCATCAATAATATATAGTGACAATGGTACCAATTTCACAGGTACAGAAAAGGCATTTAAAATTCTAGATTGGAATGCTATCTTAAAATATAGCTCATGCCAACAAATTGACTGGAGGTTTAACCCTCCCTCTGCTGCATGGTGGGGCGGATGGTGGGAGCGACTCATCCGACTCATGAAACAGTTGCTACGCAAAACCTTGGGCAAAACGTCATTGGATTATGAGGAAATGGAGACAATCTTATGTGATTGTGAAAGTATCATGAATTCTAGATCTTTGACATATTTATCTGAAACTTCTTCAGACCTAACTGCTATTACTCCAAATATGTTTTTACATGACTTAAAAGAAATTGGAGTCCCAGATTGTGACCATGTAAATACAAAAAGTCTTAACAAGAGAGTACGTTATCGACAACACCTGAGAGAAGCATTGCGAAAAAGATTTAGGATTGAGTATTTAGGACAATTAGCTTTAAAAAGTAAGAAAAACGGCAGACAGTTGAAAGTTGGAGAATTAGTACTGATTGAAGTTGAAAATAAAAAAAGAATTGATTGGCCAATAGGACTGATAGAAAAGACTATCATTGGTAGAGATGGAGTGTGTAGATTAGTGCAATTGAAGACTGCTTTTGGAAGTTTATTGAGACCAATACAAAGACTATATCCTCTTGAAATGCAAGAAGAAACCATCCAAGAACAATTAAAAGAAAAGATTAAACCAAAAGTGACAAAAACCAATGAACATGAACTACACCTGGAAGAAGATAATGTGACAAAAGAAAATAAAATTGTGACATATTTAAGAAGTGGCAGACAAATTAAGCTTCCACAAAAATTTGTTGATTAATCTTTTAACAATATACTATTTTTTAATGTTTTGAGTTAAACCATAACTCAAAAGGTGGGAGTATGTTGTGAATGCAATAATATAATACTCTATGACAATCCTCTATGAAAAAAAAAAGAAAAAGAACATTATATAAATTAACAAATGATTTGTAATTGTTTTAGTTTTTTCTCAGTTCTTTGTTTAGAGTTTTGTTTTAAGAAAGATGTGAAGTAATAAATAGTGTTTAAATATGAAATAAGTTTTATTACCAGCATAATTATATAAATATGACGAGTGTTCCGCCTGTAGCGGCAGTGTCAAAAGTTTATAGAAATAACAATATATAAACTTCATAAAGTCAGGGCAACAAAAAATAATGGACAACGTAAAATATCAATATATATATATATATATATATATATATATATATATATATATATATATATATATATTACAAATTACACTTTTGTTATTACTTGCGACCAGACATTTGTTAACTAAAAGTTGTTAATTGTTAACCTACACTTGTAGAAAACGTTTTCGTCTTACGACTTCTTCAGCCTCGTATTTTTGCCGCTGGGAATGCTGCTAGCGGCTAAAATACGAGGCTGAAGAAGTCGTAAGACGAAAACACGTTTCCTCCAAATGTAAGTTAACAATTAACAACTTTAGTTAACAAATGTCTAGTCGCAAGTAATAACAAAAGTGTAATTTGTAATTCTCGTCATGAACAGCAACAAGATTTCGATATATATATATATATATATATATATATATATATATATATATATATATATATATGACAGAATCACAATATTAAGTGGTAAAATATAAAGTGAATTCCTTCACAATTTTCCATTTTCCTTGTTATACAATATATGGTAACGGACTATGATTATTGTTTGTTACTATTTATTTTGTTTGCTGTTTTCCCTTTCTAATTTAAGAAGTTGAAAGTAGTCCATAACTTCTCATTCTATCCACCTTTTGTAATGCTTCACTATTGCAAATAACCCTTTTCTTATTATTTCATATAGTAAATCTTTAAACAACTTTTAGCTGTGGGAAAGTAATCTCGGTGGTAAAAGTGCTGGTTTTTAAATATTTTGATCCACAGTTCGAATCTGACTAAAATATTAAAGTTTTAAATATAAATTATTGAATAAATATTCAAAAAAACTGTATTAATATCAATTGTCATTCGCTATGGGTTTAAAAAAATCTATTTGAACTTGATTAGTTGAACAAAAACTTATTTTATTAACGATTGAAAATTTGTACAAGATATATATATATATATATATATATATATATATATATATATATATATATAAGGAGAGTGTGAGTTAATAGAAGGAATTTAATAAATGACAAGCCGGTTGAATATCGAGTCAACAGTTTATTTAATGTCATTGTTATATAAACAAAATGCGTCGATGAATTAGTTAACGACTGTTGTATGTTGATTTCTTTTGTTGTTTTAATTTTTTTGTATGGTTTATTTAGTTTGGGTGTTTTCAATGTGTGTATAATGACGTTCTATCAGATTTGTTACTGTTTTAAAGTATATTTTAGACGAATTTATGACTCTCACCATGTAGGTGGTTTATTTTATTAAATATTGACTAAACTTTCATTAAAAAGTTTTTAAAGTTTAAAATTTTTGTTCTGAGTGTAGTTATATTTATAATTTAATGTAACATTTTTTTCAGGCTAGGTAAGGGCAAGAAATTAGTTGCTTAAACCTTGCACTAAATAAATAAACGTTTGACTCGATATTCAACCAGCTTCTCACTTATCTTCCACTAAATCTGGTCATTGGATCAAATCTGTTAGAATATTATATGTAACTCAATAATTTTGTAGTCCATTACGTTCCATTACGTGTAATTAATCATTCTTACATTAGTGTATGACTATCGGAACTTTAATTTTGTAAATTTGTAAAAACGTACTGAGACAGAACATTTTCGATCGCTCCGTGGCGATCTTCATCAGAGACTCTAATGTAAAAGTGATTAATTTTATATGCAAGTTATTTTGTACATTGTTATTTTTTCGTAATAATATACATTTTATTTACCTTATGATTAACAAAATATTTGGGAAAACAAAATATTTACCAAAGACATAAAACGCAGGAACGGTTTCATGTGTCTTCACTTATATTTATTCTCATAAAATTTAGATTTTTGTATTTAAAATAATTTAGTAACCATCTATCTTTTTTTACAGTTTAGGAAATCTAAATAAGTGAGAATGATTAAGAAAACAAATCTTATAAAAATCGGACTGTGACAACATTACTAGACACCATTAAGTACTTAATTAAGAAATTGATATTTCAGATAATTTAGATGCGAATGGATACTGAATTAAATTAAGTTCCGACGTTTTTGTGCGGAGGTGCCGTAGTAGCTTGATTGGAAGTCTCTTAATTATAGGCTTGTTAATAGGATAAGACTGTAGGGGTTGGAGTCAATTATAAATCTGGACATTTTGTTCTGATGTAATTAATTAGGTCATAAAATGGTAATTAACTTTCCAACTATGTTTGCTAGATTACATGAAGTATGAATAAATGACATGAGTAGGGTCTATAAAGTTTACCAATTTAATATCAAACGACAAAATGACTGAGTATTTAAAATAAGTCTGTTATTTCACTTGGATTAACCTTTTGTATGTGTGATTTTGTTCGATGTGGGTTTAGGAAAAAATAATGTAAAATACGCCGCTATCTTCGCGCACGCTGATTTTTGTACGGAAATTTTATATTTATGTTTGTTGAGTGTCAGGGAGCCACAATACAGTATTTCTTTTACTTTGCAATTTTACCACTATAATAAATTGTGAAATCACTGAAATAATTAATATACGAGACGCTCGTAGTTATGCCCCTCTTAAAACTTGTGAAGTTGTGAAAAGTGGCGTGTCAACAGGAGGTTGGCATTTGTCTTGGAAATTAAAACTTGTGCAGCGTGGTGGAGCCTGGTTTTAATTAAATTAAACTTGAGCTGTGTTTAAAAGGACATTAATTAGATCTAAGAAAACACGAATTATCTGTTGCTTTTAATTTGTTTGTTAAATTAAACACCCGTTTGCCCATCCTTTGTCGTTAAAATAAAATGTTTTATAATTAACTGAATATTTTACTCCCTCCGTATTTCGGAGGTAATAAATTAACAGTTTTTTAAATTCAGTTCATTAAAATTCTGTCAATACGTACGAGCATTTTTTGGGCTACGCTGTAGATACACAGACATTGAGAGATCCTTTGTTTTACTGTCTTCAGGAAGATTCTTCGCAACACCATTTCCTGAATGATCTTTCGTCATACCATCTTCTGCATGATCCTTTGTCATAGCATATCCTGGAAGATCCTAGGCTATACCATCTCCAGGATGATCCATCGTCATACAATCAACCGGATGATCATTCATCATAACTTCTCCTGGACGATCCTTCATCATACTATCTCCTGGATGATTTTTCTTCATACCACTAAATAGATGATCTTTCGACATACCATCTACCACATGGTCTTTCGTCATATTATCTGATGGAAGATCTTTCGTTATACGTATCTAAGCTTATCCTTCGTAAACTATATACAGTTAGATCCTTCATCAAACAATTTCCTAGTGAACGTTCGACAATTCATCTCTTAGCTGATACGTCGTCTCCCATCTCCTGGTTGAAACGTCGTCTTACCGTATCAAGACTGATCCTTCGTCTTACCATCTGTAAGCTTATTCTTCGTCAACTAAACCTATTTTGATTCTTCATCATAAAATATCCTAACTGATTCTTAATTAATTTCTTAGCTGATTTTTTGTCCATCTCCCATCCAGGCTTATACTTTGTAATTCCGTCTCTGAGCAAAGATTTGTCGAAAGTTATTAATCGAAACGTTTTTATGCATTAAATACAGAGGCAGGGAGAACAAGCAACACATGCCCCTCAGACAGCCTAAGTGGTTACTACTTCGACAACAACCAAATTAACCGTTGCAAAAATAGGTAATAGAATAGAACAGAGATTTAGGCAAAATTGAGGAATATTACCGCAAATAAACAAACTAAAATAAATCAGATTAAGAACAGAAAAAGTTGAAGTTAGTAAGGGGTAAATTTAATTTAATGAATATTTAATTTAATTTAAAATTGTTTAGAATATTGAAATTTGGGAAAATAACCTAGAGGTAAATAGAGGTAAAATAGATAGCATTGCTCTCTAAGGGCAGAAGAATGAACGAATAATATCCACACAACAGGGTTCAAAATTAATAACCATATCGAATGTATTAATACGCGGAAAGAAAGTATTTATAAAATATTGTAACACAGGCCTAGCAGCACTACTAGCGATGGAAGATTAGAAGATGGAATCAAGTCTCCCTAGTAACCGTGTAAAGTCTGGTCAGCGCACTGGCGGCGAATCGCTGTTGTTCATTTATCGTTACCCAGGGAACACGTCTTGTGCCATGACTACGGACGGAAGCAACATTGTGTAAATTTTGACATATAAAATGATGAAAATATTAGAACAAGTTTTGAAAATTAATGAATACATTTCGTACAATTACTCCCTGTTATGAAAGAATTAAAGAAAAACTAATGAGAATAGGATTCATGTTAGAAATAAACAAAGTGTTTACTATGAAATCGCTACTATATTTGAAGGAAATGGAAGAAACAGGGACTACAAGGAATTTCACTAGGACCAAGGCTTTTTGTAGCGTCCCTAAGCGTTAGTGGGAAGTAAGCTGTTGATACATTGATACGTGTTTTGTTAATGCTCCAAGAATATGTAATGGAGTAAGTTGACACCTGTAGTGCGAAATGTGATTTGGAGGTGATCCAGTTACTTGAGCTTTATGCTGACGTATCAAAAAAAGACCTATCGGGACAGTGTAATATTGAATTTCCTGAGCATTATGAAAAAGGACTTCTAATGAACCCTAATACAGTAAAAACCCTGATATCCAGATCAATGTGGCAAGAGCCCGAATTAGGATTTATTAATAGCAGGAATTAAGACTACTCCAGCTAATCACGAGTGTCGTCATTATTTGATTGATTTATTTGTTTTAAGAGTTGATTTTATGATATGTCACGCACAAGACTAAACAATTGTGCAGGGATATTTGTTGACTGTCAAAACTTACAGCTTAAATAAAAAAGATTTTATGGCCTTTTGACCCTTCTGTCATCTAAACATAACTTATACGGGAATTCAAGCACATATGATGAAGTTAAGTAATGCACCAATCTGTAGAACACTGGTTAACTGAACGATACGGAGTTTAGAACACAACTGGCTGACTCAGGAAAGAACCAAGAGCCGACTGCTTTCGCCAGAGACTGGCCACCTTGGGGAATAAAGACGCTTACCTATTTTTATATTACGTTCGGAGGGCTTGATATGAGTGATTTTACTTTACTATAATTAAGAATGCACAAAATAAGTTTATAGAGTTTTAATGATTACAGTACATACACATATTTAATGTTACTTTAAAATACATTTTTCATCACGGTTGTTACATCTTTTTAAAAATGTTGGGATATCTTCTGTGTCTACTTGTTAGAACATTTCCGTGCTGCTTTGAAGCGTAGACGTCTTAGCAGGAGTACATCTGTTGGCTTGGTGTCTGTTGTTCAATATAGCGTAACGCAGTTTCCAAGGCGGCAGTTCCTTACTGTGACTAATTCGCACTTTTTGTACTGTGTCCATCGAACTTTCATCTTTATTCTCGCCACCCACTGGCTTAATTAGTTGTTTGTACCATTTCAATAATCGGAAAATCTGTTATTTCAAATTGTTCGTCATTTCACATCCATTGACTTACGTTCGTATCATCGGAATTTTCCCAACCTGGAAGTTTCTTGATGAGAAATGTCAAAGCTGTTTCTTCTTGTGGATCAATAACACAGTCAACAGTTTCATTATGACCCAGGATTTTATTCCACGACTTACTTAATGTTTCTTCTTTTATTTCGTTCCACGATTCTCCTATCCAGTATACAACATCCATTACTGTAATTTATTTTAGAAAGCTTACAATACTATCTTCCCCTTCAGTAGCTTCCAAGAGAGTTTGTAGAAGTAACGTCTGTATTTTTTCTCTACATTACAGAACGCCCTGATCAATCAGTTGGGTTAGGCTCGTAACATTTGCGGGTAGAAATAAAACACGAATATCGTTAGAGTACAGTTGATCTACACCGGGATGCGACGGTGCATTATCTAACAGTAAAATATTTTTTCGAGGCAAATGTTTTGCTTTTAAAAAATTTAGTTCGGGGACAAACTTATTAAAAATTTCTCTATTCATCCAAGCAGCTCTTCTTAAATGAAACCGGCAATGATGACATAGAAATGTTTTAAACGACCTCATGTTTATGATTTCCCGTTGCAATGGAACAAGCTAAGAAGGTTATATTCTCCTTACTTTTCTTGTGACCGGGAGCTGCACTTTCTAAGCGAGAGGCAAGAGACTATGATGGAAGCATTTTAAAATTGAGTCCTGTTTCATCACAGTTGTAAAGTTGACCAAGAGAAAGATTTTTTATATACGTTTTTGAAATTCTTAACAAAAATTGACAACAGTGTCCGAATTAGAAGACACTAAAATGTGTTCTCCGCACACATTTAATTGTCGCACTCCGTACCTCTTCCACCGGTCTAGCCCGCCTACACTAGCAGTAAAGTCATCGTCCCCGTCTTTAAATTCATTTCTAAAAAATAATGCATTTTCCTGAAGCATTGGTCCTGTGATTGCACTTCCTTTACTTCTTTGTTGACAAATCAAAGGAACAGCGCCTTACATATACTGTCATACTTTGATTTCTTTATCGATTTTATTGTTTGTAATAGGGACCCATATTTTGAAGCAATATAAAATATTTAAATATTTGCCCAGTTTCGCTGCCAGTCACCGACAGTAACTTCACCAACACCATATTCAGCTACAAATTGTTTTATTGGCTCCCCTTTATCTAACTTTTTAATTGCTTCCAAGTTTGTTTGCACAGAAACCAACTTCCGCTTACTACTTCTTTCACTCATCTTATCACAGACACGTTTTACTATAGACTGAGGAGCAGCAATAACACCATGAACGTGAGTAGCCTACTCAACATAAGCATAACCCAACATTCCAAGAGCACTGAGCATAGTATCTGATTTTCAGATTCATTATATCATATTAAACAACTAAAAAACTTAATTTCTCATTAATCACTTAAGCAACAGTTTATGACTATCCGAACTTTAGATTTAGTAAATTTGTTAAAACGTACTGAGACAGAACGTTTTCGATCGCTAGTTGGCGATCTTCATCAGTGTCTTCTGATTGGAGATGTCGGGTCAAGCGGTGACGGTGTTAAGGGTAGGTTTTCGATAGTATCAAAGAGTATGTGTGATTTTTATTGTGTTATGTTCGTTTAATATGTTTGTACTTTGTGTTTTTGTAAATTTCATATCGTTCTAGTGCGTTGAGATGTGGTCCTTTTTTGTTGATGTGTAGGATTTCTAGGTTATTGTAAATGTCTGTGTATTTGTGTCCTGTTTCTTTTATGAGATTGTAAAATGTTGAGTTGGTGTTCTGTTTGTGTTCCTCGACTCTTTTTTTAAAACTTTGACCGATTGTATAATGTAGAATTTGTTACATTAGTCGCAGTTCAGTTTGAATACGCCTGGTGCTTTTAGCTTATCTTTGTTGTTGGTGTGGTGTTGTATTTTGTATTGTACCTTGTTATTAGTTTTGTATGCTATTTTGTATCCTATTTTTTTAAATTTGCGGGCTATTTTGTTTGTTGTTTTGTTTATGTATGGTAATGTGATGTAT
Organism: Prosapia bicincta; assembly: GCA_036971475.1. NCBI lineage: Eukaryota > Metazoa > Arthropoda > Insecta > Hemiptera > Cercopidae > Prosapia > Prosapia bicincta. Next base: position 43,950,028 of record JBAIZL010000005.1, on the reverse strand, counting down.
TTGTTTTCTCTGTCTGTAGTGTTAATTTTGGTGTATTTTTTTGTATTTTTTACCATTGTTTGTCTATTATTGTGGGGTTGTATCCATTTGTGTTTGCTAAATATTTAATTGCGTCTAGTTCTTTGTTTATGTTTTCTGTGGTCATTGGGACTTCTTTAAGTCTGTGGAGCATGGATCTGAAGGCAGCGTGTTTTTGTTGGATAGCTTGGTTTGAGGTGTTGTGGATAAGTGTGTCTGTCGTTATGTTTTTCCTGTAAATGTTGAAGCTGTGTTTTTGTGTGTGGCTTTTTGTTATGGTTAGGCCAAGGAAGTTTAGAGATAGGTTGGTTTCAATTTCTGAAGTGAAGTGGAGTTTTGGGTGTATTTTATTAGTGTAGGTGAAAAGCTTTTCGCATTGACGGGAGTTGCATCTGTATAGTGTTATAATATCATCGACATATCTGTGCCGGTAAATGATTTTGTGTGCGTGTGTATTGTTTGTGAGTATCTTGGTGTTTTCTATATGTTGTAGAAAAATTTCGCTTAGGACACTACTGATAGGAGTTCCCATGGTTAGGCCATCTGGTTATAAGTAGAAGTTTGAGTTGTTGTTGAAATAGTTTTGTTTGGTGATGTTTTGGAGGATGTTTATGATCTCGGTAACGTGGGTTTTAGGTATGTTGTTCTGTATTAATTGGGTTTCTAGGATGTTGAGCGTTTCGGGTATGGGTATGTTGGTGTATATATTTGTTATGTCGAGTGATAGTAGTGTTGAATTGTGTGGTATGTTTATGTCTTTTATTGTATTTATGAGGTTTGTTCTGTTTTTTATGTGTGTTTCTGTGACTAAGTTTATGGATTGTCTGATTATTTTGTCCATGTATTTTGCTAATTTATGAGCAGGGGCATTCTGGTAGTTGATGATGGCTTGGATGGGGACATTGGGTTTGTGAATTTTGGGAAGAGCGCAGAGAGTAGGTGTTTTAAGGTGGATTTGTTTTAGGTGGGATTTTTTGTTTTTCTTGATAATGTATTTAGATGTAATAATAAGATTTACCGAACATAATGGACTACAAAATGCATTAATTTCTCATATTACAAAAAACCTCAGTTTGCTTGTTTTAAACAACTGAAGGTTTTTTCACCTCTTTCATTTTCAAATCTTCTTTTATACACATTCTCCATTTGAAACGCTGCCACCACCTTTATTAATAGAAAAATTGTGTTTTATAATGACGTCACGGTAACTGTAGCAGTATTTCATGCATTGCCCTTAGTAATATTGTACCCCTTTGTAGTGGTGAATATATTCTGTAAAACGTTTTTCAAAGCGGTGTAATTAAATTACAATTTTACAGAGCTGTGTTTATTGTCAAAGTCGTTTATGTTATGAATTTCAATTTAGACATACGTTTTCTTTTCACGATAAATAT